>JAWNNQ010000523.1:0-494729 GCA_035044765.1 Leucophenga montana
AGATTTACATGAATTTAAACCATTTACATTTAATATGTAATAGAAGGTGCAAGCACAGTGATGAAATTATAATACTATTCACATAAAGTCTGAAGAGTATATTTTCAGCCAAGAAGTATGCTTTAGTTTTTGCGAAGCCTATTCTATTGTATTCCTAAACTTGTTTACTTTTTGTGTGATTATTAAAAATATTTGCCAGTGGTGCTCCAATCAGCTGTTCTTGTTCAGTTTTGTTTTTCGATGGCGTAATTACAACTAGTAAATGTGTTTAAATTTATTTCTGAATTGAGCAATTACAGGCAATAAACATAAAGAGAGTTGTAAAGAGAGTTAACGACTTGATATTTTTGTAGCTGTTGTATTTTACAATCCTGGCATTATTGTTTACGGCAGCGCAGCGCACCGACGCCTGCCATAGTAAATAATGTATAAAATGTATGCATAAAATACATTTTTCTCTGCTTACCATAATTCAAGTGATGCCTCATCTTAAGCAACTCTAGCTAAGCAACCATTAGATGGGTTCAATTGTTGTTTGGAGCTCAGATTCATTTGATGGCACTAGCTTCAGCAACTGCCCTGGCGCTATAAGGAGGGATTCATGTAAAGTAAGTCGTCGTTGTTTGAATAGGGTTTATGCTTTTATTATTCTTAATTTGTATTCCTAATTTAGCCAATCTAGAGGTTGTCAAATGCGTGCATCTGATATGCTTTAGATTTACTACGCCAGCCATGCAAATTAATTGAATAAACGTCAACTGAATGTGGCCACCTTGCGGAGGATAGCGGCATAAGCTATTTACGCATCCAAGATGACCCATCGGAAGCATGAGTTGTGGTAAACAAATGTGCCAACCGCTTTAAGTACTGAATCCTGTGCTAAAACGAGAGCAATTTAAAATAATATTAGCAAAACATTTATAAACTTTGGAAAGGTTTTATGTGCAACAATTTTCTGCAGTATCGAAAAAGTGGGCGGACGATAGCAAAGCGTACTACTACCAAAACGGCGGAACTGGATCTCGATTAATAGAAAAACAATTAGTCTGTAATGAAGAGCAACAGCACCACCGAGTGTATTTAAAAGTGCCTATTTTAAACAGGAACGAAGTGCAACAGTGATGACAAATATCTAGATTTGTATATATAAATAGCTATATTTCCATGATTTTCTAAGATTTACATCGCAACAAAGCAAATCTGAATCAACTTCGTGCTTGCATTTGCCGATAAACTACTTGGAAAAGAAACTGCTAAGTAGAGAAACTACATTATCAACATTCGAACTATGATATACTAGGTTATTTATTACTATGAATTAGTTCCTCATAATTTTTTAAATAGTTTATAGCACCCAACCGGAGATTGACTAGCTTGGCAAGATAAGTCGGTGTAGCTTCATTCGTAGAAAAGGCTATAAATATTTACAAATCAAAGTAAATATTCCAGGACTAGTTAGAACCGCAGCTACCAAAGGATACTGTTATTCGTCTTGTTTTACATTGATAAAATATCGTTTA
This sequence comes from Leucophenga montana, assembly GCA_035044765.1. NCBI lineage: Eukaryota > Metazoa > Arthropoda > Insecta > Diptera > Drosophilidae > Leucophenga > Leucophenga montana. The sequence goes on from JAWNNQ010000523.1 coordinate 1,521, forward strand.
TGGTAAGTAGTTGTAATTAAAGTAACATCAACTATTTTCAACTATATCGTTCCTTCTCCGTTTAGCCAGGTCAAATGTTCTCGCTCCTAGAGGCTATGCAAACCGAATTGGTCAGCACCAACAGTACCTGGAAGTGTTTCAGCTGGTATGAATAACTGGATCGTTAGAGGTGGTACGACAACCAAGTATACCATTTTTCCGAGCCAGTTGGTTTCAGCATATTTATATATTTTACATAAGTACTAGAAGAAGCAGTGCAAATATGTAAAAAAAATCGAAAGGTACGATACAACATCATATCAAGTCGATTTAACTTAAATATCTGTATAGCACTGTAATGTCACGATAGTTTCTTTGTGTTGCAAAAACACGAAGGCTCGCTTGGCTTTTTTCATCTTTTTAGTCATTTATGCGATTTTTTCGTGGTATAATATTTGAATTTTGTTTTAATAACGATAGCATTTTAATACCTATTTGTTTGCGGCATAAGTGGAACACTGATTTATCTGCTGATCTAAATATTTAAAGGAAGAATTATACAATATCCATTCGGCCAAATTATCTTTTTTTCATAACAGCAGGTGACACATACATTTTTTGTCAAGCATTTCGGCTTCATATGTCAGAGATGACAGGTATCCACTTGAAAATACCATTTTTGATATCAACCGAAGTTTAGTTTAAAATTTACTTCAATTTACGGTTCCCTACCTTTAACGAGCAGATGCAGCTTTTTTTTAACTATTGGCATAATATCATATCATTCTTCTCTTGCTGTAATTCCTTCCTTTGTAGCGGCATTGGACATGTTCTTTGGAACTTGTAAACCTTATTTACTTGCGATTGACTTCACGTTGAGCAGAAGCTGTGAAAATAAGTACAAAAAATTAAAATATTGCAGAGAAACAAGTTAATTTGCAACAAATACCAATACCAAATTGTATTATTCGGAACTCTATACAAGACATGTACATATACAAGTACATATACTTCTTAGAGCGGTGCGATGCTTGGCCTTGTGTACGAGATTTCACTTCAATCCGCTGTTTCAACGTAATGTAGACACGGCGATGTAATAGATTACATAATAAATGATAAACAATAAAAGCACTCAATTTGGTTTGAGACTGCTTTGATTTTTAAACTCCTAGGTTAACCGCATTGTCGTCTGGTGGCCATTCGTCCGTCTTAAGTCCGTTATATGTGGGGATTCTAACACCGCACCGACATACATTAGAGTGAGCTCGAGAATTTTTTTCAGTTACTTTTTAGTAATCTACACATGACATATGTATGTATGTACATATGTGAATGTGCATTCCCTTATTCATTTGTGTCTCTACATTGAACAAAATGTTTTTTTGTGCATTTAATGTTAATAGTATTAACCTGATAGCCATAAAATATCAAACATTGATTCAGATCGGTACATATGTGCATATATATATATTAGATGAGCGTTGGTATCTGTGAGCTGCGATCTTGAACATGCATGCATGCAGACACAAATATGTACATATATACATATGTATGTATGTATATGCATACCTAAGTGCGGAAACCGCTGTGACGAGGCTTGGGCGAACCAGGTGAGCAGCTGTTAATTTGGTATTCTAGCAACTTCATAAAAACTGTTTATGTCAATAGAACCTTGTCGCGAAGCTGCAGTCGACAACTTTGTTTATAATATGGACATATAACGATGCTGATCGTCAAACAATCGAAACGCTGCGCATTGAGATCAGGCCGACTAGCAACGGATACATTGGTTCTAGTTCAGTTTACTTTTTCGATGGCGCTGTGGTAAAATGTGTTGGTTTACTTCTTAATTAAATGATTGCAGCCAATAAACCAATTTAGATTTATGTACATGCTACTTACATGAAGTGTTGTTTATGACTGGATGATTTTGAAGCAGTGTTATTTAGCAAGGTTGTCGTTGCTGTGTCCGGCGGAAAAAAACAAAAAGAAGAACGCCATAGTAAGTTTTTTATTCAATAGTACTGTATTAAATCATTTTTTACCTGCTTACCGAATTTCTAGTGACGTTTCATCGTTAGCAGGTCAAACCATACACCCAATTGGTGAGTTCGTGTGTTTGGAGTTCAGATTCAATTGATAGTAATAACTTTAACAACTGCCGAAAACTACTGGCTGCTCATTTTTCTTTATACAGTTTTAATGTAAAGTAAGTCGTAATTTGAATAATGTTTATTATTTTTAAACATTAATTCTTTCTTAATTTGTATTCCTAATTTAGACAATCTAGAGATTGTCAAAGGCGCGCATCTGATTTGCTGACCATGCAAATTAAAACTGAAAGTACAATAGTTGGGTGCGCCTATGAGTTTTCACAGCCGACCAGCGAGAGATCTGAAATGAAGAACAACAGTAGCACCAAATTTAAGTTAGATTGCTCTTAAGTAGTGGACACCAGGTACGAAAAATTACATAACAACGAAAGAGATCCTAATTATCTTCGGGCTTGGAGCTGCCGCTGAACTACTTAGAAATTAAACTACTTATATTATACGTAGAGAAACTACAGCCTATCTGAACTGGGTACTTCAGAACTAAATTTATCCATATGTGATTAAGGTGAGTGCAATACTTGATTAATTGTTGACTTATAAAATTTGTTTATATATTGTTGTTGTTGGAACAGCTTGTTTTAGGCTGTACCAGAATATATGTACATATATACAATTTATTATATAATGAATGTATTGTGCAAAGTAATTATAAATGTAAAAGAAAGATAAACCGAAATGTAATCATAGGTGTCAAGTTCCAGAAACGAGTCTACTTTAATTGGAGGTATCCATAGATCTACAGGACTCAATTGCGTCGGACAGAACTGACAGTTCAACTGGTGGGTCATGTTGTATGGCGATTGACCACACTTAGCACAGCAATCAATATTGCTGATTCCGATCAGCACCCTGTAACACTCGAGCATATTGCTTCATCTAGATCTTAACTGTTCTAATTTAGTCCTGGTGTTAAGAGGGAAACGTTTTTCACTCTCATCAATAGGTGGCGGCCTGCCACCAAGCACAATATTGTCCCTGAGAATTAACTGTTCAACCGTATCTTTATGCAATTCAGCCCTGCCGGACTATATGACCATGAGGTGCGAATCGAGATATACTCGTTGTATAACTTTTAATATCATCTCTGATAAAAGTTGGAACGGTTCTCATGACGTTGCTGTGGTTGGGATATTTGCACCTATACGCAGCTAATAAGAACTGTTTCGAAAGCAATTCATTATGTTGTTGAACCGAAACTATTATCGCTTCTTCATGCAGGTGGTCTTCATGAGTCATTTGTAGACAACCAGTAGCAGTCCTCAGACCACTATTGTGACCTCTTTGCAGGCATTACCATTGAGTCTAACTGATGTAAGGAGTCCAAACAGAAGCAGCATTTTTTTAAGACAGATCGTCCAATAGCTTTATAGGTAGTAATTATTTTCTCTTTGTCCTTACCCCAAGAAGACCCAGCAAGCGCTTTAAGTACTTTACTTCTTGACTTACGACGATAAATTAATATTACCTTGAAAATCGATGTGGTGGCTTTTTTCATATACAATACTAATGGGCGTGTCCCGCCCACTTTTTGGAGTAGCCCCAATACAAACTCACGCTACGGCTATGTTTTACAACACGATTTAAAATTTCGTGTGAACGGTATTACATTTTTATGTATGTATCTATTATAATATTAGAGGAGGTTTTAAGAAATTTTTTATGGTTTCACATTATTTGCACACCTTAGTGTTGTAGCAAAATTTAACTTTCTCGAAGAGTTGCATACTCTTGTCCTAATCCCAAATGTATAAGGCATTCGTTGCATGCATTATCAAACGAATTCGTGCATACATTATGCCGCCTACAAAACCGATCTTGCATAATTAAACATTAATACAACATTTCGTGAACTGTACTTTTGTTTTTGCAATTAGGTAATTTAATTCTTTATCGTCATCGTCATCGTCATCCGCTTCCGCAATCTATAATCAACTACGCTACGCCATTGGCATTTCAGCAAGATGACTTATCAAATATCAAACACAACGGATTAACTGCAAAATCAATTTAAACTCGATGTCAATGTTTTTCTTCCTCTTTTTGTATACCCTGTACTCTTAGAGCAAGAAGCTATATTAAGTTTGTGCAAATGTGTGTAGCAGGTAGAAGTAGGCGTGGCAGACCGCATAAAGAATATAAATTCTTGATCAGCATTAAAGGTCGTGGCCATGATATATCCGTTTGACCGTCTGCTTGAACAGCAAAATATAAGAGACTATAAGAGATAGAGACTTTAAAATTTAATATTAAGACTATCATTTTCAGATAACCTTGGTTTAATGATCGTTTCAACCCCACTATAAGACATAACTTCTATGTAAACTTGTCTCTCATAGCAAGAAAATTGTTTTGTTTTAGTCGATAATTAAGTTAGAAACTCCAAATTTGGCGTACCTTTCGACAATCCCAATAAGATATCTCACATATGTTTGGATCGAACCACCTTCGAATATAGCCGCCTTACAAATGTTTTGTTCGAATAAAATTCCTTAGACAAGGCAAGCATACTCGAACGTACTTTCTTGTTTTATTTGCTGCAATTATCGGCTGTATGCAATAGTTCTGAGCTATGCGGCCTTCAAAAGGGTGCCTATACGGATCAAATGACCATATTCTGGACATAATTATAAGCGATTTGTGTATGGTCCAAGCTTAAATTCTATAGCTCTTATAGTATGGGAGCTGTTTTCTCATATATCCAGACGGATATAGCTAAATCGAATCATTTTTCGATGCTGATTAAGTATATATATATACTTTATGGGGACCACCACACCACACCTTCTTCTGCCTATTACATAATAAAAAAACAACGCAAAAGAAAAAATACGGATCGATGATTCCACCAGCCCATGAACCACACCAAACAGTGCATTTTTGTGGATGTAATGGTAGTTCGAGAATATCTTCCGGTTACTCATCTACCCAAATGCGTCAATTTGGTTCATTGAAGTACTCATTGAGCCAGAAATGTGCCTCATCACTGAACAAAATTCGGCGTGAAAACAACGGGTTGAATTATTGAAATAGTTGGATTTTGTAAGCCATTTTGTAAACCAAGATTCTGGCGTAAAATTCGCCAAGTTGCTCCATGAAAAAAATGAACAAATGAAAAAAAAACATCTAAATGAATCACCCGTTATGTATACAGTTTATGTGCTGTTTTTACTTAAACATATCAAAATAAACAAGAATTTATCGATGAATTTTGGACCTGTTAGCGAAAATGTATACGTTTGCCACCACATTTAATGAACGCAGTACGGCAAAGACCTTCTCTTGATCCGAATCATAATTTGTAGAATTAAGAAAATCGATGACGTTTTTTGTCAATTCAGGAAAGTTTTTGTAGTAATATGCGATCTCGACAACAGTCTTTGGCATCTTGTAACATGCAACAAATTCTCTCAGTCCTTTAAGTGCATTCTGTTTCTGATTTAGAGTCACCCGCGTTGTTGCTGGGGCTACATTTTTTGCTGGACTTATCAGATTTGTCGTCGGAATTTTTATTGTCCTTTCTAAAATTTTTATCAGCAACGTTATCAGTGCTGCCGGCGCTGATGTCATTTTCGATGTTGATTTCTATCTTGTAATTGCCAAATTTATAACGCGCTTCACTTCCGCAGATATTGCTGACGATTTTCTGTAAACTATTTGTGGCATCTTTGGCGAGACTTTGGCCAACTATGTTGAGTGATTTGTTATTGCAGTTAGTGCCATCGATGTTGTTAACGTCACTTTCACTGTTATTGTCGACTTTGTTGTCAGAATTATTTACGGCGACATTGCTGTAGCTGTTGTAGGCGACGTTTGCTGTTATTTTGTTAACGACCTCCTCATTGGCATCATTGCCCCAGAAATCGCTAGTCTTCTTCACTGTGCCGACATTATTTATAAAATGATTTTTGATCTTGTTTTCTGATGTAATGTAATCTTTGTTACAAAGTTTACTAACGTTTATGATAGTGTATTTGGTAAAGTTGAGGTTGTTATCAAAAGTGATGTAAGCATCGTTACGGGAGTTGACGCCATTGTTGGTCTGAATCACAATCGTTTTTAATGCCTCTTTGTCGAAATTATGTGTGGCAGTATTCTTTAGATTGATACTAGAGTTTGTCTCATACATATTGCTGGTGCCGGCATCGGTTTCGAAGTTGTTGGCCTCGTGCTTAAGTTGGTTACTACCGACATCTTTATCGCCATCGTTGTTAGCGGTGCTTTTGGAGGTATTACCGGTCACCTTGTCAGGATGGGCACAAATGTCATTGCTGATGCCGCTTGTCCTTGTTTTCTCATCTTGGCTATCGTTTTTTGCCGCGTTGCCAACACTTCCCACATATTCCTTCTTCTCCATTAGATTTGAATGAACATTCTTTATCTTCTCGTTATGTTGGCCAAAATTATAATAACAATTAAATATATTTGAAATTTGAATTTTTAAACTTGACTCAGCCAGTAATTCTACGTTAACTAATCGTAAAAATATTAATGGTTGACAGTATTGGCAAATAGTAAATGATATTTTTCAGCTCACTTGACTGTTGTTGTGGATGCATGTAGCATCTAATAATACTATTTGTTATTTGGAGTTGATACATTAAATAAAAAATATTGCATGTACAGATGCTGAAATAATCTTCGCACATCCAGCCTTTTTCCCATTTCCATCTACTTTTACGATTTGTAATTTCAGTAAAAACTTAAACAAATATCTTTTAGAATTCATTGAGTTTGTTGTCATTTTCAGTGTCACACAGCTCATACTTAATGCGAATCCTAATCTCGTCGCCAACTTTAACTAGACCAAAAATCCTAAGAAGAATCTTTCTATCGAACACTCCAAAAGACGCTGTATACGATGTTGTTAGGGTCCATGCTTCTACGCCATATACCAGGACTGGGATTGTCGTTTTATCTTCGTTCTTCGAGAGAGAACTCTATTCTAATTTGCTTGCTGAGCTCAAAGTAGCTGCGATAACCTGATAACTCGCCGTTCGTTCGTACCGATGATGTCAACGTCATCAGCATATGCGAGTAACATCACTTCCTTATGGAAGTATGGGCATTAGCGGAGGATGTACTCCGAAATTTTCCGACAGTTGGGCCAAACATTCCTTCCTTCCCAATTTTGGCATTGAAATCGCCAAGCACGATTTTTACATCGTGATTGGGGCACCGCTCGTAGAGACGTTCGAGACGCTCATAAAATTCAACTTTGGCCGCATCGTCTGCGACTTCCGTCGGGGCGTGTGCACAAATCAGGCTAATGTTGAAGTACAGGTGCTCGTCCACAGGAATGAAACTGGAGACAAGAACTCGTAGTTTTCTACTAACCACGAAACGGCACTCTAATTCGTACTTCATCTCATGGCAACTATAGATGTCACAAAATGCCTTTTTAGATCAGACTTTGCCCTATCCATCTCATTTCGTATACTGCTGTGATGTCAGCATTGCATTTTTCGTGGACATCAGCCAGCTGGATATCTGCATCAGCATTATGGAGGGACAGGACATTCCAGGTGTATATCCGTACATCATGGTCCTTAAATCGTTTGCGGGGGTTGTCATCAAAGGAGAATTGTATCCGAGCCTTCCTCTGTGTCTTCATATGTTTGAGATATTTGAGAGCTGCTTGACCCGTTTGCAATAGAACTGTTTTTGGCCATTCCCAAGAGAATCGCAATCAATAACTGTCCATTTCTGCAAACGGCCCCATCCGGCATATCTACTATATATAAATAGGCAAGTGCAAAACGTTCACCACTCTTTTTAAACCCCTTAAACCCAACATATTCGCTAGGTTTTTATTTTTTTTTTTGTTGGACAGGTTGTGAAGAGGAGTATGGAAGAATGCAATTTTTTTTGTTTTTTTTTCTAAAGTTTTTTTGTCTAAGGTAGGTAAAAACCAGGTAACGCGCTCGGTCAATCACAAAGACTTGAGCTCTCTCCCGCCCTCAGTTCTCAAAACTCCATAAAAAAGTCATAGAAATAAGCAACAAACGGACTTGCCACCATGTTGGCGAACATCAGTTGAGATCGTGGCTTTATAGTGTTGTAGAGAAAATTTTAAGAGGAGGAACGAATATTTCTTCGAGCCTGTTGTCGCAACATGTTTAGTCCAATATGTTGGTCATACTTACCGCTCTCAGCATTATGGACCAGACTTTTGATGACCGATACATGTTCACCATACTTAATGTTCTCAACATTATCAAATGGCTCTGAACTGTTTTGTATTGTCGCTATAATGGTTGTATTGCGTTTGTGATATTGATTCGGGTTTTTCGCAATTCTTATTCATTGCAATTGCATGAGAATTTTTGACGAGTTTCTTTGTTTAATACCCAGTACCACAAGGTAAAAGGGATTATTAAGTATGTGCAAATCTATTTAACAGGCAGAAGGAGAAGTGGTAGATCCCATAATGTATATACTATATAGCATGCGAAGACAAGTTTATATAGTCCTGGCCGTTTGTCCGTCCGACAGTCTCCTTGAACGAAAATATCTCATAGACTAAAAGAGATTAGAGACTTCAAGTATGAATATTTAGACACTCCTTTTCAATCTACAGATAAAGTGTATTAAAAGAACATTTTAAGGGGCAGCCGCTATAAAAATATGGCCCCACTTTTAAGTTTTGAAATAAAAATTTAATGTTTTTATTTTGAAATGAATTTATTTGTAATTTTTCATGTACAGGGTGGAGCAAAAGTTATCACCCTATTGTAAAACGCTATAACTTTTGCAACTGGCGCCAAATGTCAATTCGGTTTCGTTCCAGACTTCTTTTTATGGAGTTTTTTGAAGTCGCGGGTTTACGCCAACAAGCCTCAGACTCTTAAGGCCCTTAAGGAGAATATTCGCCTGGGATGCGAGAACCTGTCGCCCGAAGTTCTGGCAAGAGTGATGGAAAATGTCATAAAATGGGCTCGTATGGTCCTCAACTCTCTCGGCGGCCACTTGGCCTCTATCATTTTCTCAACTTGATGGAATAAATTCTAATGGATTAAATAAACAAATTTCACAATCAGAACCAAAGATCTTCATTATAAAAAAAAAAATTACAGCAAAAGAACATCGGGTGTTTACTTTTGCCCCACCTTGTATAAATATAGCCCCACACAAATCTATGGTTCATATAAGAAGCCTTAAGCAAGGTATAGGTTTCATATAAAGTTTTATTCAAGAACTTTATTTATCTTCTAATATCAAATAAAAAAACCTCTTGGCGAAGTAAAAATCAAGTGACGAAAGCCTACTTGCAACTCACAAAACTACTGATATCAATTTTGTGAAGATATATTCGTACTTATATTTTTAATTTTTATGGTTGGAATCGATTGTAATATGTAATTGAGCGTTCGTCATGTTGCTAATCTTTTTAAACTATAAAATACAGCGCTATTCCTATGACATCAATTTATTTCTCTACTTAAGAAGATTCTTGAAAATTCACCACTACATCGCAACATGGAAAAAGTAAGTGAAATAATCGCTATTGATGCGAATTTCACTGTGAATGCTGGCAGAAGAATTAAATTCATCTTACTGTACAATCTACAAAATATTAACTGAAGATTTGGGTAAAAGTTCAATGATCGCTCGATCAAAATGATCAAAAAATCGCTCGTAATGACCTCATTGCAATGACATCATTTCAACAGCTGAAAACGATCCAGATTTTCTTGATTCGATCATAGCTGTTGATGAAACATGTTGTTTTACATATCCTGAAACTAAGCGACAATCTGCAGAATGGAAGTCAAAAGATGAGCCGAAACCTGAAAAAATGAAATGATTTGGCAAATTTCGCTCAGAATCGTCTGGATTTCATTGTAAAATTTTATAAATAATATCGATATTGGGAACAGAGCAAAGCGATGGGAAACATAAACAGATTATAAACTCATATAAACTATAATGGTGTTGAATTTCAACCACAGCGAGAAAACTACTTAGTAATAAGAAAAACGATGGCGTTCAAACTTCTGCATGCAGCAAAGCCTATTTCCACTAGTTAATACACGAAAAGAATGATATATCATCAATGAGAGTGAATATAAATATTGTATATTTTTTTTTACTTTAGTTGAAACGCGACTAATGAATAATTCTCTAAATAGTTTAGTCTTCCCAACAAAGATAACTATTTCCAATAGTTTTCATTGTTTTCCACACCATAGCGGCTTTTAGCTTTTACACAACATAAATATAATTTTATATTTAACTATCTAGTACCCATTTCGTCTTACTTATCAAATTTCGAATTTCAATTTGTTCAGTTAAGCACAAGCACAAGTTAAACAGTGAAGTTGTCTTGGGGAAAATACAGTATAGTTGAGCATTTTTGCGAAACACAGAATACACAGACAGGCGAAAATGGATATCAATTATTCTCCGAGTACATCGGCTTTAGGTGAGAGGGGAGATGTACATGCTCAAAAGCCAGTAGAGATAAAGTCATGCAGAGCAGCTGATCAAAAATATTGCAGAAATAAGCTTGTCGACAAAAGTCAAGAAACATACTCGTTTTTCGATGATCCTTTGAAGAAACAGAAACGCACAACTGACAAAGGAGATAAGGAAATACTGGAACTGTGCCTGGAAAGAGGATTAGAGAATGTACGCTGTAGGATGAAGCAGCAGAAATGTGGGAAAGATGAAAAAGGTAAGCGGGAAGAAAAACTTTATGAATTTGAAAGGGAACGGAAATGCGAGCGAGAATTGCAAGGGGAACTGCAGGAGAAACGTTCTGAGAGGAAGAAGCAGAAATATGATAAAAACGAAAGCGTTAAACCAGATCATAAAAGAGTACTGAAACTAAAGTTGGATGAAGAAGAAGTGGAGAGACAACAGCAGGAACGTGATATTGAAGAACAAATTATGCGAGAATCAGAAGAAAGGGACAAGCAAGCAATGCAATTTGATTTCGAAAGCGGCGAGAAACGTGTCGGTGACAAAAGTCGCACCCTAGTTAGTAATTTAAGAAAACTAGCAGAAGAATTGGAGGCTTGTGTGGAAAATAAAAAATGCCAAGCCTGCAAGGAAGAAGATGATACTGACGACGAAATTACCATACTGCGCAAAGATTACGCCGGGAATAAGAAAAACAATGTATTTAAATATTTTATTAAACCCATCCGCAAAGGCAACAATGATTCTGATCTGTCACTTAGTGCACTTATAAAGCCGATGCTTAAGGATTTTCCGCGCTCTAAAAGAGATGATATCAAAAACTTTTTCAAGAATTTAGATGAACAAAATGGCGCCGATAAAACATTCCAACCGAATGACAATATGCCAGAAAATATGAATGAGCAGATTCTTCGTAAGATTCAGAGCATTGAGTACGCTTGTTACATATATTTGTTGGTGCAGCGCACACAAAATGAAACTTGCCATAAATGTAACCATATTCTGCGACAACGGATCGAGCGTGTGATAAAATTCTGTAAGGATAAGTTAGTGGGTTTATTCAAGCCAACAAAAACAAATAATTCATAAAATACTGCTTGCTAATTGTACAATTATTACTAAATATATATTTTTTTAACTTTTAATAAAATACAGAAAAGTATTCGTACACAAAAAAAAAAATATGTTTTTTAAATTTTAATTTTAATCGCAAATATCTCAGCTAATGTTTTATGTATTGAATCAAACTTGGTTTTATTATATAGTTCATTAATTTCTCTTAAATAATAATATTTTTGTTGCATTTTAACACTTAAAATTATAGTTTTAGTTCATTTTAACCTACAACATGTCAGAAAAGCACTACAGAAAAAGTCTACGTACAGCTGCATGCCAGACGCATGGAATGAGCAAATATGCGATTACCATTATTTAAAAACATTTTTAGAAATCCTTATCGCACTTTGGAGTTTTAATTCATTATTTTTCAATCAATTGGAATGTCAAAAAAATGTTAATAGCGCCATAGACAACAACGGAAATAAAAATTCGTGCGGATGGCGGAAAATTATTTTAAAGCTATAATATATCTTGAGGGAATCCTATAGACAAATTGGAAAAGTAGTGGGCAGAACTCACTCATCAATACAAAGACTAGTAACTAACTTTACTTTTTTTATATTATGAAGGAGCCAGAGTTTTACTTTATGCGACATGGTGCTTGGATACGTTGTCTTGCTGAAACCAAAATTCTTCTTCCAGCCCCAACTTCTGGGAACTTTACAGCAAATTATCCTTCAAAACTTGAATATAACTAGTTTGATCCATTATTGATTCAATAAATGTTAGTTTGCCAAAACCATTGGCTGCCATACACCCCAAACCACAACTTCTTCGCCAACATGTTTTACGATTGGCAACAAATTTTCCTCTTCAAAGGTCACACTGCTCTTTCTTCATACCAGCTTTTTTTTTTCCTTTTATCACAAGAATACAAAATTTGTTCTCATCCGAAAAAAGAGCAGTTGAAATATGGGCCTACTTACGGGCCACTCGACCATGATACCCAGGGGTTTTTTTTTAATTTCAGGGCTGTATAATCGGAAATTATTTTTGAATACCTTTCTTCTAGTTGGTGTGCAGTCAACCTTGTATTCTGTTGCACTAACTGAATGTCGCACTTTTTTCTTGTTTTGTTCAGAGAGATGGACGAACTATTCGGGGTTTTGGCAGGATGGAACTCGTTGAAATGTAGTTAGTTACAAGTTTCTGTATTGATGAGTGCGCTCTGCCCACTACTTTTCCATTTTTTCTATACGATTTTCCCTCAAGATATAGCTTTAAAATAATGTGTAATCTGTACACTCTTCCGATGGGTTTAACACTTTTTTTTCAGAAATTAACATGCAGAATAAGATTCAATAATTTTTTCTTTTCATAGAATTTTGGACTTAATTCTGCAAAAGTAGTACCCAGCGAAATTTTTAGTCATACCGCTATCGCCACCTCCACTAAAGAATCTCCTAGAATGCGAACATCTTCTCTGAAGCCGGAGTTTATCTAAAGTGTAATTTAGTACTTGTCGCTCCTGTTTGCATGAAGTCTTGCAATGATGCCAATAGACGTCTGCGATTTTCTTAATTACAACGAATGTCGCAAAATCATTGCACAGTTTCTCATGCTCCAACTGCTCGAAGTTTCTCTGATCAATTTCAAAGAGAAAGAGTATGCTTATAGTATGACGCCAATTTATATAGTGGAAGAAGAGTAGGACAGTCTGTATAGCCGTTAGTCCGATTAGTATCGTCATAGGTTTTGGTTGTTTAAAGATCATCATTCCAGTGTCCTTGCCTAATACTTGAAGCGTGGTTAGAGTACTATGCAACAACAGTGGCATGTAAATACAGAACAACGCCAATGGAACTTTTACCACGGGAACGGCGCACTCACGTAACTCGTCCGTTGCTATGTTCAGCCTTTCAAGATATGTGGCTGGTGGCACCAAGAAGATCGCTACGGCACTGCATACAAAATATCTTCGCCTCCAGATTGCCCCTCTGTTGTTCATCGATCCAACTTTCTAAGCAGACCTCGTGCGCCCATTTGGTGGAGCCACTGCAGCAACATGGATGCTGTCATTGAGACAAAGTCTCATCTTCGGTGGCGAAACAAATCCAGCACTGGCACACTACTTCGCCATCCGCATCAGTTGTTCTGTATATCTGGTTATGTCTGAATAGCATAATGAAAATATTATCTTGGTTAGCACGGTAACCATAATGTAAACATGTTACAGAAAAAAAGGCCTGACTTTTCCAATAACCCAATACAATACACTGCAGTGCATATTTATAAACGCAGTAGTACACTTTTTTCAGTGTACGGATTGTTATAGAACTCTAGGTATGTAATGCATTTAAGCTACCCTAATTGCGGACTAATTCACAGGTTTTGGTTAGTTTTTTTTTTTCATGTTCAATGAATAATTTTATTCTAGCATGCATATAAATGCAGAAATATTTATACATATGTATATGAAAAAACTGACACAAAATGAACAGACATATAGACGGACCCTTGTGACATTGTAGTAACAAAATATCATGAAATTAAAAGGTGCCCAAAAACATTTCGTGTGACATACTACATATTTCACTTCTGCCTTTGAAACCCAATTTATTTTGTATATTTTTCAGCTACAACTTTTGTGTTTCATTCATACCAATACTTATACTTTGTAAAGTTACGGTTGAAAAGTAGTTGTTGTTGATTTTCCGAACACTGAGACCAAAACTTTGTGCTCATACTTCAAATGCTAATACGTTGTGGGCGAATTTTGATGCATTAAACTCTTCTATAAAAATTCTGTAAGATGAGACATTGCATAGGAAACATTAGATTCTGCAATTTAGCTATCAAAACGTTGCATTCAATGCATACAAATGTAAAATAAAAATGCTTTGTGACAAAATTGATATCAGAAAGTTTGTGAGTTGTGAGTTTGTGAAGTGCTTGAGTTTTTCCACGTCAAGATGATTTTCTATTTTATATTTTTATATACACTTATCGGATTACTACTTACTATCACTAACCATACAATGTTATTATTCTTTACTTAGTGTTACTATGTTGCTGACAGTGCTGCATAATACTCGTACCATTAAAAATATATACAGCATTATTTTTAAGAAGTATAGAACTTTATATTGATTTAAAACTCATACAAAGAAATTTAACGAGCCAATTTTGTTTTAGTTCATTAGATAATTTGGTGGCATTAATGTTTTAATATGATTTTGGACATATGACCGACACGGGAACATCTGATGAACGAACATCCTGGCGGTCCAACTTTCCATAACTTTTGCAATTCTTTGGGGCGGCATAATATTTGAGGAATAATGCGCTCCATAAAAGCTTCCAAGCCTTAAATGGATGCTAGCTTGTCCGCATAGACCAAAGATTTCAAGTATAGATTACACTGTGGGTATTCACTCATTTGATTAAATTTCGTAAACGTCATCAACCGAATCGGTTTGGTCCGAATTTTCATACAAAATGAAAATCAACCGAATCAACTATTTGGCTGATTCTTTTGATGTTTACATTTGGTTTTAGTTGGATTGCCTATATCACGTGTAGAAAGGATAGTACCTCTTTGTTTACATTTTCATTGCTCAAAATGATGGCAAAAGAAGTATATACAATCTGATTTGGTAATTAATTTGTAGAAGAACCCATCGGTGTTTGCATTTGTTGCGGACATGCAACCAAGTGGTCTTGAAATTGAAAGGGAAAAACCCAGCTGGAAGGAAGATAAACGATAAACGCTTCCGACGATACTAACAGCAGTCAACGGAATAATCAAAAGAAGCTAATATGTCAAATCGATGCCTCAATCGAAGATTCTGTTTACGAAATTTAATCAATTGAGCGAATACCCCTACTATCATCAGCACGGTTTTAGGAAAGGTCGTGGTACGACTTCAGCACTAAGCGAAATCACTACTTTTATAGCTGCTGGACTTAATAAGCCGAGGCCATGCGAACGTACAGTGATGGTGGCTCTAGACTTGAACAAGGCATTTGATACAGTTGATCATGCAATCTTGTTTCAAGACCTGGACTCCACTTCACTACCCGATAAAACGAAACGCTGGCTATTGAACTATCTTAATGGTAGAAGGGCATACGTTGAGTTTAGGGGTGTGAGGTCAGGTTATCGTAAGTTAAAGATAGGTGTTCCACAGGGTGGGGTTCTCTCTGCTCTTCTGTTCAACCTTTATTTGGCAAAGATGCCCCTTCCCCCTACCCATATAAAACTAGTGACCTATGCAGATGATTGTTCTGTTTTATCATCGGGCGTGAATGTAGATGATATCTATGCGAGAATTAATATCTATTTGGATAATTTATTAAATTTTTTCAATGCTCGCAACCTTAGGCTTTCAACTCATAAGTCATCTGCTTCCATTTTCACTTCCTGGACTAAGGAGGTCAGAATGGAATTAGATGTCTTTGTTGGAGGTCTAAGGGTTCCTACTGTCCAGAACACGATGATATTGGGATTTACATTTGACCCATTGCTTAGATTCTCGGCTCATGCCACCAAGACAAATAACCGTCTTAAGTCGAGAAACAAAGTGTTGAAAGCGCTTGCCGGATCTTCTTGGGGTAAGAACAAGGAGACTATAATAACAACTTATAAATCTATTGGACGTTCTACCCTAAATTATGCTGCTCCTATATGGACCCCTTTCATGAGTAAGACTCAATGGCAAAGCCTGCAAAGAAGTCAGAATAGTGCGCTGAGGACTGCCACTGGTTGTCTGTAAATGTCCCATGACAGGATCATTTGCACAATGAAGCGATGATACTGCCTGTTCATCAACATAATGAGTTGCTTTCGAAGCAATTCTTGTTGGGTGCGTACAGAAGTGTTCATCCGAACCATGTCACCCTCACTACATCAGCGCCTACCCGAATAAGATCGGATATCAGGATATATAAGCATAATCGAGCATAAATCGCTTCATCACTGATAGCAATATATCAAGTCAATATTAGGTTGAATTGCGATTTAGTGGACAGCACATTCATCTATACTAATATTATAAAGCTGAAGAGTTTGTTTGCTTGTTTGCTTGAACGCGCCTATCTCAGGAACTACTGGTCCGATTTGAAAAATTCTTTCAGTGTTAGATAGCCCAATTATTTAAGACCAATAGGAGGAGAGCACCAATATTAATATAAATCTAAAATCTATATATGTATGTATGTATGTATGTATGTGAAAAGTGGGGAGGACCACACAATTTCACATAAGCGCTAGCAAGCGAACTAGATGTTGTTCAACCCAACGCTAGATGTCGCAACAGCTGGTCAAGAGCTAAAGAGGTCAATGATCATGAGTTGGTGTTTTTTAAATTTTATTACTACTTTATTATATGTATTTAAATTTATCTTCTATATAGTATATAAAAATGGAGGTATGTATATATGTTCATTATAGACTACGAAATATTCAAAATAGTCCCGTGGGTTATCCTGTAAAGATTCGTGGCGATTGGATAAACAGAATTTTTTTTTTAGATTTTTCTTATTTTAATAGAATTGGAGCATGTGGAATGTGGGGAAGGTGGAAGGACTGTCAGGGGATGGCAGTGGCATGGGGAGGGAGTGACAGGGAAAAGAGGAGGACCGCGTACAACGTCGCGGGGATCTAGTATACATATACAAATGGGCGTTTCCCGTTTTTTTTTTAGAGGTACTCCCATAGAAACCCACAGTTCACTTTTATGCATTTGTATGAAAAACGTCAATATCAACTTGAAATTGGATATGTTGGCATCTTATAGATGGTCGCTTCATATATATATATCCACGAGTGGGCGTGTACCGCCCACATGCATATTTACATACACATTTACACACATAATACATACATACTCGTACATATTGAATATGCAATCGCGGCTTTTCGATAAACGATGCACTTTTTGAGTGTTGTCACATTTGAAAATTTATCTACTAAATAAACACCCTTTACTACATATGTGCAGCGTTGCATTTCAAATGTTTTCACCTCACTTCATATCGCGGAACGCAAAATAACTAAGCACGTATGTAAGTAGTAAAGTTGATCGCAACATTTTTATAGCGCAATAAATTTATTTTGCGAAAAAATGAAAAACATTCAAGTAAAAACTACAAATATATACTCTGCCGACAAAAAATAAGTGCAGTTTGTTTATATTTATTTGTTTTCGTTGTTGATGGCTTTGCGTGTTTAGAAAATTTTCAATTTTCCAATCAATTTCGTGAAAAACTGCTGACCATTTGTTACCTACCGCGTATCGAAATGCGTTGTGGAGTTCTATCTATATATAAACTATATACAGATGTTCAATATGTACGAGTATGTATGACCTACCTCGACTATTTTTTTTTTTTTTTTTGTTTTTCCAGCTGATCCGATTCGGTTCAGTCCATTCTGGAGTTCAGTATGGCAACTTAAACTATTGTGCAACTAAAGCATACGAAATGCAATTATTCTACTTTAGTGTTGATTTCGTGCTTTATTTTTATTTATTACTACATATTTCTGGTGTTTTGTTCTTGTTTGCTTGCTGATTTTGTTGGATTTTGTTCGTTAGAATTTGTTTTTTGTTTTTTGTTTTTTTTTTTTCAGTTAGTTGTGTTTTATGCTCGCAATTAATTGCTTTCAAATCCTTTTATACCATAGATTTGGTCAATTTATATTGCAGAGGGTGTTGTTGTTGTTCTTGTTTTCTTTACCATTTTTATTGTATTGTTTTGTGAGTGCATGTTTGTACATGACTATGAAAGATTAGTGTTATAAAATTACTAGTTATACCCTTTAAGCGTAGTGCAATAAAGCGTATTATCAGTATGTCATAGTGTAGTTTGTAGTGTATTGAATTTAATATCGGAAACCGCAAATGTTGCATAATATATCAGTTCGACAAGGCGAATCTGTCTATCCATGTCTGGCTATCCTTCTGTGTGAGTGTGTGTGTGTTTTTTTTTTTTAAGTTCTATATTGTTTATTTAATATGCATTCTACATAAAAACAATTTATCTATATACAATGTATATAAAATACAAAAAGTGTTTGTACCCAAGTCCGTTCTAGACTTTCAAACCCAGAACCGGTTTCATTTGAAAGGCAATAATGTGAAAATGGTTTTAGACCACTAAAACAATACATTAAGCACATTCGTTCCATTCATGAAGTCGATTTTCGAATTTTCCCATACAAAAATTTTCAACCACATCAATGGGTGGCGTTACTCGCAAATAAATTAAAAAACATTAGTGTGAAGTTCGGGCATTATACAGACAGTCAACACAAAAACACGTTGATCTGTGTCATTCTCATTAGAAAGTTTTATCATTTGTGGTCATCGCGTCGATTATGTCAAATAATCGAATTAGAAAATATTAAAAATCTCAGAAATCGTAAAATAATATTTGTTTTCGAAAAATTTGGTGTTGATTTTGAGTATTGTTTGCAATTGTAAGTGTTCTTTCAAAGTTTTCTCACTTTTTAAAGGAAAGGTGCACTTAAAATCAAATCTAAATCAAAAAATTTGAAATATTATTTCGCTTTGTTTAGAACAAAAACAAGAAAAAACGATAACTTCGGTTGAACCGAAGCTCTAAAACCATTCACATGAAACTTTAAATAGTATTGTAATTCATTAATGTGGGGTTTAAATAGGGGCTACCCCAAAAAGTGGGTGGTACACGCTCACTAGTAGATGTGTATGAAGCGATGTAGTAGATGTGTAAGATGCCGCCATATCGAATTTCAAGTTGATAGTTACGTTTTTTATACAAATGCATAAAAGTGAGCTGTGGATTTGTATGGGACTACCTCAAAAATTGGGCGGGACACGCCCATTTGTAAATGTATATGAAGCAGTTGTCCATTAAAATAAACTAAATCGAATTTAAAGCAAATATTAATTTAAATAAAGAATTTTTTTTTTTATAAAAAAAAAACAAAAGTGGGAGTTGAGTTTGTTTGGGGGCTACCCGAAAAAGTAGGAGGAACATGCCCATTAGTCTATGTATGTTAAGCGGCTATCCATTAAAAGGCATCACGTCGTATTTCAACCTAATATTGACTTTCATAAAAAAGTTTTTCTTACAAAAAGTCAAAAATGGGCAGTAGTTTTGTACGGGAGCTAGCCCAAATAATGGGCGGGTCCTTCCCATTAATGTATATGTCAAGCATCCGTCTACTTTAAGTTACTATATCAATTTTTAAGTTGATATTGACTACAATAAAAATGTTTTTCATACAAAAAGTCAAAAGTGGGCGGAGAGTTTGTATGGGGGCTACCCCAAAAAGTGGGCGTGGCGGGTATTCAACTGGATTAAAAAGAAGTATACGTGGAAAATTTCAACTGGATAGCATAATAATTATTCCCCAAAAAATGCGCAACAATATACAGACGGACAGACAGGCATCCGGACATGGCCAAATCGATTCGTCTCGTCGTGCTGATCAAGAATATATATACTTTATGGGTAATCCCATTTCACACTATATGTGAATGGTATAAAAATAAAAAAAATATTAGAAAAGTGCTGTAATTGGAAGAAATAAAACAGATGCCAAAAGAGCCGAAAGAGCAGCCGAAACACCTGAACAATGTGAAATGCGATTAGCGGATACCCGTTGTGTTTTACTATAAAGAAGAAGAATTTAATCGAAGCCACTATCATCAGAGGCAAATGTAAAGATAAGTTGTGCTGATCCCACGAATTCCAATGATTTCAACCGATTTGCCCTTCGATTTCAAGCGATTTCAGATTACAATCGCTAATGTTGCTGGTTTAAACTTGGAAAATTACTGTTTTTCGCACGGCCAATTAAACTTTATGTTTACACACTTATCGAAAAAAAAAACTAAAAATATTGTTTATCCGCTAGCATTAAGATAAAAAGGCTAATAAATAAACAAAATTTCCTTTTTTTTCCAACAAATAAACCAAATGTATTTCTTTGTTAGCGTAGTAGGTAGTATTAAATAAACATGCTTAATACTAATTTAACCAGTTTCCTACGCGACCGCAGTGAAGCGCTGCATCGTAGGCTGGTACTCCCGTCTTTCACCGGTGAGCCATCGCAACACGTGCAAGCTGCAGGTATCTATGCAGGTACTGTCTGAAGACGGTGGGTCCAGCGCCCTTGAGAGATTTTGTTCCTCCGTTGCTGCCATCTTCTGAGGCTACTCGTTATAGCATGCAAACGGCAGTCAGCTCCAGATGTCCGTTGAGTTTGGTAGACTTCTTTGGCTTTGTTCGCAAGAAGATTGATTGGGATCATACCAGCTATTATGCACGATGCATCCGCGGTGAGTATACAAAATGCTTGGGCTAATGTTATAGCACCCAGTCGGTATGTATATTCCAGGCCTCGTCTATAGCACTTTATTTCTAAAGCACTTTCCCAGATTGGAGCTGCATAAAGCATTGCTTCTGTTCAGCATACTTCTTGATAGAGCCCTACAAGTTGCAACCGCCTTTTTGTGCGTATACTCGAGGTGCTTCTTGCAAGAGTCTTATGTCCAGAATAATTCCAAGATGTCTTTGAGACTATTCTGACTCCGTTGAGGGTCGTACGGTTCTTTGTATAACTTTTTCCAGCTTGATATAAGTAGCGTGTCTTTTTTCTGTCCGGCTAGCTCCAGTCTTGCTGACTTTAACCAAATATTTATTCTGGATATGCCGATATGTCGGCATCGTCAGCAACTTCTCTAATAGCAATTCAACGATTCTCCATAATAACTTTTTTCACTGCTTCAAAATTTTCATCGGTGGTTGACGTGCTGGGCCGTCCAGGGTGGGCATCGTCATTAAAATGTTCTCGGCCTTCTGTGAAGAGCTTGTACCCCTTATAAAGGTTTTATTTTACTTTTTTTTTTGCTCAAAGTAGGTTTCCCAATTTATAGAGTCAAATCACACAAAATTTAATACAGATTCTTACATTTATTTTTCACACGAAATTTAATACAGATTCTTTGATCTATTTATTTCAATACAAAAAAATCGCCAAATAGAATCGAATTAGAAATGTCCGTATGTCTGTCCCCTGTCCCCAGTTATTTTAAAATTTCGAACTGAAATAGGGTGCGCACACTTCCTATTTTTCTAGACTAAAAGCAACTAGCATGCCACTTTTAGAGGTAGCCACCATTCAAACCCATTTTGTCTTTTATAGTTACCGATATCTCGTTGTTAAAACATACGAAGGACGGACGGACGGACTAACGGAATGAAAAGGACATTGCTAGATCGACCCAGATTTCGATGATAATTAAGAATAACAACAAAAAAAGTAGAAAATACCATTTTTCATCTACTTAAAATTCAAATTTTGTTTTGAAGCAGGAGCAGTTAAAAATTTGGAAGCGCTACACTGCCTGCTCCAGTGCTCCGTAATCCGCACTCCGCTCCGCTTCACAGCACTGAATAAAAGTGAGAACCGAAACTATACCGGTAAAAATATTTTGGTTCCGGTACCGTTTTTTCATTTAATTTTATTTTATTTCGGTAAAATATTCCGGTTATAAAAAAAAAATATCGGAAACACACCGCCCACCAAAAACCCACCGCCCATTTTTCGGAATTTATATAAAAAACTTTCTTATTACAGTTAGTATCAAGTTGAAATTCGATATGGTGATTTCTTATGATCGAATGCTTCAGATAGCTATTAATGGGCGTGTCCTACCCACTTTTAGAGGTAGTCCCCATAAAGAACAACTGCCCATTATTTGGTTTTTGTAACAATAAAAATGGAATGAAGGCATCAAATTATCACTAGAACATTAAAACGCTAGACAATTAACTGTTAGATGCTTGTTAACAGTATTGAAGTTCGGTTTTACCAATGTTAACGTTTTCTCTAGTTGTATAAAGAACAAAAAAATTTCCAAAAATAGGTTTCTAGGTTGAACACCCACTGTAAAATCAGGTAGAACATTGAAAACGTTAAAGTAAATATAACAGAGTTTAAAAATTGGTTTAATCTTACTCGTCTTCAACCTACGAGGGGTACTATTTATATTTCGGGAACTGGCAACACAAATGTCAATAGCTAAAATCTGGCAACACCATAATAAAGTTTGACGTTTTTTGGCATAAACGTACTCACAAAGTTTTGATGTATAATTGCTATTTGTTTTCTTTACAGTGAGTTCAGAAAAGCAATTTGGCCAAAAAATGGAAATTTCAAGAGAAGGTTTTCGTTGGATTGTTTGTCACAACTTTCGACGTGGATTATCTCAACAAGAATGTGTCAATGAACTCAGTTCTTTGTATGGCGATAAAGCACCATCAAAAACCACAGTATATCGCTGGTATAGTGAATTCAATCGTGGTCGTAGTTCGGTCGCCGACGAATTCCGTGAATGTTGTCCAAAATCGGTTGTTGTGCAAAAAAACATCGATGCAGTGCGTAAACTGATAATGCAAGATCGTCATTTGACATATCGTGAGATAGTGGCATCCTTGCACATTAGTTCCACTTCAATACATTCGATGTTGCATGAACATTTAGCTGTAACAAAAAATTTGCTCTCGTACCCCCATACCCCATAATTTATCAATCGCTCAAAAAAAGGCTCGCGTCGATTGGTGTAAGGAAATGATTAAAAAGTTCGACCGTGGTGCTTAAAAAGACGTGTATAACATCGTGACAGGTGACGAATCATGGATATATGCGTATGAGCCGGAAACAAAACATTAATCGACCGTTTGGGTATTCCAAGACGAGCCAAATCCAACAAAAGTTATTCGTGGAAGAAGAACAGCGAAGCAAATGATTGCCTGTTTCTTCGGCCGAATGGGTCATGTGGCCACTGTTCCGCTTGAGCAACGTAGGACGGCCAATTCTGAGTGGTACACGACCATTTGTTTGCCGGAAGTCTTCGGAGAAATTCGTAGAACCAACCGCCAAAGACGAATCATTCTCCAACATGACATGGCGAGCTCTCACACATCTCGTCAAACAAGTGCATTTTTGAGCAGTCAAAACATCGAATTAATGACTCATCCTCCGTACAGTCCTGATTTGGCACCCAATGACTTCTTCTTGTTCCCGAAAATGAATAAGTGTGCACAGCTCGCTACGTGAATTTTACGGCAATATTCACCACATTTTCTCTTTTGGATGCCAATCCACCGTCAAGAGTGCTCACAGTGGGCAGAGATGAAGTCGTGGCCGCCATGGAGGCCAGTGTCGACAAAGACCCTAATTGATCAATTCGATATCGTTCACAAGAACTTTGTCTTTGTCCATCAATGCTGCGGAAGATTTTTCGAAAACGTCTTGGCTTACGTTCTTACAAGATCGAATTGGTCCAAGACAAAAAGCCGCAGCATCATGGTTTGCGTTGTGACTTCAGTTAATGTGTGCTTCAAAGGTTCGAGGTCATTCCATTTCTCACTTCTGCGGCAATGGCTTTCTTAAGAAGCAAAAATTATCGCATTTAGTGCGAGAAAAATTCAAAAACAGTTTCGATACACAACGAAAAATAAACGGTTCGTTGCCGTTTATGGACTGGTGGCATCATCGGACTTATTGCCAGGCCAGCAAGATCGCGTAGTCAGATACCGCTGCACTACTTTCTGTGAAAAACTTGAAATCGTGTGCCTATGCGGGCAATTCTAGTTCTATACATCTTTTTCTGCTGTTCTGGTACCGTGCGCGTTGCTCTCTTTGTCGAAAACTCTTCGTACGATGTTTCGCAGCTGCGTCACTCCATGTATAATCCATACAGCCAGCAAATTCTGGGCAAAAATTAACCAAAAATGTTACCAGAACGGAAGGAAATTTATGATCGAATTATTATGGCTATTAATACCGTAGAAGGTTGGTCATTTTTTTTGGATACAACAGGTAGAACAGGCCAAATAACTTTTGGTTTCACTTAAAAATCTTTCGAAAATAACATTGTGTAAAATAAAAATAAACATCAACAATTGCTGCAATTTTATTAGATGGTGGACGAACAGCACACTCCATATTGAAGTTATCTTTAAATACACAAACGAAATGTTAAACCGTTGATTAGTATGGCTAAAATCTTACGACAATGCGAAATTATTATATGGAACAAACATTCATTGGACGCATTGCATAGAACCATGCATGATTTAAAAGGCAATGGGATGACTTTTCGGTAGTGCTCTTCTCGTTTCGTTATCTGTAGTTTTCCCAACAAACACTGCCAGTAATAACACGTTCAACATAGTATCATCAATATCATGCATTCCCATCTGCGACAGCATTTTCAAAACAAACTAACTATTGATATAAATGATGAAAAAATTACGATTAAATAAAAAAAAAAGAAATCCAAAAAGTTTTGCACTACGGTCAGTATATAAGATGCATATTAATTTAAAATGTTTGTCCAAAAACTGCATAGAATATTAATAATCAACATTGGTTAAGTGAGCGCAATATTTTAGCAGCTAAAAATTTTGATGACAATGATTCAAAACATCTCCAATAGAAAATTAAACTTTAGATATTTTACTACGTAACATAATTTATAGAAATAAAGGAAATCTAACATACAAATTTACTGCTTAAAATTTAAATCCTCAGCTGCATCTCAGCAATTGTATTGAAATATTGTAAAACTAATCCAGAAGCATATCTATAGAAATATTGCTTTATCCTTCAAGCAACAGTTACATCTCCAAAGAATATTATCATTAAATGTATCATTAAAAAAAAAAAGAAACAGTAAAAATAAAATGTAAAAAAACAAAAATCTTTGAAAGCAAACAGTTGAAATAAACAATTGACCGTTTTACCTTGTATAAATTAGAGTATAAACTGTTTGTGAGTTATAAAAAACAAACAAAAAAAAAAAAAAAAACCAAAAAAAAAAAACCAAAAAAAAAAGAAGAAACAGATTCATTCTAACACCACTCACACAAAATTTTTAATCATATTGTAAAACATAAACGTGGAGTGGGTTTGTATAGGGTCTATTCCAAAAGCGGTACACACTTATTAGCATATGTGAGTGAAGCGACCAACCATAAGAAGCCACCATATCGAATTTCAAGCTTATATTGACTTAACTGAAGAATTTTTACATACAAAGGCATAAAAGTGAGCGGTGGATATGTTTGGGGGCCACATCAAAACGTGGGCAGGTCATACTGTCTATTGTCTATGTCCATCTGGATGTTGTTGCTCATTTTTTTTGGAGATACATTTTTATGATATCTTGCTGTAAACTGGCATCTAAACTTCTTCTATTGTTGTCAAATAGAGTACCAATGTATATTGACGCCCTATTTTTGTGGTAGCCCTAATACAAAACACCCGATCACTATTGCTTTTTTGTACAAAAAAGTTTTTCTATTTTTTATGGTAGCTTCTAACATATACGTCAATGTGTTTGACTCCCACTTTTTGAAGTAAACCGTATACAACCACACTGAGTACTTTTGTGTTTGTGTATGAAAAACTTTTTTATTAAAGTCAATATTAGCTTAAAATTCCATGTGATGGATTTTTATGTAAAGCTGTTTAACACTGAAATGCGTGTTCCGCCTACTTTTTGGGGTAACCCATATACTAACCCATCGTCCATTTTTGTGCCTTTATATGGGAAAACTTTAAGTCAATATCAGTTTAGCAATCGATGTGGTTGGTGGTTTCTTATGAACGGCTACACCACATACATATATAAATGGGCGCGCATCGCTTGGGGTAGCCCCAATACAAACACACCGCTCACTTTTATGCATTTGTATAAAAACTTCTTCAGTTAAGTCAATATCAACATGAAATTCAATATGATGGCATCGTATAAATGGTCGCTTCATACACATCTACTTGTGGGCGAGTACCACCCACTTATTTGGGTAGCTTAAACACAATTTTAAAACAGCTAAATAGAAGACAAACTTGTAAAAACACTTTTATAAAATGGTTTCGTATTTAATTGGAAGTTTTCATGCTCATTTCAGTATGATTATGCAACCACCAGTTTAAAAGTTAAATAACCGTATGCTGCGCGTACATCCAGAAAATTTCGTAAACTTTTTCGGCAAGTCGACTATATATCGTCGACTGTCTATCAGTCCGTTTAGGATAAATGGGAAAATAAGACAGTTTAAATGGCTGTGGCATTCTCTGAAGAGTAAGGATAGTCTTTTTATGATACTCTCGATTTCGTATTCTGTGTAAGCTTTTTCTACAACAATGTAATGTTAATAGAAATTTCAAAGTAATGTCCATAAGTCGATTAAAAAAAAAAAAGTTATTAATCAGATCGGTACAACAGAATGAGGTACTAGGTACTATATTTACTTCTTTAAATGTGTTGTACCGTTCTAAACAAGAAGCTGATCCCATCCGTCGCTTGATAATAAAATTACACACATTAGTTGTTTTTAAACATTATATATATAAAGATTATATGTATAATTTCCTGGATCTCCTTGTTTATATTTATGAATGACGGACAGACAGAATAGCTATATGGAAAGAAAGATCGTTAAAATCAAGTGAACACGACTGCAAGATACATTGTATCTAGTCTAAGGTCCTTTATTTATAAAGAATCGGATCTGAAGCATTTCATAAAATAACTTGAAATTTTTGAGTGGAAGTTGTGAACACATAAACCTTTCGATGTACCTTGGTGTACATTGGATGTACGATTTAGGCCCGAATTCGGGGACATTTTTCAGTGAAAACGGCCACAATTCGGGAAAAATTTTGGACTAAAAAAATCGCAGAAACAGATATAGTGGATCATATATCCTGTTTGATCTGATCAAAAAGATGAACGTCGCAATCGCTGTCATTGAAGCAAAGTTTTGAATATATTTTCGATATTTTCCCATTGTGGTACGTTTTGGAGCATAACCCAATGAAACGACTTGACCATGTCAAATTGTTCAGTCCATCTTTTCAAATAATCGACGCACGTATCTAAATTTGTGTAAAGTAATGAAATATGTACCAAAGAGTGTTGAGGAAGTCATTATAATTGAGGTAAGCACTTGCTAAAGCACATAAGAGCAAAGACATAAATTGCAATTGCTTCGCATTTGGTATGCGAAATCGGCTGAACGAAAACATGGATTTTCAAAAATAAGAAGATATGCCCAGACTCCTTCGACTCTAACAGTTTTGCAAAGCAAATTTATCAGCTTGAGGTTGAGCCGCAGATATACATTTCTTGTGTGTTTTCTGCTTTTAATTGTGTTTCAATGGAACTTTTCTCACAGTGCGCAAAATTAAAGTCTTGATAGCACAAATAACAAGTAACGTAATGGCTGTTTTCATTTTTCGATTTCTTGATAACTGGATATTTATTTTGTAAATCTGCGGTAGTACGCATTTTGGTTTTCCCATTTTTATACCATTCACACATAGTGTGAAATGGTATTATCAGTTTGTCTGAAAGCACTAAAGGAGCCATCGTAGACCCCATAGGGTATATATATTCTTGATCAGCTCGACGAGACGAATCGATCTAGCCATGTCCGTCTGTCTGTCCGTCTGTATGTTGTTGCGCATTTTTGGGGACCAATTTTTATGCTATCCAGTTGAAATTTTGCACATGATGATGACACCATTTCACAGTATGTGTGAATAGTATAAGAATTCTCGCAGAATTCAGGAACATTCGGTCCGATTTCGGAATACTGGGACAATTGCCAAAATTCGGGGACAATGTACGAGTAAATGGGACAGATGGTCACACTAACTTCGTCACATGCTACATAGTTTTGTTGATTTTTTATTCTTTTTGTCTATGGACAGCAGACAAACGCAGTTCTTTGCATAAACCAGAAAACATTATACAAACAATATTCATGCTATTCGTTATGTTTCTTCGTTTACCTGATATTAAAGCAATTTGTATAACATTTCAAACTTAGACCCTGGTCAAAACTTTCTGCAGACTTAGTCACATGCAGTTGATGGTGTGCTGTGTGCTGATCAAATACAATATATAAAACCTCTATATTTAATATCTTTAAATTCCTCTTTCTTGGCATTTCATTTGCCATTATGGCATAGTGCCGTAGAAAAAATGATTATATGTTTGATGTCTAGTTGCTTGTTGATGCCAAAACCAAAAGTATAAACGGAAATAAGCTTTCTGACAGGCAGCGCACACGCATACATAAGTGCACTTCCGCTGCGCCAAACGCCAAACCGCGATTGCAGAACGGATATACATAGAAGTGCCTAGTGCGTACATTGGGCGGTGCGGGTGTCTTTGCACAATGTGTGCCTGGAATCCTGTCAAACGGCACTAACGAGATTTTATTGCACAAATCCATTTTATAAAATGCAGACAATCGAAAATGTTTAACAACATGGCCAGACGCAACTTGCACCAACTAGAAGTTTTACACTAACATAGCTACTCTTAACCACGAATGCTCCCACTATGCCGCAAACACAGATACATTCGCCATTTAGTCTATAAACAGGGGGTAGGAGAGTGAGTTGCTGCGGCTATTCTGTGGAGATCAGACATCTGTTGATTTATAGTTTCACCACAGACACACTGCAAAGAGAAATTACATTGATCAAACAAAACATTAAACGAAACATAAAAGAACAAAGTTACAAAATTGTGCCTCAAAAAGAATTAATACGCTCTGGTCGCTGGATAATAGTGTACAGATCCCATTAATTCTTAGCAAAATTGGGAGGCTCTCAGCAGAGACTTGCCAAGGGAGCGGGGCGGTAAGAGGGTGTATCACAACCATCTGAAGCCTTCCCCCCTTTCTCGTTAGTTGAAAAATTCGACCTTAGTCGGATATTCGATTTTCATTTTTTGTCGGTTTATCCGAAAAATCCTTTCTGAATTACTGTTCTGTCGACATAAATATGGTTCACTTTAATTATTCATTAGGAAAATTTGATTTTACCAGTACTCACTTCAAAATAGAAGCTATCAAAATGCATGCAACTTAGCCTTCGCTAGAAGAAACGGACACACATATAAGATATGTATTCCTCGCCAGATCGATAAAACGACTCTGTCAGTCCATCCGTATGTCTGACTGAGTAAAATGTTCTCTGTGTAGACAAATTAAACCCACGGTTTACGCTCTCTAGGTACTGCACTGCTTGAAACTTGAAATTTCATAACTCTCCAACCATTTTACTCCAGTGGTTAAAAACAAATTCAATATGTAAATTTATTCGAAATATTTTTTATAATTTTTTAGTATGCCTTGATTTGGCTCAAAAAATTCTTATCATGCTTTGTAATATAGTTTGTAGAAAGCAAAATTTGGGGGACAAATCAAGGACTACTACGAAAAAAATATGGTGTGTACAGGGTATAATATAGTCGAGCACATCGACTAGAGCACTATCTTGTTAAATTTAATTTAATTAGTTTTTGTGTTTGTTGATATATACTTTCAACGATGTATACACAACTGAACCCCTCTCAAATGCTAATATTAGATATTTAAATAACCCCCGTGTCCGGTTTTCATTTCCGAATAAATTTCTCGGAAGTGATTTCGTTAAAATGGTCCTTCTTTCACTCTCAGAATGGTTTCGCAATTGGAATTCACTTGGTATTTACGATAGCATTGTGAAATTCATATTTTCAATGTCAAGTAAATTCAAACTGCGAAACACAAAACCACCATCTATTTTACAAAACGTTCTAGTGTGACATGGTATTACCAGTTTGTATGAAGGTTTATAACTCATTAAAGTAGGTATCGTAGACCCCATAAATCGTTCGTATGTGTGTGAAAACACGAAGCCGTTCGTCTCATGGGGCCATATGTGGGCAACGTTGATTTAGAGACGGAAAGCATTTTCCGTGATAATCCCGTATTATAGTTATTTTTATTATTGGGTACTTTAAAGACAAAAGGTCGAATTTCGACCAATGGGAGAATTCTAGTTTACTTAAGTCAATATCAGCTTGACATTTGATATAGTGGCCGCTTCACATACAAGTACAAATCGGCGTCTCCCGCCCATTTTCTAAGGTAACTCCCATAGAAGCCAACCGCTCACTTTTATGCGTTTGTATGAAAAACTTTTTCTGTTAGATGAATATAAACTTGAAATTCGATAAGGTGGCTTCTAATGAATGATCGGTACATTTACTAATGGGCGTGTCCCGCCAACTTCTTGGAGTAGCTGTACAAACCCACCAACCACGTTATGTTTAGAACTATGGTTCAACCGAAGTTAAGGTTTTTCTTGTTTTATTTATTTACTAGTTAGTACCTGGTGCGTTGCTGCCCTTCTCCCTGCCCCACTTCTCCACTTCGCTCTTCTTCCTGACCCCTCGGGTAATAAAATTGTTCATACAAAAATGCTAAAATTGCGATTAAAAAATAGTGGGTGGGGGAAGAGGGCGAAAAATACTTAACGACCTCTTCTCATATGTATATATATTGTAAACAAAAATGTTAGTATGTCGGGTCATATATTGTATTAAAGTTAAGCATGAATATTTTATTAGGGTTAATATAACCGATAAGATGGTAACCGATCGATAATGATCCGAACGGGTATTCTGAATGTTTGCGCTGATTTTGTTTTAAATTAATTAAATAAATGCGTTAATTTAATCTTCATAAAAATTATAGTATATGTGTTATTCTGATATATGAGCTATATTATTGAAAAGTCTCATTAAAATCCATTCAGTAGTTTTTGCGTGATGGAGTAACAAACACACATCCTCACATTCATACAAACTTTCGCGTTTATAATATTAGTAGGAAGTGGTCAGTGGTGTAACTTTTCCATTGATTTGATCTTTTGGCCCCGTTGAAGAGTCTTCTAACTTTTATCCTAAGTTTCTGCAGCCGCTCATTCCACCATGGGGCGTCGCATTTGCGCGTGTCTTTAACAATAGGACATGAGCTTTCGTATGATCTCATGATACCTGCATTCACGTCCTCTACAGCCTGCTCTAATTCAAGAGAGTGTTTTGGGAATTTGACTCTCTTTTCAGCCATCGTAACAGATAGTTGCGTCGCATAATTTCCCCAGTTACTCTTCCTGGAACTCCTTCTTGTTTCTTAGTATGTTGTACTTGCTTCTATTTCAATTTTAATTAGTCGATGGTCGGACGTGGAGGGTTCCTGTGACACGTGCCAGCTTCTAATATTCTTTTCTACGGACAGACTACTGAAAGTTAAGTCGAACACCCTTAAAAATTTTTATGGTTGTTACAACTGTAAATATCTATAAAATATACCACATCCGATCCGATCAATAATGAGTCGTTTCTTATTCTCCTTTTACTCTATATAATTACGTCTACTGTGATATTTAAACAATCCAAATAAACACAATTGAAATCTGCATCTAGACAATACAATATTACTTGTCAATATGCATTCTTAAAATTTCAAATTTATTATTTTTGCTTTTCATGTTGTAACTTGTCTTTTTGATTGAATAACTTCAGTCTATTGTGAATAATTCAATTGTTGCAAAATTATTTATTAAATATCTATGACAATTATATAAAGCTATGTGCATAGCCACTAACAATGGAGAACACCTTTCATCGATACGATTTAACTTGCAAAACTCGTAAAAACCAATTAACTTCATGTGAGAGAATTTGGTAAATTTGTCAAATATGGCAATCAAAACATTTTAAGACGGCATTAAAATGGAATAGTTTAAATAATTTTAATAGAACCACTAAGGAGAGAGAATGCACTTAGTAATGTTCAGTAATTCGGAATAAAATAATTGTTTCAGCATTTAGTAATACGATAAATATCATTTATTATTGACTTAATGCCTTTCGTCGTTACAAAATATAAACTAAACATGGAATACAGCGTTGAGCAATTGCCTGCTAAGGTTTACCATGCCTTTTTTTGTTGTTTTATCTTAAAGCAATTCGATTGGAATCGGAGCCAAAGAATCAGAAAATGAGTCGCCGCAAAGCCTTGACCACACTTTTAATCAAAGTGAAAACTGCAAAATTTATATAAAATAAATTTTAAATACCAAAAATATAACTGCAAATATTTTCATAGACGCACAAACATTAGATGAGAGCAGACCGTGGTAATGGATAGTAAGGTTAAAGATGATTTTTTAGTTGAAATGTTGCAGAATGCAAGAATTCATACAGTGTGTTACAAAACTATGTACACACCGTTTATACATATGCATTATAACTAGTAGCAAAAATAAACCGATAAACGCAAAAGTAATAAAACAGATTTTTTACATATCACATACCTTACGAAAAAGACTTCAATTGGAATTTGATCCACTTATTCGCCGCATGAATTTGTTCTGTGATGCAGTTAACTTCTGTCTCAGTAGCTTTGGTAATAAGCAAAATTGCCACATTTGTAGCGAGGAAAATTCCATGTTGCTCCATCATCCATTGCTGGATACGTCATCGGCTGATACTTCTTCAAAAAACGTAGACAATACAACAGTCACCCTTAATGGCGTCCGACACTGAGTCATGTTGGACCAATTTATGTTTCCAAAAGTAAGTGAATATAGTCGGGCTCCTGGTTTAAAAATGATGCTGCCATATGGCATACTTCTGGAGCAACCATTGCCTCGCCTGCAAGACCATGCGATTTGACTCCGTTGTTTTGTTTTGAAAAAGTGGTGCAAAAGTAAATCTTTAGGATGCAGTTCGTCTGACCTTCCAGTGGCAGTTGAAATCATTTTCCATCATTA
The DNA here is from genome assembly GCA_035044765.1 of Leucophenga montana. Classification (NCBI taxonomy): domain Eukaryota; kingdom Metazoa; phylum Arthropoda; class Insecta; order Diptera; family Drosophilidae; genus Leucophenga; species Leucophenga montana. The sequence goes on from JAWNNQ010000523.1 coordinate 34,779, forward strand.
ATGTCATCAAATTATCTACAAAAAAAAAAGAAAAGATAAATTTGCTCTTTCGGCACGAATTCAGGCTGTAGGAATCGTAACGTGGCGGGAGTAATACCAATCGACAGGCGTGGTTCCGAAGTTTTATTTCCTTTCAGGTCAGTTGGCATCATGCGTTGGTACAGTAAGGAGCGTGCGTTTGTCGTCGAGGCCTAAGTTACGAAGGGATGTTTTGTGATCGCAACCCAGTGCGCCTTCCGAAATTACTTCAATGTAGCCCCATTAGACCTTCTCCTGCACTGAAAATCAGTTGTTACATGGGCCACTACGTTCAGACAAACCGCGAGTGTGACAAGAACTGGAGTATCTCGGCATATCAGATCACCTGAGAACATTTAGGCAGTGAGAACTTCAATCTTACGATCCCCACGTCGTTTTACGCGCAAACAGGTTACTGCCCTTGGACTCTTTGACCGTTCAGTATACTTAGGAGACATTCGGTACCAACAGGCCGGAGCGACGGCTCACACTTCATAACTCACACTTCAAGAGCATCGATGTCTGTTTTTAGGGAAGTCTTCTCGGAGCGTCTCTTCTCAATAAGAGGCGATCTGAAGCGGCCAGCTCGCTCCCTCGATTTGGCCCCGTGCGATTTATTTAGGAGTTTCTTGAAATCCCGCCTCTATGTCAACCGCTCAGGGAACCTACAAGACCTGAAGGCCAAGATCCGGGCAGAAAATACACGTCTTATGATAAATTGTATATATGTGTAAAATTCATCAATAAGAAGCCACCATGTCAAATTTCAAGCTTATATTAACTGCAATAAATAAGTTTCTCAAAAAATACCCAAAAATGTTCGGTGAGTTTGTATGGGGCTACCATTAAAAGGTAGATTGGCATATTAATTTAGATACTTTATGGGTTTAAAAGCAAAATAAGTTTCCATACCGGTTTTCAAAAATGCACACTAACATTCACACGGTTAGTTTAGAGCGACTCGTATGATTCAGCTCATCAAGAATAAATACTTTGTGGGGTCTCTGATGGCGCCTTCACTGTGTTATAAGCTTTCAGACAAATAGATAATGTTTTTTTTTTTATTCTAATGGCTGTGTAAAAGGTTTAAGGTTACTTTTGGAATAAATTTAGAAGAAATAATGAGAAACTTTTTGGATAACAAAAAAGTTTTTCATTATTCCTTCTTTCGCATTGAGGAAAAATATATATAAAAGGTCTGTCGCAAAAAAAACACAGAACTTAAAAATAGCTGTCTCTGGTGGCGCCACCTATTGGTAGGTACATGCGTTGAAAAGGTACATCCTTCACTGACATCTTGTAAACATTTTATGACAATCGGACCACTACAAGCGAAGTGACAAGCATCTTTTGGGCATCGGTCGGAAAATGAATCTCGAACAAAGAGCAAATATTAAGTTTTGTTTTAAACTTGGTAAAACATTCACCGAAACGTTCCAAATAATGAAACAAGTTTGTGGTGACAATTGTCAATACCGAAGCAATGTTCACGAGTGGTGTAAACGTTTTCAAGAAGGTCGTGAAGACCTCTGTGACGATGAAAAGTCTGTAGTGATCGAAAGAAAAACTTCAAGTATTCGATTGTGACTGGTGATGAGACGTGGTGCTTTCAATATGATCCCGAAACCAGGCGTTCTCAAGGACATTCCGAAAAATGACCTAAAACACTCATTCGAAATGCTTTTTGACCGTGCAAAACGCTGTATCGAAGCACAAGGAAACTATTTTGAATTAAAAAAAAAATCACTTTTGTTTTGCAAATTAAATTTTTGTTGTTTTTTTTTTCGAACAGTCCTGTTTCGTTTGCGACACACCTTGTATATGTGAATAATATTTCCCAATGTAAAATTACCGTAAGCCAGCTAAAATCATTTCAAAAATATTGAAAACAAGTCAAAAAAAAAAACAAGAAAAAACGTTAACTTCGGTTGAAGCGAAGCTCTAATACCATTCACATTAAACTTTAAATAGTATTGTAATACATAAAAGTGGTGGTTTAAATAGGGGCGACCCCAAAAAGTGGGTGGTACACACCCCCTAGTAAATGTGTATGAAGCGATGTAGTAGATGTGTAAGATGCCGCCATTTCGAATTTTAAGTTGATATTAAAGTTTTCCATACAAATGCATAAAAGTGAGTAGGTTTATATGGGACTACCTCATTAATTGGGAAGGACACGCCCATTTGTATATGAATATGAAGCGGTTGTCCACTAAAATCCACCAAATCAAATTTCAAGGTAATTTTGATTTAAATTAAGAATTTTTTCATAAACAAACAAAAAATTGCACGGTGGGTTTCTATGGGGGCTAACCCAAAAAGTGGGCGGGCCACGCCCATTAGTCTATGTGTGTTAAGCGGATGTCTATAAAAAATCACCATATCGCATTTCAACCTAATTTTGACTTTAATAAAGAAGTTTTCATATAAAAAGTCAAAAGTGGGCAGTAGGTTTGTATGGGGGCTACCCGAAAAAGTGGGCGACTCCCACCCATTAGTGTATATGTCAAGCATCCATCCGCGAAAAGTTACCATATCAATTATTAAGTTGATATTGACTACAATAAAAATGTTTTTCATACAAAAAGTCAAAAGTGGGCGGTTAGTTTGTATGGGGGCTACCCCAAAAAGTGGGCGTGGCGGTTCAATCTAGACACTCTATTAAACTGGACTAAAAAGAAGTATACGTGCAAAATTTCAACTGGATAGAATACAAATTAGTCCCCAAAAAATGCGCAGCAACATACAGACGGACAGACAGACGGACATGGCTAGATCGATTCGTCTCGTCGAGCTGATCAAGAATATATATACTTTATGGGGTCTACGATGGCTCCTTTAATGCGTTACAAACTTTCAGACAAACTGATAATACCATTTCACACTATGTGTGAAAGGTATACTAAATACAACAAAACATAAAAACATTTTTTTCTGCTGGTTTACCTTAAAAAAAAACGTGAATTATCAGGTGAAACGTGGATTTTTTATATAAATTTTTGTATACACTTGATCTGCGTACATATCAGGCAAACCTAAAAGTCTAAGAGCAATTTTCACAACTTAGAAGTACATTAGAATATACGAATTGCCAAGATATGCTACTGGGGGCATGATATTTAGTAGTGTATTTCACGACTGGACAATTGTAATAAGTCCATTTCGAGTAGCCCTGCAGTAGAAATCGATTTTTGGTCTGTTATCGTTTTCTTTTTTGTCTGTTATCGTTACTTTCTTGTCTGTCATCGTTACTTTTCTCTTATTTATCGGTCAGGTGCTACATGCTGAATAGGTGGACAGTCCATGCATTTGCACAAATGGAAACGTATAAAATTAAATAAATCAGAAGAAAAAATTGAGTGAGAGTGAGCGCCGCCGCAATAGAAAAAAAAACGAGCCAAATCTATATAATATATATATAATATGCACTTTAGCATTCCAAATTTTAATAAAAAGTTTCAATTTTGGTCGTTTTCATTTTGCTTTTGCTTTGGTTTGTTATCGAAATTGTGAATTCAAGTTGGCAGCTATCTTTGCAATATATGTATTGGTTCGTCAAATTAGGCAATACGTTTATAGGCTCAATAACAGTTGTGACATTGAAAACTAGCATATAGTGTAAAAAAATAATTATCTATAAAAATATAGGAAAGTTGTAAAAATAGGCCAAAGTTTGAAGGCCCTACCTTTTATAGTCTCCGACATCTCGTTGAGCATGACTTGATCGACTCAACTTTCAATGCTGATCAGGAATATATATATATATATATATATATATATATATATATATATATATATATATATATATATATATATATATATATATATATATATATATATATATATATATATATATATATATATATATATATATATATATATATATATATATATATATATAATATATATATATATATATATATATATATATATATATATATATATATATATATATATATATATATATATATATATATATATATATATATATATATATATATATATATATATATATATATATATATATATATATATATATATATATATATATATATGTTTACGCTTGGCTTCTACGGCTTGGTATAAAAAACTCTTAACGATGTAAAAACAAAGTGACGAAAGCCTCAAAACTAAAGCTTAAGTTTTTATATGCTATAAAATACAGTTTCTTTTCTATTTTTTCTACTTAATTGAAAACATCTTCTCGAATTCTCAATTACATATTATTGACAATCAATTGCAGCAATACAAATGAAAATAAAAATCTTTCGCCACAAAATTGATATCAGAAGTTTTGGAAGTTGTAAGTAGGCTTTCATCAATTGATTTTTACCTAATCAAGATTATTTTTATTTAATAAGTAATATTTAACATAATTAAACGTTTCTTCAGCGAAGACTTAATTCTGTAACAAACTGTATGTATGCAGTTGAAATAAGTAAACCACAAGAAGAGGTCCAGAGGCAGCAGTAGTACAAGTATCTAAACATAGTCTGATACTAGTATATGCGGCTGTGTGGTATCTAAGAGGCGGGCATAACTGTTCAAGGTTGTGTGGCTGTAAAATCTCTGTTCTCGGGGTCGGTAGCACCACTGTGTTCAACAGTGCGTATGAAATGCATATGGCAAACATTGCAACCACAAAAGGCAAAAGCATGCATTCAAAATCGGTCGAGCAACATTTTCGTTCGAATTGAGTCAGGAGGGGTAAGAAGCATTTACGGATCACTGTATATAAGATACATGTACTATATATGTATGAATGTATGTTTTATCGTTGGCCACAATACATACCTAAATGCATGTACATATATACATTCATATATGTATATGTATACAAGTATATTGTAAATAAATTGAAGAATTATTTGCTTGCAAATTGAATTGGCACCCCAGATAAGTATTTATGTAAATCTTGACTGTTTCAAACGTTTCAATATTTTGTTCGAGTGTTGTCAATTTCTCATAATTAGTGTAAATATTGTGTGTACATACATAATACGAGTTTGCATGTGTGCATTGAAATGTAAGCATACGAGTATTCAATTCAAATCTGTGAATAGCATTTAATGTGCATAAATTTTTCGCTCAAATTCGTTCGCATCTATGAGTGGTAGCATTCAATTGACTGCATCATTTTTGAATGAAGTATTATATTATAATTAATTGTTTAATGGTTTATACTGTCAATTCGAGCAACAAAATTTTACTGAAATATTGTGGTTTTGGTAGTAAATATAAATTTGTGCGGTTTGTATTTTCATCGTGTACATATTTCAAATCACTAGCTCAAGAATAATAAAATTGTTGGCGAAAACTAAACGTATATTACTATACTGACGTACGCGCCCAAAACCATGGAAAATATTCCGGATACATATTTATTAATAAAATTGAACAGTCTTAGTTACACTATCCATATCTCGTTACTCAAAAACAAAAATTGGGCATTTGACTTTCGTCACGAAACCAGCAGTCATAAAACCATCAATTGTAATGAGATCAAAAAAGAGCATCACGAACGAAAAAACTGCATATAAAAAATCACTGTAAACCAACAATCGACAATTTTCGCCATGTATTGTTTTTCAGTGAGTACACAGATGACAACGCAAAACCAAGCGAAATCCACATTAGCGTTGCCACCTCGATGCTGGATTGTATTGAACAGCTGTTTGTTTTACATGTTATCGCGAAATAACTGACAACTCTTTTTTTCGTGAGTAGCCGTGAGAGCCGTTGAGCAGTGACCTGTGCTATGGGACCTGATACATAAAAAACATTTTGATGCAAGAACTGTCAGGAGTGCTTAGAAAGATGTAGGCGCGGTGCTCAAAACGGAAGGTTACACTTATAGTGCACTTAAAGTTTAATAAAATTTATAAATGACTTCTAGTTAATGACTGACAGCTTAGATACCAACAAAAGTGCGCAAAAAGTGGAATTGCATGGGCGCCATGTTGGAGGTGCCGAAATTAAATGCACAAATTGGTTGGGTGTTAGCTGTTCACATGGATTTATAGTACACACATTTGTCGTCGCAGAAAACGTAGATTACATTCTATAATTTGTATTTTCTTATTTCGATACACACTTTTGCCCATATTCATCAAAGAACATATAGCTCTTTATTTGAACCCAACGAGGCATGAAGCTCGAGCACGCCAACCTTTTTAGGGAGTGAAGAAGAGTGTGGTTCAAACACATTTTTATTTGATGAGGAGTGAGTAGCGAAACAGGACTGGAACAACGACGCAATGGAAAACTCAGATCAGGATGACAGCACATTTGCATCGAATGCATATTCCTATGTAATTGTACCAAACAAAAACGATTATAAATCTAATTTTTGTATTTATTTAATTTATAAATATTTTTTCCCAACCACCTCCGCCTTTTTCTCAGTCACAATTGTGAAAGCTCCCAGCCCATCTGTACTGGGACTGCTTGTTAAGAAGATTGTCGCCAGCAGCAGCCCGAGATGCGGAGATGGCAATAACAGTGTTGATGCTTGCCCGCGTCAAGCTGGAATAAAAAATTTAAAAAGAAACTAATAAAATAAATTTAAAATATTCAAAGAAAGTTGAAAAAAATATAGAAATAAAAATGTTGTACTGGGTGTCTCAAAAGAAAGTTCACATTTGATTTGCTGATTGCGTCAACGCAACTATTCCGTGGGGCGCGGGGGGTATGTCAATCGGTAGCCTAGCTTTTGGGAACTTAGTCGCTATGGAGCATTTCTCGGGAGCGGACCGTGCATTGTGCGTACGTGAGTTTTACAAAAACGGTAATTCAGCGACTGTAGCGCATTGAAAATTCTGCAGTATACGACATGTTCGTCATTTAAATGATGCGCCAAGCACTCGACTCATTGGAAAATGGTTCGAGAAGTTTAAAGAGACCGGTTCAAACTGGAAAAATCAAAATCCGGGCGTCCAAGGTCTTCGAGAACGTTTGAAAACGTAGACAGTGTTACTCAGTCTGTTCGTGACAACCCGGACCTTTCGATTCGGAAGCGTGCTGTTGCTTTAAACGTGCATAGATCATCATTGTTCCGCATTTTACACAAAGATTTAAAGCTGCACCCCTACAAAATTCAGTTGGTGCAAGAATTAAAGCCTCAGGATGCTGGGCAGAGGCTTGAATTCATAAACCAGATGATTGAGCGGTTTCCAACGTTTACCAACTTCTACTGGTGTGCAACCAATCCCCCTTACTTTCGCCTAAAGTGACCGTATGGGCTGCGATGTCGGCGCGAGGAATTATCGGCCGTTACTTTTTTGAAGATGAATAGGGACGCACAGTTACAGTGAATTCAGAGCGTTATGTGGAGATGTTAGACGACTTCTTCGTGCCTGAATTGCAAAACTTTCCTGGTTATAACCAAAGAACATGGTTCCAGCAGGACGGAGTAACTTCACACACGTCCAACAGGTCTCTACCACGAGTTCGTGAAATTTTTCCTGGCAAATTGAGCGTCAGGAGAGGTGATATAAATTTATCTCCACGAACTCCCGTTTTAAGCCGTATTGACTTTTTCCTGTGGTGTTACGTCAAATCTAAAGTTTACGGCAACAAACCGACTTTCCTGGCACAGTCAAAAGAAAATATCCGTCACGAAATGGCAGCCATCATGGAGAATACCGAGCCTGCCGAGCCGTCATAGGAAATTTTAGTGCTCGATTAAATGAATGCCGTGAACGCAACGGTTTACATTTGGGCAATATCATTTTCAAGAAATAAATTCCCAAAGTGTGTCTTTTAATATGTAATAAACATTTTTTCAATAAACTATTTACTTTTTTTTATCGATTATTTAAATGTGAACTTTCTTTTTTATTGTTGGTTTAATCCTGCAGAGATTCGTATTGCCAAGGTACGGACCCGGCTGCAGAGCTTACAAATTCTTTTCCCTACCAGAGAAGCCTTGGACAGCAGTAAATGCGTTATTTTCGTGCATTTGCAAGTTGGTGGAACTATAATCTATCGGACTTCTTCGCATTAAATAATTGTGAAGCAAACAAGACGCTGTCACAACTTTTTGTGATCTTTCTGGCTGGCATAATAAAGTGCTAAGCTTAAACAAAAACCAAAAACCAACCGATCGCTCTCTTGAAGACAGCCTCGAAAGATATCCATGACATTTTAAAATACAACAAAAAATTATAAATTATTACATCAATCCAGTATCTATTGGAATTAAGTTTTTGCCAATTCAGCGAGCTTCAAATCCAGAAATGCGAGTTTTAGTTTTAATTGAACAAAAGAAACGAAAACCTTGTAAGCCAGTATTGTTGAACAAATTGCCCAACGAAGATGTTAAGTCAAAGTTTATTGGATTGCGAATCAACTTCATCGATGTCAAAACAGTTGAAAGAACTACATGATCAAATTTTTATATTAACCGCAACAATGTTCGTTGCGACTAAAAATCGAATTGCTATTTCTTTGGCCATCGTTCTAAACGTTGTAATATGACTTCTACACTTCTTGTATCCGAATCACTGGTAAACATTCAGCATCCTCATGCGCAAATACTGGCACGTTTTTATAAGCGAATTGCAAAGGAGAGGGCATCCCCTGACTCAACCGTTCTATACCGCTCCCATTGCTAAAGCTTTAACATTGCTAAAGTTCAGTCTTCCAAGACAGTTGCTGCTGTGTCGAACATTTTCTTCTGCAACCATTAACAGTCTAAGATGTCTGTGTATATTCTCGTTTTGAACATACCAAGGTGTGCCAGTGATCTTACGGAGTGTAATGTTTTGGTATCTCTCTAAGATGTTAATGTTAGACTTAGCTGCAGTTCCGCACAGCTGTATTCCATATATCCACACTGGCTTCAGGATTGCTTTGTAGAGCCTAATTGGTCCATATGATGATATTTCATTTTCAGGTTTGCCAGGCTTTGAGATTAGTATTATCTCCGCACATTTCCATTGGCAGAGGAATTAGCTAAGCCTAAAGCAAACGATGAAGATGAGAACAAACAGAAGATGGACTTGTAATGGAAGCGCTTTTGTAGTTGTCGCATCTATTCCATCACATCCTTTCTATTTTTTTTTTGCATCAATTCATAGAATTTCCGATTGAACCTCCGTCAGTGTTACTGGTGACATAGGTTGCCTAAGTTGGTAAAGTGTACCAAGAGCATGGTCTATTTCTTCTTCCTCATCAGGACTACACAATGAAAAGTGTGTAAATTGTTGCTAAAGATGCGATGCAAACGCTTCAGCTTTTTCTTTGTTACTGTGACACCACTCTCCATTTACGTCTTTAACAGGAATAATTCGCCTGGCACGGCGCTTTAAATATTTTGTGGCATTCCACAGATTGCAGTCTGGCCCATTCGATTCCGCGTTCTGTAGAAAATGTCCAATGGCTTCATTTTTAAGTTTTACCAGTTGAAAACATTCTCATCTTCGGACATTGAGTTTGTTGCCATATACGCCGCAGTCTTCTTTTTTCGATAAGTTGATCTCTAATTTCACTGGAGTACAAAGAATAGTTTGTGTAAGTAGGATAACTTTATTTTCGTGGAGCCGGGATAGATATGTCAGCAGCTTTATGAATTTTCTTGTTGAGTAATTCATTTATGTCTTGTTCATTGCTTAGTTCCATATATAGATTAATATCTTCATCTAACCAGGAGCGGAATAATGCCAAGCCAGTATTCTTGCTAATTAAATTTCATTTACATATTTTTACGTCAAATGGAATGTTTATAAAGTAAAAGTACAGCAGAATAATCCGAACACAGATCTGGAAAATCTCTTATTTGCATCCATCTTCTGTCAATACCACAATGAACTTCTATGTCCAGTAAATCGGGATACCTGCTTGGATCTGTGTGCCAATATATAGGATTAACTGTGCATCAACACAAGAATAATTTCTTGTGTTGATGCATTTTAATAGTTATTTAACCTTTGGATTGGTAGTTCTAGCGCCCCACCATTGGTGCTTGGCGTTAAAACCACCTCCAATGAAAAAGTTGTTCCCTAGATGATGAAGCATATTTGAGAACATGCCTTCAGAAACTTAATGGCGGCGTGGCAAATACGCAGCGGCAATTTTCAGATTACCAATGATTGTTTGATTGATTAATGAGTCGTCCTCGTTATAGTCCGGTGGCTCAATTAGTGGCTCTAGGAATAATTCTTTATCGGCGTCATTGTTCTCTTCATCATTTCATTTCCTGTATTGCGGTGTTGTCAGCCTTGTTTTAGTCGACGACATCAACCAGAATTTATGCAGCACTATAGATACCCATGTATATATTCCGCATTTGCGTAGAACTTGTTGAATTTTTAATAATAAGAGAAAACTGAGTGCAATCTGCTACATTGTGCATATATTTATGTATTTAAAATGCAAAGCGAACCTCAGCTGACTTAACAAAATTTTAACATTTAATTAGTGCGACAAAAATTGTACATAATATTGTAATTTCGAAATTTTTGGCAAGCATGTAAGCGGAAATTGTGCATTTAGCATGGCGCTAAATTATGTTTAGCGTTAAGCTAATTAATATGAGCTCGATTTTGTAAATGCAAAATGAAATAAAAGCAAAATTATATTATACTATAAAACAAACATTGAACTACACGTTAGACGTACATATATGTATCTACATACATAGTAGGTATGTGGACAAAGGACTAAAGCATGCGGGCATCTGGCAGAATGCAAATATCGACAAAATCTGAAATAAACTCCATTCAATGCTCCAAATGTGACTACAAACACTGTTCCCCGCATACTTTGGGTAGGGTTTTCTATCGTTTTACGTTGTGTGTGTAAGTGTGCACAATCAATTTTAGGTGCATTGCACAAAACCTCTAAATTAATTAAAAAACCATAAATTATTACAAATGGCGCCATTTCGTTTTGTTAGCAGTTAAAGCGTAAAGTGCAAAAAGCATTTTACCTCAACAATATCCTGTCAACATCCTGTTGGTCGACTATTCTGTTATATGTACATTTGTAAACAAAAAAAAAAAACAAAAACAAAAAAGTTTAAAATAATTATTGAGTATACTTCGTGTTTGCTGTAAATCGGTTTAGTTTTGCGTTGAATTATTGTACATTAGATTATTTGTATTATTTCGTATAAACATATTTGTATATATTTAGATTTGAAGACATATATTCGATCTGCCAAATTTATAAAATGTAAATGTAAATTTACAAAATATAAAAAAGGTAACTTTTAATTTTTTAATTTTATCTGTTGGTGCACATGCTATCAACATGTTCTAGTAGGGCAGCCCGGGCTGCTAAATTTGCAGTTACTAAAGCGTCATGGGGACCCATTGGATTGTAAAGATTAGGTTCTCAAACGAAAAAAGTTTATGTTTAGTTTTCCATTTTAGTGGGGAGAAGAGCGTGTACAAATTTTCACAAATGTTAAAAAAAAAAACAAAAAAAAACGTTAACTTCGTTTGAACCGAAGCTCTAATACCATTCACACGAAATTTTAAATAGTATTGTAAAACATAAATGTGTGTGTCTAAACTGGGGCTACCCCAAAAAGTGGGTGGTACACGCTCACTAGTAGATGTGTATGAAGCGATGTAGTAGATGTGTAAGATGCCGCCATATCGAATTTCAAGTTGATAGTTACGTTTTTTATACAAATGCATAAAAGTGAGCTGTGGATTTGTATGGGACTACCTCAAAAATTGGGCGGGACACGCCCATTTGTAAATGTATATGAAGCGGTTGTCCACTTAAATCCACCAAATCAAATTTCAAGCTAATATTGATTTAAATGAAGAATTTTTTCATAAAAAACAAAAAATTTCACGGTGGGTTTGTATGAGGGCTACCCCAACAAGTGGTCGGGCCACGCCCATTAGTCTGTATATGTTGAGCGGCTGTCTATAAAATGGCACCATTTCACATTTCATCCAAATATTGACTTTAATAAAGAAGTTTTCATGCAAAAAGTCAAAAGTGGGCAGTAGGTTTGTATGGGGGCTACCCTAAAAAGTGGGTGGGCCACAACCGTTAGTCTATGTATATACAGCGGCTGACCATAAAAAGGCACCACATTGCATTTCAACCTGATATTGATTTTAATAAAGAAGTTTTCATAAAAAGTCATAAGTGAGCGGTGGATTTGTATGGGGGCTACCCCAAAAAGTGGGCGTGACAGGACAATCTTGACACTCTATTGAACTGCAATAAATAGAAGTGTATGTGCGATATTTCAACTGGACAGCATTAAAATTGGTCCCCAAAAAATGCGCAACAACATACAGACGGACAGACAGACAGACAGGCGGACATGGCTAGATCGATTCGTCTCGTCGAGCTGATCAAGATTATATATACTTTATGGGAACTTCGATGGATCCTTTAATGCGTTACAAACTTTCAGACAAACTGATAATACCATTTCACACTATGTGGGAATGGTATAAAAACATTCATAGTGTATACGCGCTTTGTCTTTCTGATAACCGAGAGATATTAATCTGACGATTAACTAGTGGAGCGTGGCCGTAAAAAGGGGTAGAAAAAAAAAGTTATTCGAGCGTGTCAGATATTCAGAGGGAATGTTGAGTGAACTCAAAAAAGTGTCCTATTCAAATGGCTGACGATTTGAACGTGGCCAAAAGTCATGACCGATTTTTGAAAATGTAAAAAAAAAATGAGACCTTGAAATACTCGAGCGCGTCAGATTTTTGTACAGACGTTTCAACTTGGTGTACTAGTCGTCCTAAATGATAATCTGACAATTATATGTAGGGATATTGTAAATAAATAATATACTTCGATTAAAACATAGTAGTAGCACTTATAATTCACAAATAGTTTTTACGACGCATATCAACTTTCTTATTTTTTTCTTTCATATGAATCTTCTGACATAAATAAACACAACAAAAAAAGAATTAGCGAAATTGTTGCATCCGTTCACAGTTTTCAGCATCTGTACGCTTCATCTTTTATTGATGTTTTTAGCTACATCGCCCCATGAAAAACGTCAGATTATATGTTTTTCGCAATCCTAATAGGTGACGTTTTTTTTTACAACTATGTGACTGAAATTGTCAGATTATTGAACTATAAACTGTTCTGCATATCTTACCTTGTCTTACCTTGTCTTAATCTGACGCGATCGACTTTTTCAGATGATCGATTTTTTATTTTTTAAGTCAATAATGGAAGGCGGTTTGTAAGGGGGCTACCCCAAAAAGTGAACGTTTAGGGTAAATATGGTTAGTCTATTTGACTGCAATAAAAAGCAGTCTAGATGCAAATTTACAACTGCATACCATTAAATTTGGTCGCTCAAAATATCCATGGTGATCAAATTGTAAGAAGGCAACCACTCCCCTTATTAGGGATTGGTGCGCTGAGGTTGGTTCCTGTCACCGTAAACAAATAACATTTACCAGTGAAGACACAGATGAAGCCTCAGATACAAGCCCACTTGATGACAGCAGCCGCAAACGATTTAAGGACCATGATTTAAAAACATGCACCTGAAATGTGATGTCCCTAAATAGGGCTGGTGCAAATATCCAGCTGTTTGATGCCCACGAAAATTCCAACGCTGACATCACCGCAGTACAGTAAATTCGTTGGACAGGACAGGGCTGCTCCAACAAGACAGACTGTGATATCTATTAAAGTATCCATGCGTGGTCTGGTCTCCAGTTTCATACTTGTAGACGAGCGCCTGGCCGTGATACGTTTCAAGGGTTAGTACAGGCAACGATTTAAGTCGCAGGCGATTTGTCCCAAGATGAATTGACGATGTAAAAATCGGGCATGGCGATTTCAACGCAAACATTGGGAAGGAATCTTTGTGCCAACGGGTGGAAAATTTTGTCTTCATGACGCTACCTCCAGCAATGAAGTGAAGCTAATCGACTTCGCCGCAGGTCGGAACCTGGTATTCAGTAGCACCAGATTTGCACACCTTAACATACACAAGTATACTTACAGCAGCCTCAGCATAATGCATGCCGCACGCTCCAACACTCATCGCAAGCTAGACGTCGAAATGTTGCAATCACCACAGAGACAGCTGAATCCTTTCCAACTATACTCTCTCAACCTGTAATTCAGCGAACAAAGTTGTTTCAGTCATTTAGATTTTTTATTCCCTAGCGATAATAAGTTACATTTCGAATCAATAATTAAATTAGTTAATATGACGATACCATAAAAAAATATTTTATCATCTATACGAGTATAAAAAATTTCATTAAATTTCATAGCTACCCTTTATCTGCCATTGGAGGCATAGATAGTGTTTTGGCATGAAGAAATGAGCTTTTTTTATATAGGATTATAGATAATTAAATATTACGGAGCAAACAAAAACATTCGAAACTCCGATATGTCGATAAGTCGACAATATACATATATCGACAATACAAAAAAAATTCGTTCACTTTATATGGCTAGATGGGGGCGATCAATGGCTCCTGTGTGATTGAGGCTTATTCCTTATCTACGCCATTGGAAATCAAATATTTCATAAGATGTTACTTTTATAATTCGTAATAAGTTTATGCTATATCTAAAATGGGACATATGACCATCTACATTTGCAAAACTTTTTTTTTTCGTCATTTGTTTTCAAAATCATTCCTTTCTTTAAAATTTAGTTTGTATATTTAAATTGATGTTTGGTTATTGAATAACATATCTTTGATTTAACTACATTCTATGGGAAGTTCAATATACATTATGTTGTAAGATTTCTTAACACTTTTCGTGTGCTTCATTCTGCGCCGCTATAACGACTCATCTTTAGACACAATGCAAGAATCCCAATTTTTGGTTTATTCGTAATTATGAGAGCGCTGCACAGCCAGGCCAAAAATATTCGTTTGGAACAAGTTGTAACCGGAAAGAGCAAAGAGAGTGTGACAGGACTTTCCATTTGAGCGTTTGCTAGTTGATTTCGTGATTATCGTGCCTCTGGGCTCAAACGGATCAATTGTTATTGGTCACGAACCCAATTTAAGGTTTCATTGGATTTGAGTAGCTTATAGTGTAGTAAACCAGCTGGTCTCATCAAATACAGAGTATAAGCTTGGATGCATGAATATTTGGCTTCGCTTTTGATGGTTGGTTGCAATTACCCCCGGCAACTTTTGGGTTTGGGATTGTAGTAGTAGATCCACTCTTCATCGCCAGTCACAATTGGATGAAAAATCCATTCCTTTTCTGTCGTACAAACAGCTGTTTACACGTGAAAAACTGACTTTCTCCGTCTCTCGGTTTCAACCTTTATGGCGCCTAATATCATTGGTTCTGTTATTATGTCACTACCAATGATTTTGCCAATTCTTCATGACTTTGACATGAGTCTGCATTATGCAATACCTCTTCATCTTAAAATAGTTTCGATTTTCCACCTCTTTGCCGGTCTTTGATAGGGAAACCACTACTCTTGAAGCGTTGAAAACACTCACCATAAGTGTCTGAGAATATTCGGTAAGCCTCTGCTTTAGATTTATTCATATTAACGTATTGAATTAACAGTTTGATCTTGGCACATGACAGTCGTGAGCACATATATGACGACCAACATGTTGGCCAACCGAAATCTGTGAAATTCAAGGAATTGGAATTGAGCATTTCAATTCATCGCATTTTGACCGAACATGAAAGTCCTATTAACATAAGATAAGATAAGAAAGGATATGATAAGATAAGAAAAGATAAGAAACGATAAGATATAATATAAAATAAGATATTTTTATTATTATTAATTTACAATCTATCAATAAAACAATAAATAAGTTAGTGGAAAAGATATAAGATATAAGATAAGATATGATAAGCTAAGATAAGACAAAATGAGATAAGAATACGGTCACGTTCCATGCGACATGGCTATTGCTTGTTTACGTTTTGTTTTGTGTAAATTTACGGCATTCATTTATGATGGCTGCCATTTCGTGACGGATATTTCTTTTACGGTTTGTTGCCGTAAACTTTAGATTTGACGTAACCCCACAGGAAAAAGTCCATTGGCGTTAAATCGGGACTTCGTGTAGGCCAATTTATGTTACCTCTCCTGGAGATCAATTTGCCAGTCAAAAATTTCATGAACTCGTGTTAGAGACCTGTTGGACGTGTGTGAAGTTGCTAAACATGCGGAACAATGATGATCTATGCACGTTTAAAGCAACCGCACGCTTCCGAATCGAAAGGTCCGGGTTGTCACGAACAGACTGAGTAACACTGTCTACGTTTTCGAACGTTCTCGAAGAACTTGGACGCCCGGATTTTGATTTTTCCAGCGTTGAACCGGTCTCTTCAAACTTCTAGACCCATTTTCCAAAGGTCATAACATCTGACCCTAGCATAACTATATATATATATCTTGTCGTCCGTCTACTTTCTATAATACTTATGTATTTTATTTTTATGTGTAAATCTTGGCAGGTATAAATTAATTTGTTTGCTGTGTTGTCCAGCGGTATAGTTAATTGGTTAGTCATAAACCTAGCCCGTCCGGCGAGACTAGCCTACAGAAAGAGTTGCTCAGCAGGACCTTATCAATTGTCAAGTTACATTCACCGTAAAGTTTATTTATTAAACAAACTGAGCAACATCACAATACTATAATAGATAACCTGAAAAAGCGAATGGTGCGCTTTCCTACGTGCGGCTTTGTAGGATTTATGGTTGTAAGGTATGAAAAGTCATCTTTAGATTTACATAGTCACTATTTGTTTGTTCGTCATAAGGTTAGTCAATATCGAAGTGAAACAAATCTGATCTGATTTCGTCAAAAAGTTACTCATAACATTGCACTTTATTTATACCACAGACAAAAATCACATCGAGCAATATTGAAGAGTTTCTAGAAAAATGTGTAGTAGTGTCAACATTTAATACTGTCAATTAAATTTTTGTCTCTTATTAAATTATATAATGTTTAGATCTCCAGTTATGACCAGTTGTGTGTATCTCGTTGAGACTGTGGAGAGTATATCAACAAAAGGTTGTTACTATTATCTTTATTATTTTTAAATGGTTAGAATATCATAATTATAGTTATAGTACAAACTTTGAACTTTTTTGCACTGCTGCTGTTCAAGACTTGCTCATTATTTTGAGTTCCTTAGCCACAAAAGAAGACTAAAGCCTGACCTCTTCTTAATTATGTTAATTAGAAAAAAAAAAAAAAATGGAAACAAAACTGTTGAAATCTGAAAAGCAGCAGCACATGGACATCAACTTAGAATGAGAAAATGGTAAACTTTCTCCGTCATGGCTACGGTAGATAAAAGCCAAGTCGTAATAGTAACAGAGGCAGAGGCTGGCATTGCAATCCGTTCTTTACTCATCGACGTTGTCGAGCTGGATATATTAAAGCCGTAGTTTTTGTTTTTTTTTTTTCAATGGAGAAAACTTAAACTTGAATTGCATCAAAAGCGCATTACGGAAAGAATGAATGAAATGAATGAAAGAAAGAAAATTGCACTCCGTCGAAGTAAATGAAAGCAAGCAAGTTTCAAGTGCAAAATGGAGTGCACAGCCCGAGAGAATGCTGTTACATTTAAGATTAGTTTACTGAATGCGCATTTTGCAATGCAGCCATCTTAGCACTTTGCTTTATTTGTTTTAATTTTTGCTTCCATTCTTTCTTTACATTATATTTACTTGCCATCTCCTATTTATTTTTTCACTTCCGCTTCCGCTTTGCCGCATTCTTAGCGCCATTTTGTAAAATTTGTTTCGTTTTGTCTATGGATTTCATTTCATTTAATTTAGTTTACGTTTTTTTCTTATTATCGTACACTCTTACTAATACAGAATGAATAGCATTATAATTTTGTCATTGCGTTTGAAACGCCTCTAAATGAAGCACATCGGATAAGCTAAAAAGTATACATATAAATAACAACTACATTCAATAACACAAGTCTATTCGACGCTAGTAAAATCTAGACCATTTTTCCTGCCTGTCTTGTACATGAGTTGCTGAATTTTTGAAGATATCATTTCGAAAATTGGCATAGAAGCATGATTTTTATGAAAACAGCAGTTAAAGTGTAGGCACCATACAAATCCCTTATTTACTTTATGTTATTATTTTGACATCAGCTAACGAAACTAAATAAAACTAATGATAGCTAAAATTCATAGTCAAAAAGGACGATAATTTAAAAATAATATTTTGGAATGCGAACGGTCTCCACCAACATTTATTAGAGCTAAAAAAATTGATATTGATATATTTTAAATCTTTTGGCGATAGATGTATTGTATAACTATAACCATAACCAGTGCGTGACGTAGTGTCTGAGCCAAAGTCGCATGACAAGCAAGTTGTCACTGCCTGCGGACTCGTAGTTACGTATCAGGCTGGATCAGCCTATAACGGTAACTAGGAGTCAGTGTCAGAGCTAGAAAGTCGGAGGGCCATCCTAAAGGTAATGGGGATTGCGTCAGAAAATGATGGTTTTTGTAACCTAGCCCGGATATGGTTAAGTTAATTTATCTAGAATCTTCTCCGTCTCTTTGGGTGCTTCTGATCTTATCAGATGTAGTAAAGGGTCTATTCATCTGCTCAATTCCTGATTCTCTAGACAGAGTCTGCGCTCTGTTTCTGTGGAGAGATCTAATTTATTTAGGTGATATCTCAGTGAATGATGGACAGTGATGTAGCCCAAAATCAGCCTCAGGTTAGATCTATTGAGGTGTGCGTTGGTTTTTAAGTATATAGGACGAGTTAATAGCTTGGCCTGTCATAGACCAGGACATTGTGACCAGTACCGAAAGGAAGTGCTTTAAAGCGATCTACTATGTGAGATTTAGACTTACACAGCCAAGTCCACAAAAAGGTTCCGGACCTATAAAGGAAGTTGCCGAATCAGTTCTGGCTAGTCCATCAGCACTTTCGTTCCCCGCGATGCCCCTATGCCCAGAAACCCAACAAATCGAGACTTTGCGGCCGATTGAGAGTTGTTGGAGGATATCGTAGCATTGAAGAACCAGCCTCGAGGAGAAAATCCAAGAGGTTAGTGCTTTAATAGCCGCTTGGCTATGGTTATTTTTTCCCTTCAGGACTTTTATCCCAAAGATGTCGGGGGCAGACCTCAATGGCTTGGACCTCAGATTGAAAAGCCGTGGGCCAGCACCCATGGCAATAAAGCGTTTAACTAACTTGAAAGGAAAAAATTTAATTAAAGCGATTGGAATAGGCCACTGCAGACACATTAGTACTATCGAATCAACATACTAGCCTTCAGCTAGTATCGATTAACATCTTCGCAAAATATTTCAGACTACAAGAACACCAGATAAAAAAAGAGAACTTAATACAACGAGGGATTTTAAAGAAACCAGAAAAGATCGCAACAACTACAATATTTCTAGTTATCTTAATAATTTAACACCCACTCTCGAAACAAACTATTCTCTGTGGTGAGCAATAAGGAACCAAACAAACAAAACAGTTCACCAAGATCATCTAAAGAAAGAAAATGGATCATAATATATATATATATATATATATATATATATATATATATATATATATATATATATATATATATATATATATATATATATATATATATATAATATATATATATATATATATATAGAGAGAGAGAGAGAGAGAGAGAGAGAGAGAGAATATATATATA
This sequence comes from Leucophenga montana, assembly GCA_035044765.1. NCBI lineage: Eukaryota > Metazoa > Arthropoda > Insecta > Diptera > Drosophilidae > Leucophenga > Leucophenga montana. Next base: position 54,434 of record JAWNNQ010000523.1, read on the forward strand.
TATATATATATATATATATATATATATATATATTTAGACTACAATTCACTGATTAAAATGGAATACTTCCTAATACTCTGGAAAGTATCCCAAATTATACCTATACACAAAACCAAGTAAAGATGCTTGACCCAGACCAATTAGACACCTACTCCTGCTATGTAAAATGTTTAAAAACATTTTATTTGATTGGATTGAGTCAATCCTAGTATCCAAGCATATCATTTCAGATCATCAGTTTGGATTTCGTCACAAACACTCCACAATAAACCATAGAGTCACACACATAATAACTGCAGCTCTAGAAGACAAAATATTGTGCATAGGTATATTTCACGACGTAGAAAAAGCATTTGGCATGATGACTTACTGATCAAACTGCAAAAATTACTCCCAATCTGCATATAGTTTGCAGATGACACAATCATTTTAAACGCCCATAGCAATCTAGCAACTGCACTTTCTAGACGAAACAACAAATTGGTTCAACACATGGCAAATTAAAATAAACGATCAAAAAACTATCCAGGTTATAGTATATACTACTTAAACAAGGTATACTCCACTGTTACAAAAAATAAATAACAAAGAAATACCCATTAAATTGATAGCAAACTATCTTGGAAGTATCACATACGTGATCTTCAAATTTCAAAAACGTAATCAAGTAAAACTAAAATTTAAACAGCTGCACTCGTTTTTGAAAAAAACTCAATATTTGACGATGGAAAACAAGCTCTTGATCTACAAAGCATCCAGCTATGGGGCGCTTCAAAAAAGTAAACCATATCCATAATTCAATGTAATATCTGTAGTGCGCGCCGGCCCCATTCACAGGCAATCCGAAGTTTTTTCAGGTCATCATAGACCTGATCTTGCCATCTTTAGCTCGGACGTCCTCTCTGACGCCGTCCACCAATCAAGTTCAGGTTTCCATTGTAAAAATTTAGTGCTGAAGCTTCGGGCTTCATCCGGATGAGGTGAGCAGCCCTGAACAGCCACTGGAATTTAATGCGCTGGAATATGTTAACCTCATCATACAGCTCATGGTTCATACGGTTCCTAAACTCGATGCCAACTCTAAGGGCACCAAAAGTCCTACGAATAATCATTCTCTCGAACACTCCTTTGTCCTATGTTGATGTCAGTGCCCATGCTTCTGCGCCATACAGAAGGACCGGGATTATCAGTGTCTTATAGATTTTTATTTTCGTAGTTCGATTTGCTTGCTTACTTCTAAGTTGCTTGCTGAGCTCAAAGTAGCAGCAATTAGCAAGCGTGATTCTTCGTCTGATCTCTCGGCTAGCATTGTTTTTGCTGGTAATTTCAGTTCCCAAACGAAGTTTTCTACAACATTGAAGTTGAAATTCTCCATACTCACAGACCGTCCAAGACGCGCTAATGATCTGCGAGTGGACATCAAGTACTTCGTCTTGCCCTCGTTTACCGCTAGGCCCATGAGACGTTATCGTTCTACAATCTCATATGCGAGTAGCATCACTTCCTTATGGAAGATCGTGCCCGACCGTCCTATATAGTATGTACTCCATCAAGAGATTAAGAAAGTCGCATCACCCTGCCTGAAACCTCTCTTGGTATCAGAGGGTTTGCTTGGATACCAAGTTCAGATAGGGCGTTGAAGAACTTCGTTCTTATCGGCGTGTCGAAAGCGGCCTTATTATAAACAAATAGGTGGCGTGTGCCTTTGTTGTACTCACAGGTCTACTCCAGGATTTCACGTAAAGTGAAAATTTGGTCACTGGTCGACCTCTTTGGTCTGAAGTCACACTGATACTGGCCTATCAGGGCATTCGTGTATTCCTCCAGCCGTTTACACAGTACGTGAGACAGAATTTTCTATCCTATTGAAAGGAGACTTAAACCCGGGTAGTTCGACATACCCTTAATAATCGCGGAAATTGGCAACACGTCGACTGAAAAGACTGAGGCTGACAGATGTAATCTAATAAGTCTAACTTTAGTACCAGTAGACCAGACAGATTGATGGTGTTCACCTGGATAATGTAACCCGAACAAAGTTAAAAAATGTAATTAGTATCTATAAGATAGATGTACAAATAAAGTAATAAAATAAACCGGCCAAGTTCGAGTCGGACTCGCGCACGAAGGGTTCTGTATCATTATCTATAAAAGTAAATATTTAAGTGGGGTTGCCATACAACACACATGATTTTTTTATAGATAATGGTACGGAACCTTTCGTGCACGAGTCCAACTCGCACCTGTCCGTATTATTATTTTAACTTTTTCCACATTTCTCAAATTCAGCGTTTCATTTTTCGTCATTTGACTCAGATAGGTTTTAGTACAGCATAAGAAAGGTGCATGTATGCAATAAGCATGGCAGCATATGCAGCATTGCATTTATCACTCTCGCACATACAGGTCTTGATTGGTATGTGCGAGAGAGAGAGAGAGCGAAATATCCGCTAAAAGATCACTTTCGTTGTAATAGAGCCTCCTTAAATATTTATTATATTCTGTTTTTTAGTAATTGTTGTTATAGCGGCAACATAAATACATCATCTGTGAAAATTTCAACTGTCCAACTATCACGGTTCATGAGATACAGCCTGTTGACATGCGGACAGACAGACAGACAGACGGACGGACGGACGGTGGAGTCTTAGTAATAGGGTTCCGTTTTACCCTTTGGTACAAAACCCTAAAAAGAAAAGAAAAATTAAAAAAAAAATTTGGACTTAATGCGATACATTAATGCAGAGTATTTAGACTTTTATATTATATCAAAGCTAAAATTTTCTCTTTATTTAGTGTAATTTTAGCATTTCATTTAATTTTCTACACAAAACGTAAATTTTAAGTCTCACTGATTCATTTCTTGCTGCTGTCAGCAGTTCTCGCGTTTTTTGTAGTCTATGTTTTGCGAGGGTAGTCGAAGAAAGCATAGAAAAATGTAACAATCTTATTTGAGAATATTTTTACATTTTTACGGATAAATAAAATTTAAGTGTCTGTTTGTAATATTAAAATAACCGCTTTTTACTAAATGCATATGGATGTATACACGGTACATATACCAAAATAATTTTTTTTTTAAATTTTTGTCTGTTTGTTCCGGCTAATCTCTGAAACGGCTGGACCGATTTTGACGGGACTTTCATTGACATATAGCTGATGTAATAAGCAGTAACTTAGGCTACTTTTATTTTAGAGATTTGATTTATTTTTATTAATTTTTTATTAATTTGTATACATGTATATGTATGTACATATGTGTATATTCTACCATGTGCGTTTGCTACTGACTAAGCTGCATTCTCTCTCCCTTCTTTGGCGTTGCCGGCATCAAACACAATAACAACAACAGCTACAGCAACAGCAGCCACAAGTACAACAACAACAAGCACGCATATGACGATAGAGTACAGCAACAATACCAACGAAAAGATCTTATATGACGATAGAGTAGTGTGGACGTACGAACCATAGCACAAAGAGAAGACAAAGTATAGGGAAACTATATAGAAAAACGCGTTTTATCTCTTTCTCTTGCAGCATGGCCGCGTACAACGTCGCGGGGATCCAAAAAATGTTGTTTTTCGGTGGGTTTATCTTTAAAAAAATTGAATTTTAAGGATGTATAGGCTTGTTGTGTGCATCGTGGGCGTATCGTCCAATATTATAAATACACTTAATCTCCACACGAATCTAAACATCCAGGTTTGGAGGTTTCACGTTTTATAGTTTCCGAGATCATGTTGTTCAAACATTCGAAGGACGGACAGACGGACATGGCTAGATAGGAACCAGTAACCAACGGAAAAATGATACCAGCTGAGAAAAACGCGCACCACACTGTGACTTTAGGTGAATGAAAAGGTCTTTCATGCAATTCTCGGAATTGAAATCGTCGAAAAAAAAACAACAACAAAAATAAGCCTCAACGGTAAACGCACGCTTCTCACTGTTACAACGTATGATTACGACTGACTTAGAAGTTAATAAAACTTTAGAACCACGCCTGTCGATTCGTATTACAATCCCTACGGCCTGAATAACACACTTTTTAAAAATGGAAATTATGCTGCGGCACCCTGTAATTCTGCCTGTTACATACATTCATACAATACTGTATAAGTATATAAAAAGAAAAGCGTTAAGTTCAGAAGTATAACCGAAATTTCAATACCAGGCATACTAAGTTTAAAGTTTTTTACTTAGCAGCTTAAAAAAAAAAATTAAATCTAGACATGGGTGGTATGTTCGGATGGCGGGTGGTCGGTAATTATGTGAAGTGTCGACCAAACGAAACCACCATATCCAACGTCAAGTTGATTTTGCCTGTAATGTAGAAGTTTTTAATACAAAAGCCCAAATGTGGGTTGTGCGTTTTCATGGGTGCTACCTCAAATTGGAGAGTTTGCACGTAATTATATATACATATGTGAGGCGTCCGACCATAAGAGTACACTAATACAATTTGTATACCCTGTCCAGGAGTGCTAAGGGTATACTAAGTTTGTGCAAATATACCTAGCAGTCAGAAGGAGAAGTTGCAGACTCCATAAAAATTCTAAACAACGAGATCTCGACAACAATAAAAGACAGAAGCTCCAAACTTAGATTTTCAGTTTCGTGTGGTTCGCGCAAAGACTCTGTACCCGTGGAGTAGAAGGGTATATTAAGTTTTTGCAAATGTATATAGCAGGCAGAAGGAGCCGTGGTATAAAGTATAAATATTCTTGATCAGCATCGGAGAACGCGTCGATATAGACATGCCCATCAGCCCGACCGTCCGACCGTCTATTTGAACGAACATATCTCGGAGACTAAAGGCTGCAAGACTGCAACAACCTTCCGTTCTTAAAATTGCAGTCTTCAAATTAGAACGAAGTGTGCTTATATTGACATTTTATAATTTTAAAATGAGAATTGTTGGTCAAATTTCAAGTCGATATTGACTCCTGTCGATTTTTCATACAAAAAGTGAAAAGTGGGCAGCTGGTTTGTACGGACGCTACTCCAAAAAGTGGAGTCAATATGAATACTATTTGAATTGCAATAACACTAAGTCTGAATGGTATAAAAATATTACTATGGAATGTCTTCAACTTCGAAATACAGAGAACATAATTTAAGAATTTAAATGTGGAATATATACTAAAGTAGACCGATCTGCTTCCTTATGGAATATTTTATTAGGAACTACGTAAGATGCATCTAAAATAAATTTGGTGTTTCCAGCTAATTTAATAAGAAAAACATAAAACTGCACTGTTCCCATATGTATCAATAGAAATTAAATGGATTTAAAAAAAAAAACCATTGACGTCGTAAGAGATTCAGCCGGTTTGAATAAAAGTTTTATAAAACTGCCCAAGACAAACTTACCATTTGTTCAGATAGAAATTTCCCAGCTGTATTCTTCAATCAACCACTAAAAACAGATCTAATCTCAATGAAGGTACGATTTAACATGTTGAACAAATAAGTTTTACGAAACAAAGATAGTGCGTTGACAAATTTCATTTTTATCGGCGTGTCGAAAGCGGTCTTACAATGGACAAATAGATAGTGTGCGTCTTTGTGGTTTTCACGGGTCTTTTCCAGGAATTGTCATAGAGTAAAAATTTGCTCACTGTTCGACCTTTTAGGTCGTAAAGCTACACTGATACTTCCCTATAAGCATATCCGTGTATGACTCAAGCCATTTACAAAGTAAGTGGGAAGATTTTTATATCCGATTGAAAGGAGGCTTATTTGACAAGAGATTACACATTAAGTGGTGTCCCCTTTGTTGAAAATTAAGACAAAGAACATTGAGATTCTGATCATTGGGCATGCATTCATTGGACCACCTTACCAATTTGCCACCGGTCTTGAAAAACTCAGCTCACAGCTCATCGGAGCCTGCAGCTATGTTATTCTTCAGGTTTTTAATTACTGGGTCGATCTCGTTATAGTCCGGTGCCTATACAAGAAAGCGGCATTGAAGGGAACTTCATCGGCTTCAAGTTGTTTAGAGAAGTAACTTCGCCATAGTCTCAGTGTTTCCTGTGTATCTGTAATCACCCTTCCATTTTCGTCCTTTCAAAAATAAACTGTATTACATAACACCTTAACAGCACCAAGTGCTCTAGTTACTTGCTCCATTTTTTCTTGGATGCCACAAGGTAATGGTCCGAGTTGATGTTGGGAACTCGACATTTCGCACAACAAACACGCACGACGCGTGCCTTCCGTCTGATCGGCGCTGCGCCAAGTAGCTATGCGGATGTTAAGGTGTAGAAATCTGGTGCTCCCGATTACCATGTTTTATCCTGCGGCGAAGGATGAAACATTGCTCAATGTTGCATCGTAAAGGATAAAAGTTTCAAAGACATCTTCATTCCCAAGTTTTGCGTTGAAGCAGCAGTTTTTTTGCGGTAGCGGAAATCAAACTCATAATTCAGGGGAGCTACCTTCAGGAACTACGCAGTTGATACGTGTCTAAAGGACAGTTGCGAGAAGCAGAAGATACATTATATGTGTTTTCTTGTTTTTGTCGCATGCCGTATAATGCAGTCTGTCACAATTTTTGCGTTTAAGGTCTCAGACCAACTTTGGTTGTATCTTGTGTTAATCCCGATAAAATATCGGAGCACTAAATGCATACTTTAAATGTTTGACATATAACGAATTTCTTGATTATCTGAGACTTTTTGACATACCCACGAATTTATGATGCTTTCTTTCTTTACGTTTTATAAAAGTTGTGATTTTTTTGCTCTCGTATATTTAATGCGCCATAAATATGCATTCACCAGTTTTCCCCAAGTTCGCGTTAATGTCTGGCGACATAAAAACGGAAAAACAGTCTACTTTGGCTGCATTTAGTTTGTGAAATTACCCAAAAACAACACTTGAAATAAGAAAAAACGATGCAATGTGCATATTTATGCAATTTTTGTCTGACATGCTGACAGTGTTGTTAGCTTTGCTGTGCGTAGTTAGCTCATAAAAACGTTAAAAAGAATTTCAAAATATGTAAAGTAGACTAATTTGTATGTTTCATTCAAAACTAATACATTAAAAACGCAGTTACCAAACTGTAACGGCATCATCTAACGGATTTATGGTAACGGCATAATTGGTGTGGGGGATATAGGCTACCCGTGGATAACTTTAATTACCACAATTCTGAAAAAGTGACAACTGCAGTCGACATACAGTGCAAAATCGGGTTTATAAACTGACCTTACAAGTAAGGGTTGTGCTTGGAGCCTAAAAAACGAAGCAGTTTTTTGGCCTGTTTATTAGGATTCATTTTCAAATTTAGCAATATTTATTAGCAATAGTTATTATAAAATTATTTTCCTATATTTTTTATAAGTTTAAACGAAAAAATGTAACACAAACTATCAACTTGTGTCTCAGAGACACTTACTAAGTAGTGTCTCTGAGATTTTAGTCTAATCGCGATTTTAGTATTTTTGTATGAACAATTTTATAAGGAGGTAGGAAAATGAGGGAAGGAAAAGGGGAGGGTTGGTAAAGGGGTAGAAGAGGGACACGGGAATTAGAATGGGTAGTGTAAGGGATCATAAGGAAGGAGGGGTCAATATATGAGAGGCAGGGGAATGGCAGCAACGCGCTGGGTACCATTCAAGATAGAGGAATGAAATGTTGTATACATGTTAATGGTATCGAAGGGGCCAGGGAAAAGGGGTGGTAAAGTAAGAAGATGTAGGGGAAGCGGGCAGGGGAATGGAACAGCGTAAGGAGTGGTTGGAGTAGGATTGGAAGGGACAGAAGAAGAGGGATAGGAGAATTGGTGGTTGAGTAAAGGAGCAGAGGGATGGAGTGACAGGGGGAAGGAGTGACAGGGGAAGGGTAAGTCAAGGGAAAGGGCAGCAACGCGCCGGGTACCAGCTAGTATTTTATAAAATTGTTAGTATCCGAAGCTACATCCATCCTATTAGTTCAAAGTTTACTTAGAATTAGTATGGCTAGTAAACAGAATTAAAAATGTATATATGTACTTTATATATTGAGCCTCCGATGATTCGTTTAACTCGTTGCAAACATTGTGACTAAATTATAATACTATTCACACTCTGCGTGAAGAGTATAATGATACGAAACAAATTATTTTTTTACTGAAGCCCAATACTGAGATCGATGAAAATATTTGATATCAAAAAAACTTCATATAAAAAACGTTGTCAAACAACAATCAAAAAATTTCTTCACGAACTGTTTTTCATCGAGTACACGGATAAGAAAAACGTTTGCTACCGAAAACACTGTATATACTCAAAAAACAGGTGACATACAGTGTGACCTTTTGCACATCCATCTGAAAAACCCAAAGAAAAATCAAAATGTGTGGACTTTTCACCTAATAAATATCTGATTTTAGTATTCCATGTTGATTTGGGAACACTGTTTTTCGTTTGTTTGACATAGCAGAAATAATTAACAATTTCATCATCAAAAATGTTCATCGATCTCAGTATTGGGCTTGAACAATAATGCTTTTGTTATCATTATGTACAACATGTTCAATTGTAATTCATTCAAAAAACTGTTTAGAACTAGTGGAAAAGCCATGTTTAACTGTATATAAAAAAAAAAAAAAAACAGGTTCTGATAAAAATATACAATTCTGCTCTTTTGAGCATCTTACCATGTGTATTTTAGGAAGACTTGGTTTGATCAACGAAGAGGGCCGAATTGGTGAAAACACCGAAGAGGGCCAAATCCCTCGCAGCCACTGTAGGTGGATTAAGGCAGACTTGGCGGGAATTGCTAAGAAAATCTGCAAGGAATTGCCTGGCCCACCATCATGCTGCACTGATGCCGCTTGGCGTCAAGGCAGCATATATCTGATTGCATGCGACGGCGATCAGTCTGTAGAGCTTTATAAGAAAGCGGTAGAGCGATTTGGAGAGGTCTATGAGGACGCTAAGGTCACGGCCGTAAACTTTAGCGACATTCCGTTGCGACCAAGGGCACTTGCAATGGACACTGGTAAAACCAGTGGACCCGGAAAAAATCCAGAAAATTATGCAGGTATTTAAACAGTACCTCCCAACCTACAACTGGAAGAAAGTGGAACCGTCCGAAAAGGCGATAATGCTGGTCAACAGTCTTCTAAATAAAGAAACGATCGGACCGCTAGCGAAATGCAGAGGAAAGATTAACTACGGCTTTGGGAAAGTCTTACTCAAAGTCTACAAGGGAGACACTGAAACAAGCTAGAATCTGGCCTCGAACCCCACAGAGGGTAAAATGAAGGTAGAAATGACAGAAGAGTCGAATAAAAATGCACAAAGCGTTTGCGCTCCGCTCCCCTTCGGATCTTCACTAGTGAAAAGGAAGTTCGCACAACGGTCAGCCTATAGATGAGCGGACCTCAATTTAGGCTGTTTTCCATGTAGCTCGCGAACGATAAGGAATTACCACCTGGGATCAAGGCGAGCCTCATTATTGCCGGTGACACAAATACGCACCATATTCAATGGGTAAGCACAGACATGAACAAACGTGGTGAGATACTTCTTGACTTTTTACTAGGCACTAACCTTGACAGCTTAAATAGAGATAATGGCCCCATTGTTCTAATAAAAAACCGCAAGCAGATTCTCGATAAAACAGAGAACCTACAAAAAATATATTAGAAAAGCCAAAAGAGGCTACTGGGAGTACTTCTGTGGTAACATTAAAGCTACATCTGAAGCATCTACACTCAGGATTATTATTTAAAAAATTGACAATCCGATTGGGTATCTAAACTCAAGTATCTAACTCTCTGAATCTTCTATAAGAACCCCACTTTCCGGGATGCTCATGCAAAAAACAGATAACATATCATATGAAGGGTGTGCCTGAACATCTCATCAAGAATATAGTGAGCGCCAACCAGATTAAATGAACAAGAGACACCTTTCAACACTATGAATCCTCAGAACCTGACGGTATATTTCCGGCGTAGCTCTTTTTGATTAAACCACCGTCCTAACCGTTGGAAGAAAGTCAAGGTGGTTTTCATGCCAAAGCCAATATGTCTTTCATCACTCTAGTAAGACTTCTAGATATCCATATTGGAAGTCAGATTAGCCAACATAGACTATCATACTCACAAAACGCATATTGCAAGGGCAGGTAACCAGAGACGGCATAAGAAGGAATGTTCGTTAGTAGCGTAGTAGTAACGTCAATCCGCAGGTATGTCAAAAAGGGCATCACCAAAGGGGGAGTCCTATCCTTCTCCTATGGGCACTAGTGATCAATATGCTTAGGTGCTTGCAAGAAGGTGGCTATCGCATTATAGCTTATGCCGATGACGTAGCAGTGACAATAAGTGGCAGATTCCCATAAACACTATGTGACCTAATGAAAACAGCACGTAAAATGCTATCTAGCTAAGCAGACTCTCACTAAGACCGAGCTTATATTAATTTCAATTAATAAATTCAATTATCAACGGTGCGTTGCGCACTACAGCAACAAAAGCGCTAAATACAATACTACATATCCTTCTACTCTACCTAATAGGAGGGAAATTGCCACAATAAAGGCCATCAGGCTTTGGTAATGTGGTTATTGGAAGAACGGGACAACGGTGCGCTTAACTATCCTAACAAGAGTAGGAGACCTACCCGGAAGTACAGATTATTGTATCCCTATACTGGCCATCAATAAGAATTTCAATGTTCGCATCCCTTCCAGACAAGATTGGTAGGGACAGACACAGGAAATACAAATAGAGCAATCATTGAGTATCTTCACTGACGGCTCGAAACTGGAAAACAGAGTCGGTGGTAGGGTATGCATCCCAGAAGTGGGTATCAATGCCTCTTTTTTATTACCTGATTACTGCAGCGTATTCCAAGCGGAAGTCACTGCCATGCGGAAGGCAATGTTTTAAAAAGAATTGTCTAGGATTAGAGGAAAGCAAGTCCATTTATACTCAGCCAGCCAAGCAGCTATAAAATCACTGGACTGCTCTCTAAATCGGTCAAGAACCATCACTGACTGCCGCAAATCGCTTGAGGATATGGCTGAGCAGAACAGTATTCACCTCGTTTGGCTACCAGGGCACAGCAATATTGAAGGTAACTGTATAGCAGTTAAACTTGCAAGACTAGGTTCAAGGACCCATATTTGACAGGAGTCGATTGGCAAAACTCTGCAAACAGCAAGTCAAAACCAAAACTACCACCTAATAGTTCCTTCTCACAAGATTTCTGTAGACGCTGTGATAACTGTGAGGAACCCGAAGTCGTCCATCACCTTCTATGTCACTTCCTCGGGCTGTCCAAAATAACATTCCGGCACTTGGGTGACTATTTCCCAAATAAGAAATCTGAAACTTTAGTTGAAAAATATAGTAAAGTATGTAAAATCTTCCCAATGGTTGTTTCATGTGGTACCACAACAGGCCGTGTGAGGCCTAAGTGCTTACTTAATTATTTATTGTATCTTCTCGCTAGAGACTAACAATAATATTAAAACTCTTAATCATAAGCACTTAAGCTATGCCTCTGTTCAGAGGTTTATACAGTTTCTAGTCGTGTCTGGTTACATAGATGGGTAAGCGATCTTGCCAATTGGTGGGGGTGGCAATTAAGTTTATCTGCGTAAATGCGCTGGAAGCGAGCTATTTCATTTTTTACAAATGTGATATTGAGAGCATTGTGAATATTCGCATTTCGAATATACCAGGTGGAACCAGTTATAGTTCTAAGAATTTTCGATTGGGCTCTTTGTATAATTTCCACATTACTTTTACTCGCGTTGCCCCACAGTTGGCCGCCATATGTCCATATTGGTTTTATCACTGTGTTATATAGTAAGACCTTGTAATCTAGACTTAGTGGTGAGCGTGAATTTATGAGCCAGTGTAAGGAATTAGTTTTGATTTTCATTTGGGTTTTTTTTTTTTGCTTCAATATGCCTACGACGACTATGAGTGAGTCGTCTTTCTAGATGTATTCCGAGGTGCACAACATCATTTGCCTGTGGAACCACTATGTTATTCAAAGTTAACGGAGGGCAAGTACTTCTATTAAGTGTAAATGTTCATTCAATTTTATGCGCCAATTGGCCAACCACTGCTCAAGGAGAGAAATATAATCTGCAAGGCGTCTTGTTGCCTGTACAGGGCATCGAGATCTGCTTAAAATTGAAGTGTCATCGGCGAACGTTGACAGTGTGAGTCTGCTATCAGTTGGTATATCCGACGTGTACAGGACATATAATGTTGGTCCGAGTACGCTGCCTTGGGATACGCCAGCGTTTATTTTTGATTCTTGTGTGATAAAATCATTTTGCCGTACTGCGAATACCCTATTGCTGATATAGGACTCGAGTACTTTATGTGTATTTTGAGGTAGCAGCAGTGTTATTTTATCTTTAGTCCCTCGAGCCATACGCGGTCAAACGCTTGAGCAACATCAATGAAAATTGAAGAGCAGTATTCACGGTGTTCAAACGCAGTCCGAATCTCTGAAGTGATACGGTTTACTTGCTCGATAGTGCCGTGGTTTACACGGAACCCAAATTCCGCGTTGCTGTTTTCAGCCTTGCTTTTGCGGCAGGGGACCTTAGACATTGCCATTCTCTGCGTAGTCGGCGTTTTTCCACATCTAGATGCTCTATTTGGGTGTTACTTGCAACATAGTTCATGGAAGTAGGTGTACTTCTTAGTGGTGTTGAGTGTTGAGCTGCAGCTACAAGTACTCAGTTTAGAGCACTGATAGAGTTATCAATGTCCATTTGTCGGATTTAGTTCAATATGGCCACTTATATACTTTTTATATTTACGCCAATTCGTTTTTCTTGTTGTGAGTTTACGAGGGTTTATTTTCTTTTCGTGGTACTCCAGTAAATTAAATATAATTGGCGAGTGGTCCGATGAAAGATCTGCAAGTGACTCTGCAGTTATGAGGTTTCGAGATATTCTTCTTGTAACGGCAAAGTCTACTAAGTCGGGTATTTTTGTTGGATCAGCTGGCCAATATGTGGGACTACATGGTGAAACATAGTCTAGCTTGTTTCGTGTTGTTACAAGAGCTTTATAGAGTTGCTTTCCTTTTGGATTTGATAGCCGGGAACCCCAGTGCGTATGTTTGGCATTATAATCGCCTGCTGCTAAAAAGCGGTCACCAAGCAAATTAAAGAATTCCGTAAACTGTTTTTCAGATATTGTTCAATGTATCGTGGTGGGCAATAGACTGCCGATAAAGAGAGATTACCACATTTTGTTTGCACACTTATTGAGGTAGCCTGAAGATAATTAGTTGAGAACGCTTGTAATGGGTGGTGCTTGATACGATTTCTGATAAGTATACCAGTTCCGTCATGAGCTTTGCCATCTGGGTGGTTCGTAGCATAGAATACATATCCTGGAATTTGAAAATTGTATTTATTCGTGAGGTGTGTTTCTGCGAGAAACATAACATCAACTTCTTTATCTTCTAAACAGATTGATAGTTCGTTTTTATGCCGAGAAACACCATTGGCATTCCAGAGACATATTTTATAGTGGCCCATTATTTACCTTGTTGGGCTACAAGCATCTGGATCAACGTGTTTTGATTACTCATGAGTTCATGCATAGTGCTTTGCATAAATGCCATGAAGTTCATCATGTTTTGTTGCATTGAAGCTATCATGGATTCCATGCCATTGAGAGTTGTGCTAGCCTTTTGGGTTATACTTTGTTGTTTTTGCTGTTTGAGAATTTCAATGTATATATTTTATATGCAATATAATTTTATTAAATACTAATTTTATGATGCTTTACCGGCGTGAGAATCCCGTCAGAGTATCTCCGGGCTTAACAGTGTCAGCAAAGAGAGCAAAACTTTAGTATGAGGTCTTAGTAAGAGCTAACTCCCTGACTGATTGAATCCGATTTCTGGCTTAATCAAACTAAGTTTAAGACTCAAAATTAAAAAAAAAGTGATGATTTCGTATGTGTTCCATGTTTTCGGTTCGATTGAGCATTTAATCAATCTGTTCAAACCAAACCGAAATAAAGTGTTACAGCTAATATTGATTTTCTCAGAAAAGTACTATGCGTCAAAGATATGTTATTCAGAAACAAAATAAAATGGAAGAGAAGAGAAGAATGCGTTTCAAAATAAAAAAATAAAGCGTTGTACAAGTATTGTGGTCTTTTTTCTAGTAAAACATAAACTTATGGCGAATTATAAATTTAACATCATATCGTATATGAAATGAAGTGGACAAATGTTTCAAATGTTTGATTAGCCATTTTCCAAGCAAATACTCATCCCTCATCCTCAAAATAAAAATTGTTCGTAAATTCGACTTCCAGAATGCTTCCGAGCCAGCACATATGCACGAATCTTATTTCAACACTAATGACATATAATATTTCTTTTTAATAAAGCCAATATTCAGTTTGAAATTATGTAATCTCAGTATTTTAACTTAATTCAAAGTTCTACACCTCTAAGAAAAAACTAAATATGTATATTTATAAGTAGTACATCCATGCATACAACACGATCAACGATCTGTTTGCAAGCTAGTCACTGTTTTGTTTGGTTAATATTCATTTGATATTAGTTGAAAATAGTTTTGTCAGAAAGAGGTGATTGAACATAACACGCTAGCCAAGGGACTGACTAATTAGTCGGTTGGTTTGATGAAGTTTGTGGCCCGTTCGTTTATTCGATCGCCGACAGCAAACGTTTGAAAGAGCTTTGAACTCAGTCATGCAGTACTTTAATGTAACCTATGTAACTATTATGAAGCTTTTCACAATAGTGTGACTATATGGTATCGAAATGCGACTTCCATTAACCTCATAAGCCTATAGCGTAGCTCTTCATTGTACATAGAATCTTAAATTTTTTAATTCGATCAACACATTTAATTATGCTTGTAGCTCTTACAAAATACATCTCGGCTCGCTGAATATTATATAATTGTATGTGCTATTCTACGAGTTGTAGTTTGGCACACTGTACAAATTATGACTCAGAAATGATTCACACTTTGGATGCTCTTCTTTTGTACAGCCCTGCTCTAACTGCCGCCCATAAAGAAAGAGGTCATAAGTGAGAAATTTATTTGCAAATATTTAATGTATAGTTATAAAAGAATTTTTGTTGCTGTATCAATTTTATTTTACTTTCTGGCTTTATATATTTGTCTGATTCATCTTCTTTTACAATAAAATTTTACCAACAAAAACACTATCAAAAACACACTCAACTGATGCTCGCCAATATGTTTGCAAGTGCGTTCACAACAGTTTCGAGCATAACGTCGAGCTGCTCGATCGATATGCTCTCCAATGTGAAACGCAATTTAGAGCACGACAGAGAAAGAGTATATTTTTTTCTCTATTCTTCTTCTGTATCCATAAAGGTAATATTTTAGAAAAAAATTATCTTCACATTCTTTGAACCAAAATTTATATATAGATAAATGTATTAACAAAACAAGAAAAAACGTTTACTTCGGTTGAAAAGCGGGTGGTACACACCTCCTAGTAAATGTGTATGAAGCGATGTAGTAGATGTGTAAGATGCCGCCATATCGAATTTTAAGTTGATATTAACGTTTTCCATACAAATGCATAAAAGTGAGCTTTATGGTTATATGGGACTACCTCATTAATTGGGAGGGATACGCCCATTTGTATATGAAGCGTTTGTCCACTAAAATCCACCAAATTAAATTTCAAGGTAATTTTGATTTAAATTAAGAATTTTTTCATAAAAAAACAGAAAATTGCACTGTGGGTTTGTATGGGGGCTACCCCAAAAAGTGGGCGTGCCACGCCCATTAGTCTATGTATGTTAAGCGGATGACTATAAAAAATCACCATATCGCATGTCAACCTAATTTTGACTTTAATAAAGAAGTTTTCATATAAAAAGTCAAAAGTGGGCAGTAGTTTTGTATGGGGCTAGTATAGTGTATATGTCAAGCATCCAACCGCTAAAAGTTACCATATCAATTATTAAGTTGATATTGACTACAATAAAAAAGTTTTTCATACAAAAAGTCTAAAGTGGGCGTTGGGTTTGTATGGGGGCTACCCCAAAAAGTGGGCGTGGCGGGTAAGTCTTGATACTCTATTAAACTGCAATAAAAAGGAGTGTATGTGAAAAATTTCAACTGGATAGCATAAAAATTGATCCCCAAAAAATGCGCAACAACATATAGGCAGGCGGACAGACAGACGGATATGGCTAGATCGACCTGTCTCTTCGAGCTGATCAAGAATATATACACTTTATGGGGTCTACGATGCCTCCTTTAATGCGTTACCAACTTTCAGACAAACTGATAATACCATTTCAAAGTATGTATGAATGATATAATGAATATAATATGAAGTTGTTATCTGAAATTTAAGTTTGTTAGCTGGTGTAATTCAAGTCGTTTTGCAAGGAACTAAACACATGGTTGTCCTTCAATCTGGTGAGTAAGTAGAATGGGTCTAAACTTCCCATCCAAGACGATTCATCTTCTGGCGAGTCACTAAAATTTGCAATTAATGAGTTCTGGGCGCTTCTCTGCAAGAGATGTATTGATCATCTGGTTCCACTGTGGAAGCCAGGGCTACCCTTTTTGTCCCACTATATTGGTGTAAGGAGCATCACCAACACGAAATTTAGTTTAACAATTGTTCATAGCTCTGCTTTGTAATCATCCCTTTATGGAAATAAAAAGCAAAATATGCAAAAATGTACTGTTTTGTTTTCAATTTTCTACTTGATGTAAAAACGGACGGTCTCGTAACATTTGAACTGTTATCTGGTAAAACGTATAACATTTGAGTCGATTTCGGTGACGTACATAATGTAAAAATGTTTGTAATATTGCTATTGGTATTGCTATTGCTATTGCTATTGCAAAACCCTTTATCACTTTTCCGAAAACCGAATACTACAATTGCAAGCTGGACAACTACACAGAAAACTGTAGGTATATTTTTATAAAATATGCTCTTCGATGCCCTACTTCCTTCTTCATTTCACAAATATAGTATATGTATTTCCAATGGAAATCGTTTTGACTGCATGTCAAAAATCCGGTTGTAATATAAAGTTATGTGTTTGAGGTAAACTGTAGCTATATTGTATACAAAATCGATAACTTCATATTTAGTAGCGACAAAGTATAAATCAGAACGACAACAAACCAAGTTTATATCATCAATACTACCTAACAAACGACAAGCGCCAAAGAGGCGAGTAAGGCAGCGATTTCAGTTAAATTAATATCGACCTGGTTTATATGGAGATACTGGTACTAACTGGCTCTGTTGAGCGCATTTAAGCGAGTTGTTAGCTAAATTACACGTTAAAGGCATACAGGCTGCAGACTATCAGTTGATGAGAAAATAGCACCATCGTATGCTAACTCTTCTCACTCAATTTGTGAGGCAACAGCACCCAATTCAACCGAGAGTTGGCAGTAGTAGTGGGACGAGTTACACCAAGGATGACAAGTACGCATGTGGTACACACGACGACTTCATACAACTTCACCACAGACAGACATAGCGACAGGTGTGTCAACTAAAGTGTCGAGCTCATTCAGACATTTTTCGAGTGGAATGAGTTGATCTGGTGTGAAATTGGGATTGTAAATGGAATGGGTAGAAATTTTCTGTAGATATTGCGATTGTGTTTGCGACAGATACGTACAATTCGTGCATGTAAAAGTTGAAGTACGCGAATTATAACTGCAATGAAACTTAAGCAGATTAAAATTGTTTAGATGAGAACATTAAATGTTGGCATTGGGCGTGCAAATAGGCGATGCTGAATACTGTGAGTTACACATTGTGTCAAAAACGAGATAAAATATCTGTGGGATAATGATGCTTTTAATGCGTCCGCAGTGAAATTATTTATTTTTCAATGGGGTTTTTTTTTATACTGTTAACATATACTGAACATGAATAATGCTAAAAGTTAGTCATTTTGAAACGCTTTAAAAAAAGCATAAAATACTTTTATACTACCAGAATATTTTGGATCAGCTCAGGGAGGAAAATCGCATCAGCTCTGTCAATGTGTTCGTCCTTTCGTACGCCTCTTTTATTGCAATTAAGGTATTTATTAAAAATTTGCATATTTGTGAAATTGCCTTGATATGGCCGAAGCCGAGATGGCCATGTGACATGGTATGTATCAGGGGTGGCACAGAAACCGCTAGCGATTTGGCTACTAATGATTTGCTAAATCACTCAAATATTTTCAAAAATTTCAATGGCTGTCGGCTGTGAATGGCAAATTCAACTAGTGATTTGATAGTTGGTTTAGGTTTAGTAGAATGCTAATTTATTAATTAAAACGTATGAAATGATTAATTGTTTAGATGTAAATTAATCAGAAATTTTACACCTTATCTGCAAGGATAAGTCTTTTTTACTTATTGTATAAAATGTATTTCAGTGGCGTACACTGGATTTGCAAATCGCTACAAAATGATGTATGTGTCATGGTGAATTCAAATTGAAGTGAAATTCAAGCGAAAGTGATTCCTGTGGCACCTCTGAAATATTTCGAAAAAATTGACAACTGAATTTCTTTTTTTTTTTACCACTGCGAGTTATAAAATTTCATGTTATTCTTGTAGCAGTGCGGCACCTAGAGACTCTATACTGTGAGTTTAGATTGTCAAAGACGTCTTGTCGCGGTGATCAGAAATATATACTTTGTGGGGATTTTAATGCTTAATGCGCTATGTTATGTACATTTTGACTGCTCAGCAAACCCAATGTTACAAATATTTTTTGTAAAGGGTATAGAAAAAAAGTACTGACAAGAACTAGAACGATAATACGAAATAATTGCGATTTGACAACTTTCAGTAGAAGAGTAAAGATTATTAAAGCCTAAATGCCACCCAAATCTATATTTTGCATATCCAAAGATATGTAAAGTGCATAACGCAGCTCAAAAAAAAAAATTGAGAGGAAACAGTATAAATTCAGACTAGATTTGTAACATATTAGCATTACAATTTATGCAAATAAATATAAAATCCGATTTTTATTCATATGCATGCGTATCTAAAGAACGCGCTCGAAATTGAAAATTATACAGTATATGGCAGAGAGCTGATTTTGGAACAGTAGTTTCGTTTTGTGGCGAAAATGCTTACTAAGGCGGGGGTCAATATGAGTATCAATTTGAAATTGTGGTTTCTCATTGACGGCCACTTTACATTCTGAGGTATATGTAAAGCGGGGTAGCCCCGTACAAACCTACCATACACTTTTATGATTCTTTCTGAACTTTTTTATTGTAGTTAACATCAACCTATAGTCTGATATGCCGGCCACTTATTGATGGACGTTTCACATTTATTTATTTATTTAAAATTGCAACTACATACGAGATTTAGACCTGTTGGTTAAGTTTTTCATACAAAAACACAAAAGAGGCCAGTGGGTTTGTATGGGGGCTACCCCAAAAAGTGGGCGGGTCCCACACATTTATATACTTCTGAAGCGTCCATCCATTAGAAGCTACCGTATCAATTACTAAGCTGATATTGATTACAATAAAGAAGTTTTTCATACAAAAACACAAAAGTGGTCGGTGGGTTTGTAAGGGGGCTACCCCAAAAAGAGGACGTGGCAGGTCAATCTTGATACTCTATTGTGCAAATTTTCAACTAGATAGCATAAAAATTGTTCCCCAAAAAGACTCCAACAAACTTACACCCCACGTTTAGGATGTTACATTTTATAATAACATTTTTTTTTTTATAACTGCTAAAGTTAAAAGTTCATGTGAATGGTAATAAAATTTCAATACCACCAAAGTTAACGTTGTTTCTCGTTTTAATTGCTATCAATTTAACTTAATAAATTGACATGGTGGCTCTATATGAAAGGAGTCTCTACATATATAGATCAATAAGTGTGATCCCAGTACTTTTTAAGTTAGTCTCCATACAAACCAACCCCACTTTTACCATTTTGTACGGAAAACGTTTTTATTGCAGTCAACATCGAAGTGAAATTTGAAATATTGGCTTCTTATATACGAGAGGTTAACATAAATATATAGGTTCGTGTCACGCCCGCTTTTAGGGGTAGATCTCTTAGAAAATTACCGCAAAATTTTAAAATATTGTATGACAACTTTCTTATTAAAGTAAATATCAATAGTCCAGCAAAATTAATCAAATAAGGGCAAGTATCTTGTAATGAGAGATAGTCAGCTATAAACTTGTATAATTCTTTATTTTGGCACCCTAAAACTTGTCTCAAAACGTATTTATCGTAGGGTGTCCGCGACTAAAGATATTTCAAGGTCAAAAAATCGATTTTTTACACATTTATTGCAAATATCTCGTTTCCTATGGGTTCTATGTTATTTGTAGTTATTATAAATATTGTAGAGAATTAAATTCTCTACAACTTTTGTTTAAACATTTTTTTTATATCTTGAACCATCGTTACATAATGATGCATAAAGTGTTATCAGAGCAGGTAAGAACATCTCCGAGTCCTTTGCTACACCTCTCTTCAGACAAGGTGTTGCTTTATCGTGCGACTTCTTTAGTCTTTTGATGGAGTACATCCTACCGTGCCCTACCATACGTAAAACGGTAGGGTAGGATCTTCCATAAGAAAGTGATGCTACACAGGTATGCTGATGCCATTGACATCATAACCAAGAACGAACGGCGAGTTAGTAGGTCGTACTCGGCGATTAAGAAACAATCACGTCTCAAGGGCCTAGCGGTCAACTATGATAAGGCGAAATACTTGGTGCCCACTCTCAAACTAGCAACGTGTCTTGAACGGTCTGTGAATATGGACAATTTTAACTTCATTGTTGAAGAAAACTTTGTTGACCTGGAACAGAGATTTTGGCACCCTAAAACTTGTCTCAAAACGTATTTATCGTAGGGTGTCCGCGACTAAAGATATTTCAAGGTCAAAAAATCGATTTTTTACACATTTATTGCAAATATCTCGTTTCCTATGGGTTCTATGTTATTTGTAGTTATTATAAATATTGTAGAGAATTAAATTCTCTACAACTTTTGTTTAAACATTTTTTTTATATCTTGAACCATTTAGGTCATCATAGACCTGATCTTGCCAACTTAAGCTCGGAGGTCCTCTCTGACGCCGTCCACCAATCAAGTTCAGGTTTCCATTGTAAAAATTTAGTGCTGAAGCTTCGGGCTTCATCCGGATGAGGTGACCAGCCCAATGCAGCCGCTGGAATTTAATGCGCTGAACTATGTCAACCTCATCATATAGCTCGTAGTTCATACGGGTCCTAAATTCGACGCCAACTCTATGGGGACCAAAAATCCTACGAAGAATATTTCTCTCGAATACTCCTAAAGACGCTGTATCACTTATCCGTTGTCTTATAGATTTTTATCTTCGTAGTTCGAGAGAGGGCTCTACTTCTAATTTGCTTACTGAGCCCAAAGTAGCAGCGATTAGCAAGCGTGATTCTTCTTCTGATCGCTCGGCTAACGTTGTTGTCGCTGGTAATTTGTGTTCCCAGATAGACGAAGTTTTCTTCAACATTGAAGTTGAAATTCTCCATACTCACATACCGTCCAAGACGCGCTGATGGTCTACGAGTGGACACCAAGTACTTCGTCTGGTCCTCGTTCACCGCTAGGCACATGAGACGTGACTGTTTCTCAATCTCCGAGAACCCCCTGCTTAGCATTACTTACAAGATATAAAAAAACAAGAAAAAACTTTAACTTCGGTTGAACCTAAGCTCTAATACCTTTCACATGAAACTTGAAATAGTATTGTAATACATAAAAGTGGCGGTTTAAATAGGGGCTACCCAAAAAGTGGGTGGTACACCCTACGATAAGTAGGTTTTGAGACAAGTTTTAGTGTGCCAAAATAAAGGTTTATATAAGTTTATAGCTGACCATCTCTCATTCTGCGGTGAAACCCTAATTTTCCTGGACTACAACATAAAATTTAATATCGCAGTTTGACATGTAAATATAAGAGAGTCTATTGAGGCATTTACTAAACTTTCAGTTAATAATGTATTTCCCTAACGGTATAAAGCAACAAATAAAATAAAATAATTATATTATATTAGTGATTTGATTAAATAAAATAAAAACTCCAAATAGCTAAATTAAATTCAAAGTCTAGACCGCAAATATTTTGAATTAATGTATATGCAAGTATGTTTTAGAATACTATTTAAAATTTTGTGTGACTAATATTAGAGTTTCGGTTCAATTGAAGTTAACGCTATTTCTTGTTTTTATTTAAATCAATTTAAACTTGAAATTCAGTGGTGGGGGTAGATTACGGGGGTAAAACACCAAACATTTATTTAAATTCACCAAATGATGTAATTTGTAAGAATAGTTGCACTAAAGGAAGTCTCTTTAAAATTTTGTTTCCACGGTCTCGTTTTATCCGACACATTCGAATAATTCCCATAGATAACTACCGTTGGTGTCCGTAGGGACACATGTATCTCTTTACACTTGTTACGAGTTTCGTATAAATGTTAAACAAAAATATTTTTAAATATGTAAATGTTGAATAAAAATTTTTGATACAATATAGATAAAGCGGTTTTGGATGAAAAACTTAAACTCGAAATACCCTTTTTTGACTATAAGTACAGGGTATAACAATAGAAAACGATAACGCTAGAATTTTTTACAGTTTTTTACACATTGTGTAAACTGGTATTATCAAATTGTCGAAAAGTTTGTACGCTTTTAAAGGAAACATCTTAGACCCTATAAGGTATATATATATATAGTTGAACAGTTCGAAGAGAAGAGTTGATCTAGTCATGTCCATCTGTCCGTCCGTCTACTCGTCTATCTATCTGGTAGTTGTTGATAATTTTTTGGGTATCAATATTTAATATATTCATGTGTAGCCCGGCATCTAGACTTAGAAATCACCCTTCTAACCTACTTGGAGGCGATGAGCAGAATAATGTCGCCGATAGAAAAGCACTTCTAGAACCACTAATTGATGATAGCTTTTTGTAGAGCCACTGGACTATAACGATGTCGACTCAGTAATTAAAAAGCTGAAGAACAACAATGCGGCTGGGTTTGATGAACTGCCAGTTGAGTTATTTATGCACCAACTCCTATTCAAAATATGTTCCGAAGAATAAACATACATCGATTGGAGTCTAAGTGTTCTTTGTCATATCTTCAAGAAAGGAGACCCCACTGCATGCGCGAACTACCGTGGAATAACTTTCAATTGGAAGAGTATTTCTATCCCGCGTACTGTGTAAACGGCTGGAGCTATACAAGGATGCAGTGATAGGACAGTATCAGTGTGGCTTTGGATCAAAGAGGACGACCAGTGACCCAATTTTCACTCTACGATAAATCCTGGAGAAGACCCACGAATACAACAAAGACACACGCCACTTATTTGTCGATTATAACGCCGCTAGATCGTTGATCGTTACATAATGAGGCATAAAGTGTTATCAGAGCAGGAAAGAACATCTCCGAGTCCTTTGCTACACCTCTCTTCAGACAAGGTGTTGCTTTATCGTGCGACTTCTTTAGTCTTTTGATGGTGTACATCCTACCGTGCCCTACCATACGTAAAACGGTAGGGTAGGATCTTCCATAAGAAAGTGATGCTACTCAGGTATGCTGATGCCATTGACATCATAACCAAGAACGAACGGCGAGTTAGTAGGTCATACTCGGCGATTAAGAAACAATCACGTCTCAAGGGCCTAGCGGTCAACTATGATAAGGCGAAATACTTGGTGCCCACTCTCAAACTAGCAACGTGTCTTGAACGGTCTGTGAATATGGAGAATTTTAACTTCAATGTTGAAGAAAACTTTGTTGACCTGGAAACAGAGATAACCAGCAATGCAGCATCAGCCTGGATATCTGACGAAGAATCATGCTTGCTAAACACTGCTTCTTTGGGCTCACTAAGAAAATTGGAAATAGAGCCCTCTCTCGAAGTACGAAGACAAATATCTGCACCACTAAAGATTTACAACGGAAACCTGAACCAAGTTGACGATCGCCGTCATAGAGCACTTCCGCGTTTATGATGGCATGACCAGATCTATTATGACCTGAAAAAGCTCCGTATTGCCAGCGACTGGAGCCGGTGCGCACAAAATTATAGCGAATGGTGCGCTTTGGTACTTGCGGGCATGGCTGATATACGGTTATAGTGTCACTTAAGTAAACACAAGTGTATTCCAAGGGTACAAAAAGATATTCATAAATAAAAAAATGTATTAAATTGAAAAAATACAAAAATCTTTTTCCAGTTTCCGGCATAATATTTTAAATAGAATCAAATAAATGCATAATTGTAAACTGTATAATTTAGCATTGCAGAATGCAAACCACAAATCCAAATGTGTATATATAGTTCAGAATTTATTTGGAAATGATATGTAGGATAGGGTCATACTACTAAAAGTTTACAACCAAGCAAAGTTAATACAAACATTCTAAGCAACGCCACGCCTGCATCCGTCACAGCGACAGCAGCAGCAGCAAACGAAGACAAAGTAATGGAGAGTGCGTTAGCGCTATTCGATTTAAAATAGAATGCAACATAACTTCGAAGACAACGCATCCACATGTATATTCACATCCTCCACAACCAGATACTCCAAGTCACATGCACATAGGAACACGAACCGCATTTGATCACGTATGCGAATTGTCAACTGTGCGCAAGAAGCAACAAAACTCAAAGTGGAAATGGCCGGAAGTTGGCAGAGAGTGGGCGCTAGCGGACATATGGAACGGGAAGTGTTATGTAACATTAGACTATCTGTATTATAACTCCTATAACATTTCCAGGCAACTTTGTGCCAGTAAATTCATTCTAAACGTATTCTGTTTCCCGCTACTTAGTCCTGCGACAAATCTTTTTATTGCAGAAAATTCAATATGCATTTTCACCAACATACAATGGAATGAAATTCTGCGTAAAACTAATGCAGCAGCTTACGGACACCAAGAGAACTTAAATAACTTAGTGTATGCTGCATACCGAAGCGTAATTTTTAAAATAACTTCATACTCCCTGCATGCGCTGGCAATTGCATAGCTAGGAAATCAAAAGTTAAGCTATGGAAGATAAACGAAAACATTTTCATCTATACATACTACATGTGTGCTGTGGTTTAATAATATAGTTTATCGAAACAGATAAAATTTTCTAATAAATGGTGAAGTCAGTTTAATATCCCCAACTATCCAAAATGACTCAAGTCAGGCATAAACTGATAACTATTACGAAATAGCAATCAAAACAAGTTAGAACGCTGCAGTGTAGCATCTTTATTTGAAACTTACTTTTGGGTGAAAACTAATTGGACACATAAATCGTTTACATATTGACCATGAGTCCAAGAAGATTCTTGGAAAACAAAAACGACTCCCGGCAGGTTTAACATTGGAACACGAAGAAGTCGACATCACACAACAAAAACTACTCCCGGCAGGTTTAACATTGGAACACGAAGAACTCGAACATCATCCATCATTTTGGATAAATTGACGGAAATTTTATACAAGTCGAGATAGACTAAAGAATCCGCAAGAAATCTGGGATAAATGTATCAACATATTGAACGTTTATTAGTTGAAGTCAACTACACAACATATTGTGGCAGAGCAATAGTTGTATTCATACAACACCATCAATAATTCAAAGCATTTGTGTGCACTTCACTGCATTAGGTGTGCTTTGACCATTTTCGGTTGTGAGTCGAGGCACAGCTTAACACAAGTCAAACAAATATCCTCAAGACATCAGCTAGTAAGTCAATCACTGAAATTTGAAAAAAAAAAACAAAAAAATGGCTGATATTAAAAATAAATTTGGCGAACAAAATAAGATTGGAGATGAGATTTTAACTCTAATCCGGAACTTTAAAAAGACTCTCCAGAACGGAAGAGTCATCGAAATTGTTTTGAAAAGAGTTTACAGCAACTGCAGATACTCTGTTAGTATTTCCAAATGGGAGATACTGCAATTAAAAGTCATCGTGATATTCATGAATATCAGCAGCATGATTTTTTTATAAAATTCTATTTTGAAGAGATGGAAAGTACAAGTAATGCATATTCAAAGCTACTCTCGGATTCTCTGAAAAAATTGACCAAACAAAGTACTTTGCTCGTTCTGATTAGACGACAAAATGCTATACTGGCATCGTTGGCCAGACAAATGGAGCTATAGATTCTCAATTTATATTCGGTTGAACAGTTGTGGCATCTGATTGAATCTCCCCATTTTAACATTTTTGGAAATAATACAACTCCAAGTGAGCATGGATATGATATCAATATGTATATCCAAACAGAATTGGCAGTTAATAAACTGCGAGGATCATCACAAGCAGCAATTAACAGGCCTCAGCAAACCCACAATTCAGCTTCCGAAAATAGTCATCCCACGATTTGTGAGAGACTATACAAAATGGCAGCAATTCCATGACATTTTTAAGAAAATGAATCATGAATCACATTTATCCTCAATAGAAAAAATGTGGTACTTAAAGGCAAATGTCTCAGGCGATGCAGAACGACTAATTCGCCACCTTTCCTTTCATTAACGGAAGGAAATTATGAGACAGCCTGGGAAACATTAAAACACCGTTTCGATAATAAACGGGTCATAACGGCAGTATTGTTTCAAAAGCCGATTAGCAATCATTCTAATCAAATCAAAGACTTCCATGACAGAATTAAGGATTCTTTGGCAGCATTGAAGAATATAGATATTGAGATCAAAACATGGGATCCAGTATTAGTGTATTTACTAACAAGGAAGCTGGATAAACATAGTCATATGTTAAACGAGCAATCTCTAGCAAATACACGTGATCTTCAACCATTGACTAAACTTATCTCATTTCTTGACCAACGCTTCAGAACGTTGGAAGCAATTGGCCGAAAGGATAAACCTACAGAAAAGATCAAGACGATAACAACAGCAAAATCATTCGTTTGCAAATTTTGCAACAAGTATAATCATCCATTGTACCGTTGTGATCAGTTTTTAAAGAAATCGGCACCGGAACGACTTAATTGGGTGCAGAAACAACGCCTGTACTTCTGGCTACTACAAGAGTTATTATTGAAGGAAATAATGGCTTAGCTGGCGAATTTCGGGCACTCTTAGATTCAGGTTCACAAGTAAATCTGATATCGGAAAGAGCAATAAAGAATCTAGCCATCAAAACATCAAGTTCTTCGTTAAACATTGAAGGTGTTGGTGGAAAGGCAAAATCGTCATCTTCTAGCTGATCCCAAATTTAATCATCCTGGAAAAATTGATCTGCTACTTTATGCAGAGTTCTACTGATGAAACCAGAACAAATCAATTTAGGAAGTCATCAACCTATATTCCAAAAGACAAAACTGTGATGGGTGGGTATAGGAAAAGTTAAATCTTTTGGGCCGGAAGAGCGACGTGTGCTGTTTAAAGCACACGTCGCCCCGTTCAAAACAAAACCAGATATCATAACGAGCGATCTAGAGACGAAGCGAGGCGAATACAAACCATCAATTCAACGCCTAGCACCTATAATGCCAAAAGAAGAACATGTCAGGAAATACAATGTCAATGAATTTGAAGTTGATATTGAAAACGAGCCACCAGAGCTTGCAAAGAGACAGCGAACTACAAAGGACGCATATCTATGGACAACAATGCTTGTGCCATTGTTACTTCTTTCCTTGGCTATGGCTTCATCAGCAGTGCAAATAACAAAATTTGCAACTCAACCAGGCATATTCTTTGAAGGACTTGCCATAAGTAACTGAAACCTGATAGTATATTATGATCTGGAACCATATCGGAAGGATCTAGCCACTTACCTAAATGTAACCATAATCTTAAATAATATATGTTCAAAATTACCAAAGACAGTCACATGTTCGAGCATCACTCAACATTTTGAGCACATACAATATGAATTGGGAATGGCAGATGAGTTAGATATCATTGGCAATATCGCACGCGGTTTGTTTGGAGAACTTGACTCCAATTACGCAGGTGAAATGAGTAAAGTTATTCGAAAGGTTGAATCCAATGAGCAGTATTTATTGGAATTACTGAAAAATCAAACGTCAGTCATCGATTCAACTATCAATAAACTAAAACGGGATGAAAACACAACTAACTCTCGTTTAGCTCAGCTGCAACAACAACTAAACGAAATATCTACTGCAGTAGAACCAAACAAGGCTTTTCAATGGTACATAACATTGACGACTCAATTAACAATCATCGCATTTAATCTACAGAGAATGCAAGCTCAAATTTTAGATATGCTCACTGATGCCAGACACAAGAAGATTAGCCCAACGCTATTAACTACTCATCAGCTGAAGGCACAACTTGAGCAAATGCGGGTTCATTTGAAACCGGGACAAATGCTACCGATAATGGACGAAGATATTCTTCAACTATACAAGGTGTTGAATGTCAAGGGCACAGTCACTGAGAACCACGTCGTGTTCGAGGTTATTATTCCACTGGTATCAGAGCAACAATTTGATTTGTTCCAGCTTATACCTATACCAGTACCTGATGAATTAGGTATGAAAATAATACACGTTGCAGAGCCAATTATTGCTTGGGATAACATGAGGAGCTGTCAACCACTTAATTCAGAATCCTTCATCTGCTACAATAAACAGTTGCTCTTCTCAACGAATGCTGTGTGGTTGCGAATTTTAAATGTTTAACAACAAAACATCTCAATAATGTAAACTTGTGAATACAAATAAGTCTATTTTATGGTTGCCTATGAGTCGCAAAAACAGCTGGATTTTTAAAACAACATCAAAAATTGAGTTGTCAGCAGTCTGCAGCGTGCAAACCACGGTCATAGAATTGGAACAATCTGGCAATATACGAAATCAACATATTGCAGTAATCGGCCATAGTTCAACGACAAGATAAGTACGCTTGTCTAATGCACGATTTGGTTCATTGAATTCCACTTACTCAGGGACGTTCAACAAAAGGGAGTTCATTATCAATAGCACTCCAGTTGATCAAGATGAATTGAAACGCTTACAAGTTAAACTTCGTAATCAGTTCAAATTACAGTTCGAGAATTTGGAGAACCAACATTACCAACTCATTGACATGACATTGCACTTGTCACCTCAGTATTAGCAGTAGCAGTGTATGTCATTAAGGCAATTTACTCACGGAGGAAACAACATGCAGCAACTATAATCAACGCACGCGACACAGTGCAACCACCTACATCACCGATCGACACCATAAACAATTACGTTTCCTTTGCAACACAGTTAAGCGATGTTTGAACAAATAGTCAAACCTACATAGCCACAACATTTTCCATCAACTTAAGTTGGGGTTGAATTAATATTCAACCGCGCGGGAGAATGTAGAAGCGCACATTACACGTCATTTGAATTTTGAAATTAAGAAAATCCGAACTGAGTACAAGAACTTAGTTCATCATCATTACACAACAGTAATAGGTATAGTGGTCCCTCCTGAACTAATTATTCAGCATTAATATAAAAAAGAAATAACGCTGCAGCCGAGTGCGTTAGACTTCGTGATGTACTGTATCTTGAAGATATATAGATTTGTGTGGTGCTATATTTATAGTGGTCTGATCTGGACCTTTTATTAGGACTGACAAACAAATTTGTCATTCCAAACTTAATTAACAAAATAAAAACGGGAGCAGATTTGTATGAAGGATACCCCATACAGTGATCGGAACCTATGTGGGATATTTTTATATTATTCAACAAAGTGCGACTTCTCTTTATTGGAGTTTAATAGAGTTTCAAAATAGACTACTTCTGGAGGTAGCAACCATAGAAACTTACTGCGCAATTTTGAAATATTGTATGAAAACATTCTTAACACAATAAATTAATAGTGGTAATGCAAATGGTATATACTTAGTGTGGAATCTTATGGACGAAAGCCACTCACCCCCATTTGGGGCTTTCCATCAAAAACTTTATCATTTCAAGCAAAATCAACTTCGCATTTCATATGGTGGCTTCATATAGACGGACGCTTCGCATAATTATCAAGGGGCGTGTCACTGTCACTTTTAGGCCTCCTACAAACTTACATCCCACCTGCTAAGTTCACAGCTTGAAACTTCATATGAATTGTATTAAAAACCGAAGTTAGCATTTTTTCTTGTTATATCATTCACAAATAATGTGAAATGGTATTATCAGTTTGTCTGAAAGTTTACAACGCATTAAAGGCAGTATCGTAGATCCCAAAAAGTATATATATTCTTGATCAGCTCGATGAGACGATCTAGCTATGTACGTCTGTCGGTTCATCTAGATCTTTGGGGACCAATTTTTATGGTATTCAGTTGTAAATTGACACCTAGACTTCTTTTTATTGCAGTCAAATAGGGTATCAAAATAGACCCGCCAAGGTCACTTTTTGTTACAGTCCCCATACAAATCCCCCCGCCCACTATTGACTGTATGAACAACTTTTGTATTGTAGGCAATATTAACTTAATATTTAATATGGTAGCTTCTAATGAACGTTTCCTATGTACATCTAGGGTGGCCCCCCAGTTTTTATGGTAGCCCCGATACAAACCCATGACTTATTTTGTGCTTTTGCATTAAAAAACTTCTTTAATTAAGTCAATATTAAATTAAAATTCGATGTGGTGGTTTCTTATGAACTGCTGGTTCATATACATATATTGGGTGTTGGCGTAACTAGCACTAAATCGCATCGGGTAAACCTGTGACTATATTCGTGTGAAAGCCTACTTCATAAGCTTCAATTTTCAGTATGTGTCATTCCACTGAAGTGTAAAGAATATATTGTTTTTGCTCTGTGAACATGTCCGACTTTTGTTCCGACAAAACGCAATTTGCGGGAAGTTTTGCTTTTCATTAGAAGAAAAAAGCAGCTGAAGCCCATCATACGCCTTGTGAGGCTTACGGGGACTATCGTATTGTTACTGGCGATGAAAAGTGGATCCATTACGACAACCCAAAGTGAAAAAAATCATGGGGATCACCCGGCCATGCATCAACATCGACGGCCAAGCCGAATAATTGGTGGGATCAGAAGGGTGTTGTGTACTATGAGCTGCTGCAACCTAACCAAACCAACAACAATTTATGCAAGTGTGCCGAACACTGAAGCAAAAACGGCCGGAATATGCCAAAAGACGCGACAAGATGGGTTTTCAACATGACAACGCTCGGTCACATGTTGCAAGATCCGTCTAGAAAACGTTGGATGCGTTGAATTGGGATGTGCTACCCCACCCGTCTTATAGCCCAGACATAGCCCCTTCTGACTATCACTTGATCAGATCGATGACCCACGCCCTGGCTGAGCAGCGCTTTACTTCTTACGGGGATACCAAAAAATGGGTCGATTCGTGGATTGCCTCAAAAGACGAGCCGTTCTTCCGACGAGGAATCCATATGCTGCCAAAAGATGGGAAAATGTTGTAGCTATCGATGGACAATACCTTGAATAATATACAATGTAGCATTTTTTTTTTAAATAAATCGAAAAATTTCCTTTAAAATTAGTTCCAACAACATTTTCAACACCTCAATACATATACAAATGGGCGTTTTTCGCCCACTTTTTGAGGTAGCACCATACAAACCCACAGCTCACTTTCATGGTTTTGTATGAAAAACTTCTTCAGTTAAGCCAATATCAACTAGAAATTCGAAATGGTGGCATCTTATAGATGGTGTCTTCACAAGCATACTCCACTTTTGTGGACAACACGATTTAAAATTTCGTGTGAATGGTATTAGAGCTTCGGCTCACTCAAGGTTAACCTTATTTCTTGTTTTATATTGACCGCCGAAGTCCACATTAGTGGGGAAAGTTGTTGATTGCCATTATAATTGGTAATGCCCAAAATCGACACTTATCCCAGTTCCGAGGTGAGCAAATTGTGAGAAGGCAACCCACTTAATGAAGAGATGATGCGCTGGGTTTGGTTCCCGCCACTATTAAAATTTTATAAGTGAACACACAGAAGAAGCCTCTGATGCTATCTCCCTTTTATGACGAACCCCGGGACATCGTTCATGAAGGCGACTGAGCGTATTGGAAGTATTAAGGTCAGGACGGCCCACCCAAAGTTGGTATTAAAACAAGCGGCACCATCCTAGATGTGGCCATGGTCGATAAACGGTTCTGGCGCCAAAAAAGTAAGTAAGATACACCAAATATGGCATTTGCAGAATAATTCACAACACAAAAAAACACAATTTCAGACAAGAATCATAAATGATGTGCAAGCTTGTATGGGGCCTACGCTTAATAGTGTACTTGACACGTTCGTTACATTGTCTGAAGATGGAATGGAAGAGTCTAAACATCCAAATATGAAGTCTCTATCTCTTATAGCATACACAGAGCTCGCAACAAGTGCTCTTTTTTTACAGGCAATCAGAAAAAAGACAGTTGCGTGCAGACACAATTTAAAATAGAAGCGTAGAGACATTTCAACTCTGTTTCACTTTTCAAACGGTCTTGGTTCAATCAACGAGAGTTTTTTGTTGCTCACTTTATGCATTTGTTCACTTAACGACACTTTGGTTCTCAAAATTTGTGCAAACTGTTTTTTACGCATGTATGTGCGTTGCTTATATTTTAACATATGTACACAATTTACCGCCCTATCTCTTTCTCCCTCTTCAAGGCTTTGCAAGCGAAGAAATATTTAAAGGAACAACCACAACCTACCGCAACAACAACAAAAAAGACACTTAGAGCTATCACTTGGCTCGTTTTGCTCAGTTGCTGATGCTCAGTTGCTGAGAGTCGAATGAAAGTGCTCCCATCAAGCCACTATCGTTAGATAATGGCTTGATGGGCAGCATCTTTAGATTTAAACTGAAAGTCTGCCTTAAATTTGCAATTTTCTACATCATTTTGATTTTTGAATTTGTGTATTTGATAATAAACTGTTTGACGCGATAAATTAAATTATTTAGCGATATCAGTTAACTCAGCCGTTTTACCCATTAATGATGGTTTTCTTTTTACATTTAAATTTTAAGTGAAGGCACATAAATTAAAGAAAGCAGAGTCAGTTGTCCTTCACTTGCAAAAACACATGCGACAACTAAAATTAGAAGCTTGTTATTAGCAGAACTAGTGACTAAAGACTTTGCATGTTCTTGTTGATATGCAGCTTTTTTCTTTTTAAATGTACCGTTATCTTACAGAGTTCAACAAAACATAAGCCGATAGTCAAAAGCAGGCTTTGTTAAAATAATTGCGCTCGTTACTGTACATATATTACCTTTCTCTCCACTTTATCCTTAGCTTAAAAATGCCAGTTCGTCGCATTTTTCATAGAAACAAATATATTTTTTTGTTTTCTTAGTGGTGCAGCGTCAAAATATTGGTAATAATAATGAAAGAATGGTTCATAGAGATCTTACAATAAAATCATATTTTAGCCAAAAACGTATTTTCAGAGAAAGATCAAGGCAGGGAATAAGTGAATGTGTGATGCTGGTATAGAGTAGTCCAAATTGCTGCTGCTATATATCGTAATCAGTATACCATTACAAACTGTGTGAGAAATCCAGCGAATTATTCCATTACAAGCGCTGCGGCCCAATACATAACATCAATTATCGAACTTACCGCCACAATTGGTAATTAGCTACTCATTACATGATAAGCTGCAATCAAATTAAAACGGACCTAGATTCTACTGTTTCTGCACAGCGTGTACAACAAATTTTGAGAGGACTTACATCTCCAATGTCAATAGAAAGTTCCTAAGCCATGTCTTACTAAGCGAAACAAAGTTGCGAATTCTATAAATTGAACAAGTCGTGGGATGTGGACTAAAAAATTGTATATTTACTGTTGTATGGATAATAGGATGTATGAAATTAATATCTCCGAAACTACAAGAGGTAGAGGCACAAAAATTTGAAATTTACATTATATTTATATGATATGATAACTCGTAACTATCTCGTAAACCGTTTTTTAAGAAATACTACTTCAGTTACGGGAGCCCAATTATTGAGACTATATCCAACTCTCTCCTCTTGTTTTTTATGCCATTTAAGCCAATTCCCTCCAGAAAATGGCACCAAAAATAAGATATTCCAGTAACTCATGGCGGTTTCCTGTAGTATGGAATTAGTCCCAAAGAATTGTAGCGCCACTTGATCAATCCTTGGGAGGATATTATGGGATATACATATTCCAATGGGTTTTTTGGAATGGGCGCTACAATCAACCATAGTTACTAGCATTAGAATATATACAAGTCGGATGACTACCTAAAATACTATGTCCTACCGCCCCAATTCTAAGGATCTTTGTAAAGAGCGCAAAAATTGGCATTCCAACGCAGAATTTTGACAGCACCATGTGTTTTCTTTAAATGTTTACTTAGTATCCAATCGTGATAGCCAGATGTGCCACCAAATCGATATTTAATGTCATTTTTTTGGTGAGAATTGGCTTAAAATGGTGCAAAAAACCATTCGATAGAGTGGGAGATAGTCTGAATCGTAGGGCAACAGAAGTAGTATTCTTGGAATCTTTTCGATTCTAAAAATTAACTAGAGTATTTATTTGTCACATAGTCTCCTTCCCAGGAATGATCAAGTGCCATATCTACACTACAACTTGTAAGGACTAAGGCAATACTACGTGAAACCGCCGCAATGGTATGCTGAAAGAGTTGTGTTTTGATGTCATTTTCTAGAGAGAATAGGATATAAAAAACCAACAAAATATCAGAAAGAAATATTTAATATTCCAGTAAAAGAAACCAGATGCTCGCAGAGATAAAAGCCGAAGAAGCATAAAAATTGAATTCAAAACAAATGCTTAAATAGCTTTATTAAATATGAAGTACTCGCAGTTGGCTGTATTATTTTCGAACTCTGGTCAATGGGTAATCCTAACCAAATTGTCAAAATTAATTACACAGTTTTTTACGTGATTTCAGAAAGGTGCGTTCTCGTAAAATACCGGAAAAAAATGTCGATTTATCAGTTTAAAGGAATAACACTATTATTCTAATCGACGTTTGATGTAAACTCCTATAAAAAAAATTTTAAGGAACTTCCTTGGAACAGTTTCCTATAAGAAAATATGCCAAGAAACTTCCTTGAAATTATTTAGTATAGGCTCGTTCAAATGGTTGCCTAAAATTTAAAATATTTGGGTTGCGTAACCCAGTGGCCCCTGAATATAATATGTAGAGAGAAAACTTTTAATTTTACTCACCTATTATGCCTTTGCCATCAAGATAAAAATCATTAAACAAGAACAATATATCGTCAACGTTACATTCGTCTTTCGTCGCAGGCTCCAAACGTAATATCTCCACCATCATCTACATATGGCTACTATTGTCCATTGTGAACGAATATATTTGGTTGAGTGAAATTTCAATTAATGTCTTGAAGTTGACCAGTAGTATGACATGAGACATCTCACGCTTCAATAATGTTCGTAATATAATTTGTTCATTCAGCATTAATTGAATTTTAACACCTTAATCATGCATCACTTATGTAATTGTTTTGAAATGAATATACTAGTTATTAGTTGCGTGCCAATAAACGTCGGTTTATATGATTTAATCCAGCGTTCGCATTTACTACTCCGTTCTCTGTACTAAAACACGTAGCAGCGAATATTGGACTTGAAATACAACAAGAAAGTAAAAATCGCCTGTTATCTTTAAAAATTGATAGTGCAACGCGGCTTGGTCGAAATATTTTTGGCATCAGTGCTCAATTCATCAGCAAAAATGAAATAAGATCGCGAATTCTTGGAATGGATTAAGTCACGAAACTTCGGAACATATACTTCTTGTTAGGCTTAATTCGACACACTTAGATAGTGCGATCGACAATTTAAGTTTATTTGATATAAGTTCTTATTCCTATTTACTTAATACTTACGTATTTTGATTTAATTTAAATATCGTGATTGAATGAAATATGTTTTGCATTCTTCAATTTATTAACCTACACCCATGAATAAAATAAAAATCACAGAATTGTAGCAAAAACAAAAACACACGAGAGCCGCAGTAAATGAAAAAAAATTAATTTGCTCTGCTCTCAACTCGCTCTCAGTTTTCAGCTATCGCTACGGCTATGCAGAGCACATAATTTCAGTTTTTGCTGTTGCTATTTTTACAGTTTATGACGCGACAAAACTACAAGCAGAGCAGAGCAAATATTATTTCATTTTTCGGCTATGGCTCTGCTACGCCTCTGTTCAAAGTGAGACCGGTGATTTATTGAAGTCAATATTAAGTTGAAATGCAATGCTAAATACACATCTACTAGTGGGCGTGTACCATCAACTTTTTTGCGATAGCCCCTATTTAAACCCCCATTTTTATGTTTTACAATACAATACAATACAATACAAAATTTCGTGTGAATGGTACTAGAGCTTCGGTTCAACCGAAGTTAATGTTTTTTCTTGTTTTTGTCTCTCTTACACTTGAAAGTTCAGTATGCGTCTAGTCACTCTTCAATATCTAAAATGGCAATACTGGCTAACGATATTTTGTTAGTTCTTCGTCTATCAACAGCAACAACAAATTGTGAGAGCGAGTACTCGCTTATTTGAGTTCAGTTATCCTTATAAATTGCTGTGAAGTGAATAACAAGACTTGAAGAGTGACTCCCCCAACCGGAGCAGTGGAGACATATCTACCACTTCATGTATACGGCTACCAAGGAGGTCATTGGGTACACCAGACCTGTGACCTGTGGGGAGTGTCGCCAGCAATTGTTGATGACTCTTATCGACCTTAGAACCACTCGCTTATAAGGTCGATTAAGTAATTAAAAGCTGTAGAATAACAAAATGACAGGCTCCGATGAGCTGCCAGCTGAGTTATTCAAGACCTGTGGCGAAGAGTTGGTAAGGCGTGTGCACCAACTTTTTTGCGAAATATGTTCCGATGAATGCATGACCAACGATTGGAATATCAGTGTTCTTTGTTATACTTTCAAGAAAAGTTTCACTCTACGACAAATCCTGAAAAAGTCCAGAGAGTACATCAAAGATACACACCACCTATTTGTCGATTATAACGAACGAAAAACGAAGTCCTTCAACGGCCTATCTGAACTTGGTACGAACGTCTCCGAACCCATTGATACCAAGAGAAGTTTCAGGCTGTGTGATGCTTTATCGTGCGAATTTTTAAATTTTTTGATGGAGTACATCCTACGCCAATGCACATACGTGGAACGGTCGGGCACGATCTTCCATAAGGAAGTGATGCGACTCGCGTATGCTGATGACATTGACATCATCGGCAAGAACGAACAGCCAGTTAGCAGGGTGTTCTCGGATATTAAGAAACAGCCACGTTTCAAGACCCTAGCGGTGAAAGAGGACAAAACGAAGTACTTGATGTCCATTGGCAGACTGTGAGTATATAGAATTTTAAATTCTATGTTATAGAAATCTTTGTCTATCTGGGAACAGAAATTACTAGCGACAACAAGCAAACAAATTGGTAGTAGAACTTCTCTCTCTCTCTCTCTCTCTCTCTCTCTCTCTCTCTCTCTCTCTCTCTCTCGAAGTACGTAGATAAAAATCAATAAGACATTGATAATCCCGGCCCTGCTGTATGGAGCAGATTCATGGACCTTAACGTCAGCGGATACAGCGTATTTAGAAGTGTTCGAGAGAAATATTATTAATAGAATTTTTGGTCCCCTTAGAGTTGGCTTCGAGTTTAGGACCCGTATGAACCACGAGCTGTATGAGTTATATGATGAGAGTAACATAGTCCAGGGTATTAAATTCCAGCTGCTGCACTGATCTGGTCACCTCATCTGGATGAACCCCGAAGCTCCATCACTACAGGGTAACGACGGAAATATTAACTTGATTGGTAGATGGCGTCAGAGACGACGTCCGAGCTTAATATAGCAAAATCTGGTCTATGATGACCTGAAGAAACTTCGGATTACCCGCGACTGGCGCCGGCTCGCTCTAAACTGAATGGTGCGCTTTTTTACGTGCGGCCTTGACCGATAGATGATTGTAAAGCCACCTAAGTAAGTTAGAAAGAGATACACAGAGCTGAAGACAGGGCCCGCCGGCAGGACTTTAACAATGAAATATTTATACCATTCACACATAGAGTGAAATGGTATTATTAATTTGTCAGTAAGTTCGCAACGCATTGAGTATATAAAACATATTTAATCTTGATAAGCTCGACGAGACTAGTCGATAACTACACCTCAATCTGATAGCTGTTGCGCATTTTTTTGTGTCATTTTTGTTCGATATCTGGCTAAAAAATACTTCTGCAAACGACCCCATCCCCATGAGTATCACACATTTCATATATTTGTCATACTATTAATTTCACACTCGACAAGACGTTATTATTATAATTTGCAAATAATTTATGCATTACCTAAGCAGAGACAATACCACACTCACAGTTTTCAGTTGCTTTGTGTTGATTACATTTTTTTCCTTTAATTTAATTTTTTTATATAATAAACAAACTAAAATAAGGCATTGGTGATATCATTGTGCTCAAGTGTGTACAAATTGTTGCCGTCATTAAGATCCCATTAGCAAAGCTTTGGAATTCTTGCCACCGGATTTGCACAGGAAACCATCGGGAGAAACGGTTACGGTTTGAAGATAGTCATTGTGGCCATGGTGGTTCTTCAACTTGCAGTTGGCCAGGTTCCAGACCTTAACCTTGCGATCCCAGCCGCAAGAGACCATAATCGGGTTGGTATTGTTTGGCGAGAAACGCACATGTTATACCCAATAGGTGTGCCCATCTTCCTGGATAGGGAGCTTGCATTCGCGAGAAGCGGACACAATTTGACGATTCTCAGCGGAGAAGGCGACCGACAACACATCCTTGGTGTGTCCCTCGAAACGACCTGCCAAGTCCCACAAGCGCAGAGTTTGATCTCATGAACCGGAGAGGGCGTAGTTGCAATCGGAAGAAAGTACAACATCACTGATGAAGTGCGAGTGTCCATAGAGTCGCTTCTGGGGATAGCCGTAGTTGGTGTCAGACAATGAATGTATTATCACGAGATGCGGAGATCTAATCATGCGGAGGTTCTAATCATACATATAATAAAGTTCAACTATGTCTCCTTTCGGCTGTTACATGCATTTTAAAAAACTTGATATATCATTATACCCTATGAGTAGAGGCTATGACAAGCCCCGAAACGCTGCATGCAACTCCATAAGCGCTCACTAGATGGCGTGAGTAGTCAATAGTTTTCAATTGATGTCCTGGTATAGGCAATATTTTTATAATTCAAACCAAAGATAACAAATTTGGTATGGTCAGTTACAAAGAATAAACGTTTTTAAACCCTGTACCCATAGGGTAAAATGGTTTACTAAGTTTGTGCAAAGGTGTGTAACGGGCTGAAGGAGGCGCGATAGACCCTATAAAGTAGTTACATATATATTCTTGATCAGCATCAAAAGTTTCAGCATAAAAGTTTAGAGACATGGGTTTACGAGTTTGACATGCAAACTAGAGATGAGCTAGTCAGTGATTTTTGAGTAGCAGTGAATATCGATATACGATCACTGTTAAAATAAAAATCATTCTATGCATCTTTTTTTATTAAGTAAACCAATACTTTTATTCACAGTTTTCTTAAATATGAAATCTGAAATACCATGTTTACCGCATCAATTCCCAAGATCTTTGTAAGGAGCGCATATCCTGTTGCGGGATCCCAATGATTCCCAGTATTTACCACACAATCGAATAGTTTCTTGTACCATATTAAGTCAATCCTCTCTAGATACCGATTTGAACAAGGAGTGACTTCATATGGTACAAGAAACCATTCGATAGTGTGATAAATATTCGGAAACATTGGGCTCCCGCAAACAGGATATGGGCTCCTTATCCTCATTACAGTTCTTTCAGACAAATTCCATACTTCAGGAAACCGCCATCAGTTTCTGGAATATCTTCTTTTTTGTGCCATTTTCTGGAGAGGATTGGCTTAAAATGGTACAAAAAACCATTCGAGAGTGTTGGAGATAGTCGGAATCATTGGGCTCCTGCAACAGGATATGGGCTCCTTACAAAGATCTTGGGAATTGAAGCGGGAACATGGTATTTTATGTAGTCACCTGATTTGTATATACTCCAAGTGGCGTCTCTTCACTACAATTCTTTGAGACTAATTCCATACTACAGGAAAGCGCAATCAGTTTCTGGAACATATCCTTTTTGGTGCCATTTTCTGGAAAGGATTGGCTTAAATGGTGCAAAAAAAACATTCGAGAGTTTGGAAGATAGGCGGAATTATTGGGCTCCCGCAACACGATATGGGCTCTTTACAAAGATCATGGGAATTGAGGCGGGAACAGGGTATTTTAGGTGGCCACCTGATTTATATATATTCCAAGTGGTATATCCTCATTACAGTTCTTTCAGACTAATTCCATACTTCAGGAAACCGTCATCAGTTTCTGGAATATCTTCTTTTTTGTACCACTTTCTGGAGAGGATTGGCTTAAACTGGCAAAAAACCATTCGAGAGTGTTGGATAGTCGGAATCATTAGGCTCCTGCAACAGGATATGGACTCCGTACAAAGATTTTGGGAATTGAGGCGGGAATAGGGTATTTTAGGTAGTCACCTGACTTATATATATTCCAAGTGGTATATCCTCATTACAGTTCTTTCAGACTAATTCCATACTTCAGGAAATCGTCATCAGTTTCTGGAATATCTTCTTTTTTGTGCCATTTTCTGGAGAGGATTGGCTTAAACTGGTACAAAAAACCATTCGAGAGTGTGGGAGATAGTCGGAATCATTTTGGCTGCTGCAACAGGATATGGACTCCGTACAAAGATCTTAGGAATTGAGACGGGAATAGGGTATTTTAGGTGGTCACCTGATTTATATATATTCCAAGTGGTATATCCTCATTACAGTTCTTTCAGACTAATTCCATACTTCAGGAAACCGTCAACAGTTTCTGGAATATCTTCTTTTTAACTAGTCTTCTTTAACTAGTCTAATGGTATTCAATAACACAACCAAGGTGGGCAATTGGAGCTCGAAACATAGATTTTTTAATGCAAAGATTTTTTTTTTTCGAATTTATTAAAACTCATCGCTGTCTCATAGGGCAATTTGTGCTCTAGTGCAACTACATATATAAAACAGTTTATACATTAACTAAACCAACTTAAAACTAGAAGAAGGACGTTGCGTACACTCAGACCCGTTGGAAGAATTTTTGTTTGGCCGCCAGGTTCATCGACTCACAGCATATGCAGTGGTTCAAGCGAGCGCAATTTCAAAATAAAGTAAATAGAAGTTGCTAAATGAATAATTGGGAGTTCAATTAATTTCAATATGTCATGATAGAATGGAAGATTTATTCCGGGATCCCAATTGAGACTGCTAAGAGCACAGAGAAGAAACTGTTTTTGGACTGGCTCAATACGATCCTTGTGAATAGCATAGTAAGGGTTCCAAATACAGGTGCCAGATTCCAAAATCGGACGAACAAGCGAAGTATAGAGGAGTTTAGTGGTATAAGGGTCATTGAATTCCTTAGACCAACGCTTTTTGTGTTCTACGGGATAAGCATGACTCAATGCGAGAAAAAATGGATGGAGGAAACCCTATTGCTTTTCATTTGAATAAAAGCTGCTTGTGATACACACTATCAAAAGCTTTAATACAACGCACAGTGGGCCAAATAGCTCTGCTAGAGGAATTTAATTAATAACTCGAGTAAATTAATAGATATTTCAATGAAAATTTAAACTTAAGGTTTTTAACGCATTCATCACTTATTCTCTAAATTTCATTCGAAGTATTTTTAAAATTTAGTGAACAACCCAGCTACGACTCTATCTAACTTTATATCTTTTCTGGATATTATTGATGTTTTTGACGTTTTGAGATGTTATAAGCGGATGTGATGATATAAGTAACCCATTCATGACATCTTCCATTGTATTACTTCTATTCTCTTTACGGGTATGGTTTCGATGTAAATCCCGGAATTCCATATTCCTCGCTTCAAGGGCTTCTTCGGATATCATGCCAATAGGTAGTGCTACATGGGATCTAATGTCTGCACCATGCACCATTAATATTTTGTGCACAGAAGATGGCATGTAAAACCAAGGATATGTGTCGACAAATATTTCAGCTGTTTCCAGGGCATATGAGCGGAATGCATCTGTATTGACATCATATCCACTAGCCAAAACACGTAAAATTATACTAAACTTGTATATTAATGATTCGCAAACTCCTGTAATGCGGGCTACCAAATCTGGTTGGCTAAAAAATCGTCTGGCAGTATTACCATTGTTAGTATTGCTACTACCAGCCATAGGAATATCCACCAATAAGCCCATGTGCTTTCAAAGTTGCAGTTGAATTTCGGATTTTCTTGCTTCAACCTCCGGCTTATCTTCCCCGCGAACTTGCCATTTTTTAATTGTAAGTCTATACGATATATGTAAGATACATTCAAAAAATCGTATCCATGCATGAAGAGTTGATAAGCCATATTTAAAAAGATCTACATCAACTGGATAGCTTTGTACCAAACTTAAATTGTTCATATTTTTTGGTACAGCTCTACAAATTCCACATATCTGTGTAGAGGCTTCTGCAAGGACGCTAAATGTTTTGCCATCCAGCATGGTACAATGAAATACATGGTCGACAATAGCGAGTTGACGAAGGTCGCGTGTTTTTCCACAAAATTTTCGATCCAAGCTGAACTTGTAAGGGAACAAGGCAAACCTGCAAACAGGTGCTGATCGGCCATACTAGTTTCGCCATCTTGAAACTTTTGGCGATAGGTTGCGTGTCCACTGCTTCCATCGCAGCCCCATTTATGTATTGCAGTTAAGCTTATACTGTTGCAGTTCACTCTAATTTCATTTTGAAAAACTTGCGAGTGTGCTTGTATAATACGGCTTACAGTATGATCTACTCAGCTCTGCAGTGTTGTTTAAGCGGAATAAGCTGTAAACGTTGCAACGTCTGTACTAATGAAATCAGTTTGGCAACCCGACTAAAAACCGTTATTTACAACAGTAGAAAATTCTTAAAGATTAGTTGTAATGGATTTGGCCCAACAATACCATGTTCGAAAGGGCTGACAACAGACTTTAACGACTGTTCCAATTGGTCACTTATGATTTTTTCAAAGAGCTTTCGAAAAGCACTCAGCTTAGCCATACCTCCATAATTCGATAGATCGGACTTGCTGTCCTTTTTATGTAACGGGATAATAAAGATTGCGACGCATGTTTCGTTTAACTTTCATTAAATAGTCAGCGTAACACCTTTTTCTTATTTAATGGGTTAAAATCAGAACGTGCGACACAATATTTACTAAAATCAGTGTTTGAGCCACTACGTTTATATTTTTTAAATGCACACGATTTAATATTTTTAAATGGGTAAAGGATACTTGGAAGCCAAGGCTGTCTTTTCCCTGAGATAGGGAGAGTAGTGTATGAAAGGCATCTGTCAAAATAACTGAGAATGGTGGAATAAATACTATTCATTGCCAATTCAATATCTGTACAGCGCTCGAGACAAGACCAATCGGGTTTGAAAAGTCAGTTTTTTCTGTCACGTCGAAGAGATTTATATTTGCTATGTGAACGACAAATACAGTCAAGCTGAAAAGATACTTCCAAAGTTGGATGGTGATTATCTTCAGGTATTGTAATAGAGGGAATATTATCAAAAAGTTATCAAAACGAACATCAACAAAAACAGGATCAAGAAGTTTTCCAGAGCTGTTACAAACATTGTTACACTGTTGTATGGACAATTCAAAACGACTATCAAGAACGACATTCTTTACAGCTGTAATCAGCAAATTTTACCATCTTATATTAGGAGATTAAAATCACCTAAAACAATAAGTTGATCTTTTTTCACGTAAAAGAGTAGCGATGTACGAGGGGTACTATTTATATTTCGGGAATAGCAAATAATAACAAAAATTTTTAAATGAAAATGGCTTCATTGTTTTTCAAAATATTCCCCTTGATGATCAATACACACTTTTGCATTCGTTCAAACCATTTGTCATAGCAACTTTTCCATTCCTCTTGAGACACCTCCAAAACATGGTTTTTTAAAGCTTCAACTGCTTCTTCGGCGCTCGTAAATCGTTGACCTTTGATACTCGGGAACAAGAAGAAGTCATTGGGTGCCAAATCAGGACTGTACGGAGGATGAGTCATTAATTCGATGTTATGACTGCTCAAAAATGCACTTGTTTGACGAGATGTGTGGGAGCTCGCATTGTTATTATATAGAATGATTCGTCTTTGACCATCCTACATTGCTCAAGCGGAACAGTGGCCACTTGAACCATTCGGCCGAAGAAACAGGCGATCATTTGCTTCGCTGTGGTTCTTCCACGAACAACTTTTGTTGGATTTGGCTCGTCTTCGAATATCCACACGGTCGATTGCTGTTTTGTTTCCGGCTCATACGCATATATCCATGATTCGTCACCTGCCACGATTTTATACACGGTCGAACTTTTTAATCATTTCCTTACACCAATCGACGCGAGCCTTTTTTTGAGAGGAGTGGAACTAAGGTGCAAGGATGCCTCTATCTCACGATATGCCACATGACGATCTTGCATTATCAGTTTACGCACTGCATCGATGTTTTTGGGCACAACAACCGATTTTGGACGACCTTCACGGAATTCGTCGGCGACCGAACTACGACCACGATTGAATTCACTATACCAGCGATATACTGTGGTTTTTGATGGTGCTTTATCGCCATACAAAGAACTGAGTTCATTGACACATTCTTGTTGAGATAATCCACGTCCAAAGTTGTGCAAAATAATCCAACGAAAACCTTCTCTTGAAATTTCCATTTTTTGGCCAAATTGCTTTTCTTAACTCACTGTAAACAAAAC
Organism: Leucophenga montana; assembly: GCA_035044765.1. NCBI lineage: Eukaryota > Metazoa > Arthropoda > Insecta > Diptera > Drosophilidae > Leucophenga > Leucophenga montana. The sequence goes on from JAWNNQ010000523.1 coordinate 99,411, forward strand.
AAATAGCAATTGTACATCAAAACTTTGTGAGTACGTTTATGCTAAAAAATGTTAAACTTTATTATGGTGTTGCCAGATTTTAGCTTTTGACATTAGTGTTGCCAGTTCCCGAAATATAAATAGCAGCCCTCGTATGAAATCGAAACGGCATGCTGACAGTAAATCCTCATTTACGGAGAATGAGGAATGTATGAGCAAGTAATGTATATGTTAGAACCACGAAACGAAGTTTTAACACATATAAATTCAATATCCTTGTAGATAATACTAATTTCCTCAGTCAAAAGATACGATTTGACTGTTGCTTCAATCAGAAAAATAAAACAACAAATTAAATTCTACACTTTAAAATTGTATTGTATTGTTTCATACTCGTTTAACACAAATATCAAATATGTTTGGTATGAGTTTGACAATTTATAATACACATATAAAACTTCTTAAAGAACATCATAGACTAGCGCCGGCATCTATAATATTCGTTTGCATTGCTACTCAAACACCTCATTCGACTGCTTTGTAAAAATTATTGGGCGTATTCAGCAGACATGTTCTACATGTTCTGTTGAATGTACTGCTGCGCTTTTTCAAAAAGTTTGGGAACTCTGAACAGCTCCATTGCAGCCATGTTCAGCGTACTTTTGCCATTTTAAGTTGAAATAGCTGTCAAGTAAAAAATTTCAGAAAATGAACGTTTTTCTTTAAATATAAGTATAGAGCGCGCTAGAAACATGTTGTGAAAAGTTTAAGCGGAATAATCAAAAATAACCATTAATTCAGGAATAAAATCCAAAATATCCATTTCAATTTATTTCCATCGATTTATTTGAATATGCAGGTAATGATTTTATCGCTATTATCGATGCGTATTCAAATTACTTAACAGTGACAAACTTAAGTAATAAAACGTCAAAACACATTATTGATGTTATTTGCGGTGCTTTTAACAAAATCTGGTATCCATCGGTAATTAAATGTAATAATAGTCCATTTAATTCAGCTGAATTTGAGAAATTTGCAAAAGAATTTAATATCCAAATTAAATTCTGAAGTCCGAGAAATCCACAAAGTAATGGTCTGGCGGAATAGGGAGTAGCCATTGCTAAAAATATATTAAATGGATGTTATGGTACTGATGAGGTGAATAAATATCAGTACAGGATTTTAGAGTATAATACAATCCCAAGTCTCAGTTATTCACCATCAGAACTATTCTTTGGTCGGTTGGTGAAAACAAGGTTGCCAGTATCGGGAAAATAGCTGATGAGAAACAGTGTATCAGAAGAAATTATTCAGGAAAAAATTTAAAAATAAGAAATAAAAGCAAAATTTTATTTTGATAGAAGTGTTAAGTCGCTGCCATTATTGAAGATGGGAGATTTGTTTATATTTAAAAAAAGAAAAGCAAAAAAATGGCATTACAGAAATATTGTTGGAATTGTTAATGACCGTTCATTAATTGTCAAAGACGCATTTGAAAATCATTTCAGACGTAATCTCCGATTTTATGCTAAAACTAAAAATGAGGATTTTTATGCAAGTGATTTATTGTTTGAAGGAAATGTAACATATCAAGCTACTCTGAAGCAATGCCAAAGATACATATTGTTAACACATTCAAGGAAAATGTAATTAAAAATAATAGAAATCCTGTGGAACATGTTGTTGTGGATGAAACCGAGTTCCCAGTCGGAAACGTAACCAACGGTTTGGAATTAGAATATGAAACCGCTGGTAGCAATGGTTCAGAAATGGTCACCTGATTTATATATATTCCAAGTGGCATATCCGTATTACAGTTCTTTCAGACTAATTCTATACTTCAGGAAACCGGCATCAGTTTCTGGAATATCTTCTTTTTTGTGCCATTTTCTGGAGAGGATTGGCTTAAACTGTTACAAAAAACCATTCGAGAGTGTGGGAGATAGTCGGAATCATTTTGGCTGCTGCAACAGGATATGGACTCCGTACAAAGATCTTAGGAATTGAGGCGGGAATAGGATATTTTAGGTGGTCACCTGATTTATATATATTCCAAGTGGTATATCCTCATTACAGTTCTTTCAGACTAATTCCATACTTCAGGAAACCGTCAACAGTTTCTGGAATATCTTCTTTTTTGTGCCATTTTCTAGAGAAGATTGGCGTAAAATGGCACAAATAATTCAGTCGCTATGATTCAATCACGGCGACTGAAAATCACGAATATCAGTTGAATATCCGCTGATAATATGCATGATATATAGTACTCATACGCCATGAATCACAGTGGCACTAGTAAGAAATAAATGATATTCAATCACTGACATTTACAATATCGAGTAGCAACTGATAACAGTGATTTTTCAGTCACCGTGATTGAATCACAGGTAGTGAAATATCGCTCAACTCTAGTAAATACCCTTTTACCCAATATTGGTGGCTTATAAATTTTTGTTTTTTATATTTTTGTGTTAGATCGTGCTTTTTCGTGTCTTCGCGTGCGGGTTCGTAATTTCTAACGTCGCGCCCGGCTATAAACGCCAAATTTGGTGTACGTGATTTCAATGAAACTAAAAAAGCCACTATTCAGACTAGATGATCAGACACAAGATGATCAGATTATTTGCTTTCATTGAGCCTGCAGTCACTTTCAGTCATAGTCATATGGTAAACTTGCGCAACAAAATTTCCTGGTCTAAGTAGGCTTTAATATTTTTACATTTAAAAGTAGGTACTTATCACATCCTGCGGTACTTTTGAATGATTTTGTGTATTGTTATTTTAAGCGGAAATGTAAAGTCATAACAAAAATCCAATATAAACTTCTTGAAACGCATATTATAGAGAATTTACACAAAAAAATTTGGTGCCGTCCGCTTTTGTAATCTGCAATATCTAGACTATTAGCAGCCGCGGGATACGGACATGGCTAAGTTGAATATTTTTAATGATTTTAAGGTCTCTGAATACATATGCGCTAAGATCGACTACCATAACTTAACTGGAAAAAGAAGTAAAAAACGAAAATTTTTGGCTCAAAATTAATTTTGACGTTTATATAAAAAAAATTCTAGAGTGCATTCATAGAATGCATCTACTACTGAAAATTTTTGAAGATTAAAAAATATAATGTATGCACTAAGATAATTGATAATTGATTGAGTAGTATCCGAATCCGAGAAGTCGATCTGATTTCATTATTATATCATTGATCGATTGATTTTTTGTTGTTGCCGCTGGATTTTTCATGAATAAAATAAACGCAACAATAGTTGAGTGTGCCTTTGTAGTACGTGTTAGTTTTTGCTTATTAAGTTTTTACGTTTTTCTTTCTTAAATTGATGTAGATCTCCGAAGCTTATTTGCTCATAAGCTTATTTGGTCGAAGGTACATCATCTGTAGATACCAGTTCTCCCAGGTAAGAGGCTGAATAATTTATTTTAATTTAATTATTAAGCGCGATGAATAATTAATGCTTTTGATGATATATTTGCAATCTTTATTAATCTTACCTGGCTTAGCCTTCATGGATGCTGGTGGTGTAGGTGGTGGTGGCCTTGGAATGCGCAATGCGACCTTGACGCCATCATAGATAAACCATTGAAGAGCAGTGAGTGTACCGATCATAATGATACGTGGAAATAGTCCATGCCACATGCCCATGAAACCAAGTGATTTTGCAACCTCCAGAGCGCTGGCACCCTTGGACTGGTTCAATTTGGAGACGACGACATCGGCCGGATGTGACACAACAGCGCAAAAGACACCAGCTATATAACCGGCAGCGAAAGTAACAACGAGTTGTTCACCTTTGCTGCAGTCAGCTCGTGGCTTTGGCACTATGTGCTTGTACAACAGCTCCACGGTACGCTCGAAGCAAGCAAACTTCATCATGGTGTATGGTATCTGTCTCATCCATAATGGCACAAGACCCTTGTAGAAAGCTGTCACTCCCTCTTCGGCGAACATCTTCGGTGCAGCCTCACGAAAAGTATTGGCATAGCCGGGGATCGTCTGAATCTTAACCTTAGCAGCTTCAAAGGGAGCCAATGCGATGTCAGCAAAAAACTCAGCCGAGGCGGACGCCGCCAAGTAAAGCGATGTCCGGTACAGATAGGCCTTTTCCTCGCCCATCAAGTTGGAATATTGCACCTTAAAAACCTCATACAAACCGAACTTACACAAGCCCTGTGCCGAATAGCCCATCAATGTTGGTGCCCAGCCCTTAACCAAACCACGATATCCTTCCTCTGCAACTGTGACTTTGAATCCATTGATCAGGTTCTTGTACTTGGCAGGATCGACTTGAAGGCGGCACTTGACCAAATCCAGAGGCGTTACGAGTGTGTGTGTCGTGCCGCACGAGAGTATTCCTCCGATTCCACAGAGACCAAAGTATTTGGCACTGCCAAACTCGCAGGAATCCTCTTGGGCGGCAGCGGCGACTTCACGAATGATACAATCACGCTCGGCCGGGTCAAGCGCGGGCTCACCCGCGGCAGCGTTGCCGGATTCACATTGCGCACGCTTCAGTGGCGCCAAGAATGATGAATTCATGGCAGTATCGAGGAAGGATGAGAGCACCATTTTTTTTTTATTTTTTTTTTTTTTTGTAATATTTTTTAGAACTGCGGGTATACAGTCGGAAGACAATCCACAGGAACAAAAGATGAAAGAAATAGCACGACGGTTAGCCAGTGGCTGCGGATTCGAAGAGTGACTGTAATCAGAGATAAATAAATTTTTTATTTTATTAGAAATAAAATTTATAACGGGCTGCGTACTTGGGGTAAATTTTTTTTTTATTTTTTATTTTTATGTGATTTCAGTGAGTTGAAATTTTGAATTAGAATGAAAGATATCCAAGGCTTGCTATTTGGGGTGTAGAACTTTGAATTGAATAAAAATACTAAGATTACTTAGTTTCAAACTGAAAATTGGCTTTAGTATTAGAAAGATAATTTTATGCCACTACAGTTTAAATATGATTTCGGGCATACGGCTCGAATATGGCGGATTCTGGAAGTCCAATTTGCGACCACTGTAGAGTGTACAAGTTGCAAGAACGATTCATATTAGTCACTCGGATGGACGATTACCATGTCGACCGTGAAATGGACGTAGCGCACGGTAATATTTCCCAGCTGAACCACGATTTTCGAAATAAATTTTGAACAATTCGCAAGCGATGTTCTGACGACTTCATGAATAAATGACAACTCAAACTGAGCACATTCAACACAAAAATTGTGCGGCAAGTTCTTATGGGGATTAACGCCCGTCCTTAAGATGTTGTCCTTACAAATTTCACGTAGATATTGACTGCAATAAAAACGTTTTCCGTACGAAATGGCAAAAGTGGGGGGTGGTTTGTTTGGGAGCTACCTCTAAAAGTGGTCACACCCATTGGTATATATGTAGAGAGTCCCTTCTACGCTCGTCTACTCGGACAGAAGTCTGCGTAACACCGCTGTGCGACAGGCACCATGGCGCCACTAAGCTATGAACACAGCTCAGTTGACAGGGAGTCATTTATAACATTATAAAAAAATTGTCAGAAAGTTTGTAACGCATCGTAGATCCCACATATATATATATATATATATATATATATATATATATATATATATATATATATATATATCTCTCTCTCTCTCTCTCTCTCTATATATATATATATATATATATATATATATATATATATATATATATATATATATATATATATATATATATATATATATCGCGCGCGCGCGCGCGCGCGCGCGCGCGCGCGCGCGCGCGCGCGCGATATATATATATATATATATATATATATATATATATATATATATATATATATATATATATATATAGAGAGAGAGAGAGAGAGAGAGAGAGAGAGAGAGAGAGAGAGAGAGAGAGAGAGAGAGAGAGAGAGAGAGAGAGAGAGAGAGAGAGAGAGAGAGAGAGAGAGAGAGAGAGAGAGAGAGAGAGAGAGAGAGAGAGAGAGAGAGAGAGAGAGAGAGAGAGAGAGAGAGAGAGAATATATATATATATATATATATATATATATATATATATATATATATATATATATATATATATATATATATATATATATATATATATATATATATATATATATATATATATATATATACATATATATACATATATTAGCCATGTCCGTTTGTCTGTGTGTCTGTCCCCTGTCTCTGTGAAACAAAAAAGTCCCATAGATTTTAAGATGTCGATCTAAAATCGGGTATAGATGTTCCTAGGCTTCCTATGTTCCTAGGCTGAACATATGTACCTATGCCACTCTCTCACTATTACGGGTAAACGGCACTATACAAATCCATCGCCCACTTTTCGAATTCTGTATGAAATATTTTTGGGTCCAGCCGATTCCTAAGCGGATTCATAATAACCTTGACGGCTGAAAGCAAACGCTGTACGTTTACTTGCGTAGCTGGATCTGCGAGAGTTACCTTTGGCAATTCGAATAGTTCTGGAAAATTAAAATATCGGCGCTGATTTCGATTCTCAATTTAAATTGGTTTCGGTTTTATACCCTGTCCAAAAGTCTTGTACCGATATCTTGAAGGACATTCCGGCCAACGGTAATAACTCTGTTTCTAGTGAATCAAGTTTAATGAAATTTTTGACTGGAAATTTGGAAAACATATTTTTTTCCTACGCATGAAGTCACATATGTGTATGTATGGCACCATTTTATACGCTTACTTTCTTGTACACTTTCGCTTGCATTTGCAGCAACATAGTATATCTTTTTGCCCTACGGGTATAGGGTATTAAAGTGTATGCAGTAGAAACATTAATAGCTACAAATCAAACGATACTTGAAAGCTGTGGTGAAATCAAGCTATCTTTTAACAAATTTATGACTCCACTTGAAGTGGAACTGGAGCAGAAGAAACAACAAGGATGAGCACATAATGTGTGCAAAAATCGAACCAAGGGAATCGAATTAATTTGTAAAGCGAAACGTAGTGCAGATAGACTTTAGGATGCCAAGTTGAACAAAAGCATGTTCAAGTGTCAATAGAATATTATGTACGTTTATGTTGAGGGTGCCAAGCAGGATCCAAAAATATACTCGTATGTGAGACAATCGATGAAGGGCAGAATAATGCGAATTGCACAAGTAGAAAGACATTTTTTCTATGTGTTTTTGACAAATAAGCAATTTATAAATAATTTATTTCAACGCCATCTATGAGAATAAGAAATTTAGTAATACTGCCAAAGCCATTTGCACAATTTAAGCACATACATACAATAGTATAGCAAATGTAAATGCAAAATACAATAAGTAAAAAAAAAAAATAATTTTAAAAATAAATTTGTTTGGTTGGGTAAATTCATTCTACATATATATAATATGCCAATTTACGATAAAACTCAATTAATATACTCTTGGTAAAAAATAATTCGAAATTCGGGTCATTCTTTTTATTTCAGTTTAATAGAGTGTCAAGATTGACCCGCCACGCCCACCATTTGGGGTAGCCCCCATACAAACTCACCGCCCACTTTTGACTTTTTGTATGAAAAACATTTTTATTGTAGTCAATATCAACTTAATAATTGATATAGTAACTTAAAGTGGACGGATGCTTCACATATACATTAATGGGTGGAACCCGCCCATTATTTGGGCTAGCTCCCATACAAACCTACTGCCCACTTTTGACTTTTTGTAAGAAAACTTCTTTATTAAAGTCAATATTAGGTTGAAATGCAGTGTGGTGCCTTTTTATAGTTAGCCGCTTAACATACATAGACTAAAGTTCGTGCCCCGCCCACTATTTGGGGTAGCTACCACACAAACCTATGGTCCACTTTTGTCTTTTTGTAAGAAAAACTTTTTTATGAAAGTCAATATTAGGTTGAAACGCGATTTGGTGCCTTTTAAGAGTCAGCCGCTTAACATACATAGACAATTGGGCGTGGCCTGCCCACTTTTTGAGGTAGCCCCCATACAAACCCACCGTGCAATTTTAGGTTTTTTATGAAAAAATCCTTCATTTAGATCAATATTAGCTTGCAATTTGATTTGTGGATTATAATGGACAGCCGCTTCATATAAATATACAAATGGGCGTGGCCCGCCCACTTTTTGCAGTAATCCCATATAAACCAACAGTTCACTTTTATGCATTTGTATGGAAAACGTCAATATCAACTTGAACTTCGATATGGCTGCATCTTACACATCTACTACATCGCTTCATACACATCTACCAGTGAGCGTGTACCACCCACTTTTTGGGGTATCCCTTATTTAAACCCCCACTTTTATGGTTTACAATACTATTTAAAGTTTCGTGTGAATGGTTTTAGAGCTTCGGTTCAACCGAAGTTAACGTTTTTCTTGTTTCTTGTTAAAATTATGTTAGTAGCTGAATTCTGGTCCACACCTAGTGTAAATATGCTTTTCTGCAACGCAGACTTTTTTTTTTTTTTTTTGGTGAATTATAGAGTTTTTGAAGAAAAAATTGTGACATCTGTACTCACATTGAGCGGCTAAAAGAGTAGTTTAGCAGTCAAAATAGCAGAGACATGCCATATGACATAGTACAAACCTTGGAGAAGATTTTGGCATGCAAACCTCAATCTGACAAAACATCATCATTAGCTTACATACTAATATACGAGTCTTTTACTTAAATGTTGGATGGAAAAAACATATCGATATGTATCAATGTTTTGAATGCGATATATCGAAGTGAGCCGATATATTTTCATTGATGAAGCATCGTTGTTATATCGACATTTCACGACGATACATCGTCCATGTATCGATAAACGAGATTGTGCGAGATTAAAGAACCAATTTCCTTTCGTACATACATATTCGTACACGGTGTGATCTAAAAATAATCAAACTTTTTAGTTCAAAAGTAAAACAAGCATGGTATTATGTTTCAAAGCTTATGTTTATTCAAAATACGATCCATTTAACTCAATACAATGTTTGGAACGCTCAACCAATTTATCCACAGACTTTTAAACTCGCTTTTTGGGCTGCTCTTTAGCACCTGTGTCACGACTGCTTGTATGGCTGGAATGTCATCATAAAAATTTCCATTCGTTGCAGTTTTAATTTTTGGGAAGAGAAAATAATCGCACGGTGATAGATCAGGCGAATACGGAGGTTGGTCGATGAGACAAACCCGTTTTTTCATCAAAAATTCATTATTGACACGAGCGATTTTTCGATCATCCTTTAACTGATGTGGAACAAAACGTGTACACACCTTTCTTTTACCCAAATCTTTAGTTAATATTTTGTAGATTGTATAGTAAGATGAATTTAATTCTTCTGCCAGTATTCTCATTGTGAAATTTTTCATCGATAGCGATTGTTTCGCTTACTTTTCCCAGTAACTCAGCACGATTATATGGTTCGGGTCGTCCAGGTCGTAGATCATTATTTAAATCATCATGTCCGTTTTTCTATTTTTACAGGCCTGCAGAATCGAACAGACTGTGGATTGGAATTTACCCAAAAATTTCTATTAAACTTGTCTATAAGTTTAATGGGTATTAGCGACGTAAAAAGCAATGATTAATCTTAACAATGGGATCTTGAAGTTCTCTGAAGCTTTGCTTGTGAATGGTTTGCCCAGTAGACCCATAAAAGCCATAGCTAGCAATTAATTTTAGCTCCTGCAAGTCCGGATACTCTTCTAGAACATCTTTCTGCAATGTGATTAGACGACTAGCTGTGTGATCTAATAAACATTACAGTGGTACTTGAGACACCGTTTCAGTTATTTGTAGTCCACTTGGCCGACATTGCGTCTTAGCCTCCAATAATTTCTTGTAGCTTGGGAATATGTTGCAACTTCGGCTTTTGGCTAGCAATCTAGTGCTCATATATTGCCTTTTTGTCAATGAGTTTTCTAAAAGATATGCTAGAGCTTCATCTGGAGATATTTGAGATTTCGTGACTTCTGGTGGATCACGCTGGCGAGATTTTTTAGCGGAAACAGCTGTGGTATGTAGAAAAAGGTCTTTGTCAAGTTCATTACTCTTTGCAACTGATGAAGTCAACTTTCTTTTCAATCGAGCTCCAGTCTCCTTGTAGCTAAGGGGAGGACGGCCTCTTTTAGTGGTGGATGGAGTTACAGTTATGGAATTGTCCAGCACTGTAATCATATTCTGTGAGAGCCAGTGTGTAGTGGACTTCTTTAAACCGGCTTAGCAGCCGATTGCATTTCGGCAGGTATTTCTTAATATGGCCAATAAAAGTTTTAACATTATTTGTTATTTTGCCTTCCAAATGTTTGCCATTATTGCTTAAATTTTCCATTATAAAATCATTTACTGCTGCATCGGATCGATTATTCTTGCTCCATATTTCGAGCAACTATGAACGTCGTTTTTCAAAAACGAGCAAAAACGAACAAAGCAGACTTATTAAATATGAATCTATATACATTTATAAAGAACTTGACCTTGTTAGCTGCTTGCGCTGGTACGCGCTGCGAAAGTCATGCTCCACAAAACACAACTACTTTTGTTACACATTCCTGCTAAATATACACATACAAAATATTTGACAACACACGAAAATGACATCACGAAATGGTTTTTTAATTGATTCTACATACCTTGTGATCTTTATTTTCCATACTTATACTTTTATTTTTACACAAATGGAACAATTTATATCTTCATGAAAAGTTGCCAAAAAGTTCCCGCCAATTTGCACATGCTGACAGTGATCAGCTGATTAGCTGAGCGTGCCAAATTAACAAGGTTGCAATAAAGCTCAAAAAACCAAAAAAAAAAAAATATTCTAATTGGAGTGTCTATTTATCAACATTTTGTTTATATGCCAAAAATATTAACATAGATTTTTTGATTTTATGCCGCTGTGGGACCATTGTGCACTGCAGAGTTATGATCGTTTTTTTTTTGTTTTTTTTTTTTTTTTTTTTTGTTGAAGTAGTATTCGATCTAACGAGTTGATGATGACTAAATCGAGTTGGATGTAGTGAAAAATATTGAACAGAGTAGAAATAAAAAGCAAAAACAAAAAAGAAACTGAAAATGTAAACTTTTGAAAATGTATTGCGGCGTACAAATCGAAGCAAAGTGAACTTCAAGCGAAGTTGAGCTGTGAGTTCAACTTTGAGTATGCAGAGATAAAGTCAAATACTTTTGACAACGCGCAGGTGGAACTAATACAAACTCACAGATACATAAAGTTATGTTCATGTGATTATGTGTGTGTGTGTGTGTGTGTGTGTACGTGTGTGTACATATATGTTGTAAGTATGTTTACTAAAGTGCTGCAAAGTTTTCAAATTATTTTTCGGTTATATAATTGGAATTGATAACTTTGCTTGCCTGTACTGAGTGCCTGCCTCTCTTAACATATCCTTGCTGCTGTACCTCTGTTTAAGTGTGTAGGTGTCTTGAGTTTTATTTTTCCCTTTCGTCAATAACAAGCAATTTAACAATTTTGTACGCGCATTCGATATAGCATACAGAGCTAGATACTTGTACATTTATAGATAAGTGGATATATACGAGTTGATGTGAAGGCACAGCATCTAGCGGGCATCTTGTATCGTCATTTCTCGAAAGTTATCATTCAACTTGAAAATCAATAAAACTTTCATAAAAAAGTTTCAATTTCTTCACACAAACCCATACGCCTAACAACAACAGCAAAAATGTAACTCAACCACCCACGAACCAAACTCAAGCACTTGTATCTTTTGCTTTAGTTTACTTTACTTTTCTTTGTTTTTTTTTTTTTTTTTTTAAGATACTTATATTACATCTTTATGACATTATTGCTGTGCATGATTTTCATTTGGATTTCCTTCGTTTTGAATTATTTGAAAAAAAAAAAAACAAAAAAAAACAAAAAAAATCTTTGCCCATCTTTGAAAAGGCACAAGAGTCTAAAATAAACTTAGGTCGTTGGCTTCACTGTCGCTCTGTTCTCCATTCGCTCCGCATCCATTCGACTGCTAAGAAAGTTAATTAAGAAAGTTTGATTTCTTATTGCCAAATATCGTTCGAAAGTTTTGAGCACTGACAAATACTTCGGCAAACAAATGATAAAAAAAAGCACTAAATATATATAAAATAATATTTTAAATCAAAACGTTTGCATACGACCAGCACGAAGGCATTCAGAATCATATGCACCACACTCCTTGTTTCATTCATTTATTCATTTACGAGTATTACTTATTATTGGGTTTGTCGTCTTGGTTGCAGTTGTCAAGAAAATTAACCTTTATACTTAGTGTGGAAAAATGGAAAACTCAGTTCGTTAAAAAACTTGTAGAGCTGTGTGTGGGCGTGTCTTAGTTCTCACAAAGTCTGTTTGTGTGTACTGTTTTCTCACTTTGAAGTACTGGGTGGACACTATCTGTTGATGCATTTAAAAATTTCATAAACAAGAAGGAAATATTAAAACCAAAGACGCGAATGTAGGGTATGCCCTTAGATTAATTTAACGTTACCTCATATGTAAAATTCAATCATTCGTTTAGACTACAGAGCGTGGCAAAGAACATACGCACATACATTCATACATACAAGGTATGATCTAAAAATAGCCAAACTTTAAATTTAAATCATAGAACACGTAGCGCCATCTATTAAAAGTTGGCAGTGTTAGAAGGGTACACTTTTCTTCTTTCGAAAGCAATTAAGTTCATGCTAATCGTTTGACATTAGACATTTTGCTGAGACTTGCGAGTTGTTAAAAAAAAAAATCGGTTGTCTGTAAAGTCGGTTTACGGACGATAATTTTACGTGTTAACGTCATAATTGAATTTTTGCGACTAAATTATTATTATTTTTATAATACAAAGAAGGAGTTAATTGAAAATTACAATTTTTTCGATAAATTCACATTTATTTGCACTCGTTAATTCAAATATTGTTTTACTTAAATTATACAGATTACGAGTAATTACAAGTAACAATGTGCTATTAAGAATTGTTCGTTTTGACTTCGTGCCTGTTGATGTCTGCTTCGATCACAATACTCACTCTTTGTGTATTTATTATATTTGTTTGACTAGCTGTACCCTCGCAGACGTCGTTCTGCCCTTCCCCTTGCCACTCCTTTCCTTGCCACTCCTTCCCCCTGTCCCTACTACTATAAATGTATGCTGCGAGAGAAATAGATAAAACGCGTTTCTATGTGGTTTAGCGTTGCCGGCAACAAACATAAAAAAATTTAATTTTTAAATATTTCAATCAAATATAACTACAAATAAATATAACTCGTGCATATTTAGTCACTGTATCTCGCCCCCTCACGCTTGCATTTACATTAGTGAGCACCAACTCAAACATTCTCTCGCTCTCACGCTCTTAATGTTCGGCTCGTAAACGTGCTTGTGCGTTTGTGTGCGCAGCAAGTATTTCTTTTATTTCTGCTTTGTGTTGCTTATATTGTTTCATAGTTCTTTAACTTTGTAATACGTTTTTGGCGTTGCTTGCTAAAGTGCGGCTGCGTTAATTCGTATAGCAGTAAGCAGTTTTCTGTATTGCGAGTTCAAAACTCAGACGAACTCAGAAAAAAGATTTTATTGAAACAAACTTATAGATAATACTAATAAGCAAACGCACACGCACACACATAACTATAGCTTTCACAAGCCAATGCAAGCAGAACGATTGGGGCGGTCGTGCCTGTCTATCGCTTGTTCAGGCGGAACGTCAGAAATGGGCATGGCTCTTTCGCGTAAATCGATTTAATAGACGTTGTTATCACGTCAACAAGTTTATGATGATGATTATATGAGCCGTGCTCAAGTTGACACGTGGTTTCCACGATTTAAAAACGGTCGAGATGATTTAAATGATGATCCAAGACCTGGACAACCCGAAGCATCTAATCGTGCCGAGTCAGTGGAAAAAATAAGAGAAATAATCGCTATCGATGCAAATTTCACTGTGAGATTGCTGGCAGAAGAATTAAATTCATATTACTATACAATCAAACAAAATATTAAAACAAAGGTGCACGTTTTGTTCCACATCAGTTAAATGATAATCAAAAAATCGCTCATGTACAGCATTGCAAAGACATAATTTCAACAGTTGAAAATGATTCAGATTTTCTTGATTCGATCATAGCTGGTGATGAAACATGGTATTTTGAATATGTTCCTGAAACTAAGCGACAATCTGCCGAATGGAAATCAAAAGACGAGACAAAACCTAAAAAATTGCGTTTTAAGAAGTCAAAAATCAAGACAATGTTGATAACTTTCTACGATTCACAAGGGTATTGTTCACAAGGAATTTGTTCGAGAGAGTCAAACTGTCAATGGAGAATAATATTTACAAGTTTTACATCGTTTGTGGTCGAGAGTTCTACGTGTTAGGCCCGAATATTCCAAGTAGCTATAGCTGTTTTAATTGCATGATAATGCACCTCCTCACAAGATCATAAAAGTCAATGAAAAAAGAGATTTGTCTCATCGACCAGCCTCCGATTCGCCTGATCTATCACCGTGCGATTATTTTCTCTTCCCAAAAATGAAAACTGCAATGAAAGGGTATTTTACGGTGATATTGCAGCTATACAAGCAGACGTGACACAGTTATTAAACAACATACCAAAAAGCGAATTTTGAAAGGATAAATGGATAAATTGGTTGAGCATTCCAAACGTTGTATTGAGTTAAAAGGATCGTATTTTGTGAAGAAATATCAGTTTTGAAACATATTGCTATGCTTGTTTTATTTTATATCTAAAAAGTTCGGTTGTTTTTAGATCTTACCATGTGCATACACGTACATATACTTAAAAATCACAGCACTCTTTAATGAAGTCAGGTTTAAAAAAATGCTACATTTTCAAGTTCGCCACTAATGTGCAAGTGTTGTAAGACCTTTGCTCTAACTAATCGAACTGCCTTTTGTGCAGGTGCTAAACTTTGTACTTTTTGTATTTTGTAGGGCTTCACACATAGTTCATTTTATAATATGTGCGCTATGCTACAAACAGACGTTTGGAGTGGATTACGTTGAATTCTGGCCTTCACCTTTCTAACCATTTCTGCCAATGTTGCTGTTTTTGCATGTCCAGCTCCATGGCATTTTTGATGTTACCAGTATCATTCTAACGTTACACATAAATGACGTACCTCATTAACAATGGCTGTTTACGATTTTCCAGCCAAATACAAAGTAATAACACTGTTGGGTTTGAATTGCATTTCGATAAATTTTGTTGGTAACACTTTGAGCGCCGACTTCTGTATTTAAATTAAAAGAAGCAAGAGCTTTGGTCGAGGATCTCGACTATATTAGACCATATGTTGTGTAATGTTGATAAACTAAGTTCTTGTACTTAGTTCGGATTTTCTTAATTTCTGCAACGTGCACCTTAACACGTTGACAGTGGAGAAAAAATCTGAAAAGTAATGAGCTAAAAAACGCTTAGAATGTCGTTTTAGAAAACAGATTTTATTTGGACATTTGTCTTCCTTTTATACAAAAAATATTACAATAAAAACTCTAGGTGGTAAATTCTTATTTCTCTTGTGGAGGTAAATATAAATGTAATAATATAGAAAACAAACAATTAAAACTACGCGTGTGAAAAATGCAGATACACTTAACAATAATTGACACTAAGAAGTGATCATTGCTTCATAGGTGCGATGCATTAATCTATTTATGAAGTGTTTATTTTTGACATACATATTTGTCGTTTAATACTTAAAACATACCATAGTAAGCTTGCTTTGCACGCTTAGGCCGATCGTGCCTCTCTATCGCTTGTTCCGCGCTCTCGCTTGCACTCACGGCTCAAATGTACGTGACAAATGTGTCATGCTTTTTCGTACGTGCAGCCGGCGTTCATCAATTTATAAGACGTTATCACGTCAAAAAAAGAAAAAAAAAAAAAAGAGAAAAAAAAAACTACACAAACTTTCGATATTAACTTTTGCCACGCAGAAGTCAGTAATGGGTGGATTTTATGGAAAAAAAAAAGATCCAATTTGATTACTTTTTTCGACGTTTTGACTGAGTTCTCTAGAACAGGTATAGGTTCTACAACAATTTCTACGTGTTTTGGTGGCTAAGAGTATCGCTTTTGACTAATAAAAGTTGGAAATAAGTAGAGAAAAGAATTGCCATAATTCCAACTTTTTCGTAAATTTATCTAAAATTTTCGATTTTTATCATCAATGCGCAGACGAAAGCTATCGTCACACAGCAATCGGATTTAGCACAAGTATTCTGGACATGTATACACAGCTTTTAAGCACTATTAGCGTCCCAAATTCGAAAAAAAACCACCCGCCCTAGTGTGAATTATTAGCGCTTTCCTATTTATAAATACCTAGATAGTGAATTCTAGTTAAACTATTTTGTGGAGTATATCAGATCTGCTCCAATTTTCACTTACTTTTGCAATTTCATAGACTTTTCTATCAATGGAAATTTGTTTAGTTTTAAAGTAAGATACAAACTTGGACAAAAAATCGCAAGAGTAAATGAACTACATAAGTCTAAATTTAAAATTTCTTGAGATATCTTATTTTGGTAATCTATATTATTCAAATAAAGCAATGATCCATGTCATCTTGTATGATTATGTTGAGAATAATGAGGTTGCTGTTGATGATGTCGTTGAGTTTGATATTTCGTTCGCTTCTGACGAATACACTCAGCTGTTGTAGCTGTTAAAAGCTTAATGCGATTTCTTTGCCATCTGAGTGCTCGCTTGGTGAGCGCTGATTCTATGCAAATTACCTCATTGTTTAGCCGAATTTTTAGCTAAGCTGCAGCCTCAATGAGTAAATATACTTTTGGTATATTGCAATAAAAAAACAAGAATTCTATTTTCTGGATAATTGACCTGTTTATTTACAGTTCACTGTATCTGGTTGTGATGTGAGTTGTAAAGATATAGCTCGACAGTATTAATAATTACAAGGAAAAATAAGGAAAAACGTTAACTCCGGTGGTAGCGAAGTTTTAATAGCATTCACATGAAGTTTCAAGCTGTGAATTTAGGTAGGTATTTGAAAAATCTAACAGGCAAGTTTGTTGGAGCCTATACCAAACCTCTTGATAATTATACGAAGTGTCCGACCATATGAAGCCAAATGTCAAATTAATTTTGCCTGAAATTAAAGTGTCTTTCACGAAAAATCCCAGAATTGAGTGGTGGATTTGTATGGGAATACCCCTGAAATGGTGAAATCACATATATTTCATTATGGGTGGTGATTTGTACGACGCTACCCTAAAAAGCCAATTTTGATTATCTATTAAACTGCAATAAAATGAAATCAATGTGCCAACTTACAACCGGATATATTAAAAATTGGTCACCAAAAAATGCGGAACAAGATTTAGAGAGACAGACAGACATGGCTATATCAACTCGACTCGTCGATTATATATATATATATTTTAATTATTAGTGTTTTTCACGAATACGCAAACTTGCCAAATACCTCATGATCGTATGGCTAATGTCAGCTGTATAAAACGTCGTTCATTTTTTGTTACTATTCAAAACAACTTCGTAAAAGATACGACTCGCCCTTCCATCATACATTCCAATGACATGGCTTGTGAAACGCTTCTGAAAGTATGTAACGTATTAAGGGACCCAGTAAGAAAATAATGAAATGGACAGCTCGACACGACGAGTCGGTTTACCCACACGTATGTCTGTTTGTTTGGATGTTGTGGCGCATTTGTATACTTTTCAAACATAGTTTGAATAGTATTATTTGTCTGAAAGTGTGTAACGCATTAAAGGAGGCCCCATAAAGTACATATATTCTTGATCAGCTCGACGAGACGAGTCGATCTAGCCGTGTCCGTCTGTCTATCCGTCTGTTGCTCATTTTTGGTTACCAATTTTAATGCTATCCAGTTGAAAATTTCCACACACACTTCTAATTATTACAGTTTAATAGAGTATCAAGATTGTCAAGCCACGCCTGCTTTTTGGGGTAGCTCCCATCGTTCACTTTTGAGTTTTTGAATGAATATATACATATACATTAATGGGTGGCACTTTTTGGGGTAGAGCCCATACAAACCTACTGCCCAATTTTGTGTTCATGTGTATGTGGTGACTTTCTATGTACAAATGATTAACATACATAGATTAATATGTGTGTCCCGCCCATACAAACCCACATATTACTTTTATGCATTTGTATGAAAGGCGTCAATATCAACTTGAAATTCGATATGGTGGCATCTTAGACATCTACTACTACATCGCTTCATACACATCTAATAGTGGGCGTGTACCACGCACTTTTTGGGGTAGCCTCTATTTAATCCTCCTTTTTTATGTTTTACAATATGATTTAAAATTTCATGTGAATGGTATTAGAGCTTCGGTTCAACCAAAGTAACGGTTTTTCTTTTTCTTTTTTTTTATTAATAATTTCTAAAATATTTCTCTGAAATCTGGCATCCAGGCAAATTTTTATAGCAGTATAATAGAGTAACCATATTTATGTGCCACGCCCAATTTGTAGGGTAGCCCGATACAAACCACCCATCCACTTTTCTCTTTCTATGGAAATTTTTGTACTGCAGTCAATATCAATTTTAAAATTGACATGATAACTTCGTATGGACGGACGTTTAACACATATAGCCATATGTATGATTCTTCTAGTTTTAGTGTAGCCCCGATACAAACCACCCACCTAGTTTTGGCCGAGTAACCGATTGTCAACGATAACAGACAAAAAAAATCAATTTATATTGCAGGATGACTCGAAATCAATTTATTACAATTGTGAAGTCGTGAAATCTTGGAAATGCACATATAGATACATACAAGGTATGATCTAAAAATAACCGAACATTTAATTTAAATCATAGAACACGTAGCGCCATCTATTAAAAGTTGGCAGTGTTAGAAAGCTACATTTTTCTTCTTTCGAAAGCAGCTACGTTCATGCTAATCTTTTGACAGGTAACAAAATGACACACGTTTTAACAACAGCAGAAACCAAAGAGCAAATATTAAATTTTGTTTTAAACTCGGTAAAAAATTTGCTGAGACTTACGAATTATTACAAAAGTTAATAATGATGATTGTATGAGTCGTACTCAAGTTTACACATGATTTACACGATTTAAAAACGGTCGAGATGATTTAAATGATGCTCCAAGACCTGGACGACCCGAAGCATCTAATCGTGCTGCGTTAGTAGAAAAAGTAAGTGAAATAATCGCTATCGATTCAAATTTCACTTTGAGAATTAAATGCATCTTACTGCACAATCTACAAAATATTAACTGAAGAATTAGATAAAATAAAGGAATTGTTACACAGCAGTAAAATGATAATCAAAACTCATCGACCACCCTCCGTATTCGCCTGATCTATCACTGTGCGATTATTTTCTCTTCCCAAAAATGAAAACTGCAATGAAAGGAAATTTTCCTTTTGACATTTCAGCCATACAAGCAGTCGTGACACAGGTGCTAAAGAGCAGTCCAAAAAGCGAGTTTAAAAGTCTGTGGATAAATTGGTTGAGCATTCCAAACGTTGCATTGAGTTAAATGGATCGTATTTTGAGTAAATATTAGCTTTGCAACATAATAACAACATGCTTGTTTTAGATCCACCGTGTATTTGTTCATCTGAACAGGGCTTTAGAAAAGAAAAATTAAAAAATTAAAAAAAAACTGGTTGTACTTGGTTTAACTTACTACTGAAATTCATTATAATAATATCTTTAAAATATTTTGTGAAGGGCATAAAATAATTTGATTTTCAATTAGTGAGTAGATTACATTTTGAAGAAAGTGAGCTACAGATAAAAAAATCTGCTTATAGTGCAGTTTAAAATTCATTAAATCTGTTGTGCTGTCATGTTGGATGAAGTATTTGTATTTGTACTTGTACGTTCCTTTGACAACATCTACAAATGTCCCAATGTTTGAAGTGTGTCTACGACAATTTCATTCCTTTATTCACTAAATCGTTTGCTATTTAATCTCTTTGGATATCTTCATGCTCAGCTTGACGTGACTGCGTCTATGCAACATACTACGTTGGTTTCAGGTACATACAAGACGATAGTTAATATTTTTTTAATATTCATGCATTTTTGTTTTAATATTCATGCATTCAGTAGCTTACAATTGCATATGTATTATAGGGACTGTAGCCAATTATAAGCTACACAAAGGTAAATACGAGTACAACTTCATACAACTTCATAGGTTGAAGACTCACAATGCATAAAATTTGTAAAAGAAATCTTGGCACAAATGCATCAGACACATTCAAAGAAACCATGAAAGCGTAATGTAAGTCCAGAGTCGGAAGGAGTGAAATGAAAATGAAATAGAGATAGAGAGAGAGAGAGAGAGAGAGGTGTACTGTGCTGTAGAATATTGAAATCATGAAATGAAACGTCTTAATTACATCCTGTTTGTGGCAAATTCACTTCTGAAACAATTAAAAGCCAATTTTACACAGCGACAAGCGACGGCGAGAGCGAAAGCTAAGGACAACGGCTGCTGTAGATACTTGTGCTTAAATGGCATGGGTAGCGAAAAAGAGTTGCAGCTTCGTCTCGTCCATTGCCGCCATTGCGAACGATGTCGCCATCGTCATCGTCGTTGCCTGCTGTCACTTCCGATGCTTTTGCTGCTGCTGCTTTCTGCATTGCTTCGCTTCCTTCATTTGCGCGTTTCGTTCGCTTTTAGCGAGTTCTAATCATCGACAAGCCAAGCCAAGCAGCAGCAGCAGAAGCAGCAGAAGCAGAAGCAACAGCAGCCCAACGAGCTTGCTTAGCTTCCGTTCCGTGCTAACGGAGCAGTTTGTACATTAAGAGCGGCTCTGAGCAGCAGGAGGCAGGAGGTTGGAGGTGAAGCGCGAAGACATACATAGGTCGCACCGGAAATAGTGAACAAATGCTGCCATCAGCGGCAAAAATGTCAGCCATTAATTTAATTTTCGCCGAAACTTAAACAAGG
The DNA here is from genome assembly GCA_035044765.1 of Leucophenga montana. Classification (NCBI taxonomy): domain Eukaryota; kingdom Metazoa; phylum Arthropoda; class Insecta; order Diptera; family Drosophilidae; genus Leucophenga; species Leucophenga montana. The sequence goes on from JAWNNQ010000523.1 coordinate 120,379, forward strand.
CGACAATTGAAATTCCACCCACAATTTGACGCGCCCACATTTGTCGAAAAGATAGTTTGTCTGAGGCACTACTAAAACATACTACAAACCATGAAGCTCTTGAAAGAATAAACGGAAGTAGGAGGTAATACATACCCTTATATATACGTGTATACTTATACCTATATATATATATATTTCTTTTAAATTTATTTAATGTTGCATTTTATGCAGTTGGCTGTATACAAGTATTTATTGTAGACAAAAAGTTTTATTAATAAAAAAGGCAAGAAAAAATATTAACTACGGTTGAACCAAAGCTCTAATACCAAGGATTTGTTTAAGGGCTACTCCAAAAAGTGGGCGAGCCACACCCATTAATATATGTGTTGAAACAAACATCCATAAGAAGCTACCACATCGAATTTAAGCTAATATTGACTTTAATAAAGAAGTTTTTCATACAAAAACATAAAATTGGGCAGTGGGTTTGTATGGGGACTTAGAGGCGTGGCGGGTCACCTTTTGATGCTCTATTAAACTTCAATAAAAATAAGTGTATATGTCCAGTTGGTAATATAAAAATTGGTCCCCAAAAAATGCTCAACAACATACAGACGGACATAGCTAGATCGATACGTCTCGTCGAGCTGATCAAGAATATATATACTTTATGGGGTCTACGTTGCCTCCTTTATTGCGTTACAAACTTTCAGACAAACTTCAAGGTATGATCTAAAAATAACCGAACATTTAATTTAAATCATAGAACACGTAGCGCCATCTATTAAATGTTGGCAGTGTTAGAAAGGTACATGTTTCTTCTTTAACATAATGGAACAAAGAGCAAATATTAAATTTTGATTTAAGCTCGGTAAAAAAGATTTACGAATTGATCAAAAAAATGTAAGATGATGATTTTATGAGTCGTACTCAAGTTTATACGTGGTTTACACGAATTAATTCCGATTAGACCCCTTTAATTCGTTACAAACTTTAAGACAAAATGATATTACCACTTCACACTACACGTATGTGTGAATGGTATAACAAGAAGGAACGCTTTAGTCGATTGTGCTCGACTTTGCGAAACCCTGTGTTGAAAGCTTCTTTTATGAATCTTTAGATTAAATTCATTAATGGTCCCATCAGGACTTGTAGGGACGGGGTTCTCGATTTATTACGAAGTGTTAAAATGGGGGAGGGGAGATTGATTCAGCTTGTTATGTTACATTGCTCGTGTTATTTTAATGGTGATCAATACAAATATCAACAAATATTTGAAATCATATGGCGTTAAAAATTAGCAATAATTACTATCAACAGGATTTGTAAAGCTTGTGGGATTTACTGGGCATCATACAAATCAATTCTGCATCATGTTCGTGAAATGGATAAATTTTACTGAGGGAAAAGGTAAAATTGACGGCGGAAAAAATACACCGACGTCTCATTGAACTGATGCAGTACTTCTAAGCGTACTGAAAGCGCACCACTCCGATGAAGATGGTTCTCTTTTCGAGAAGCAAGAGAATATGTTATTCGATGCAACCAAAGCTTCAAAACTCTGCACACGCGTTCATTCATTTATAATGTGGTTAGCTCATAACTATCTTAAATTAATTTCACAAGAAGAATTTGTTAAGTAAGTTAATTGTTAATATTCAACTGCAAAATTCATTCTAAATTATTTATTCCGGAACACTCTAGCAAACGTTTGACCAATTTGAAGTGCGATTTTGTTTTGAAAAAAAAAAACGCTTACTATGCGCAGCAGCGTTCCGAAAATGGACACATATTCATACTTTCAATGCTATTTTTAGAAAGTCCCGTTCGATTTTCAGAAAAAAAAAACGGGTTTGCCATTAAGAAAATTGGACATTTTAGAGAAAATTTGTTTACATTTTATCTAAATATTTTGTGATCGTTTTTTTGGTGATATGGCTAGTTCGATTCGTCTTGTTATGCTGATCAAGAATATATATACTTTATAAGTTCTCCGAAGTTTCCTTCAGTTTTTTACAAACTCCGTGACAAAATTATTAAACTATTCACACTACGTGTGAATTGTATAAAAAATGTTTGTGGGTACTCTGCCATACAAAATGCATAAGGCTTTGGTCTCAATTTTCATGGACCAATAACAAATAAATTGCTTTTGGTGGTCAAAAATGGCAAAAAATTTCGTTACGTAATACTTCAACGGCCCCTTACAAAAACTAAAGAATGGGGCAGCATTGTTTGGGGCTACCACCTAGAGTGGTCCGACCGGGGAATATTTTGAAAGGATTGACGTAAGGTACACCAAATTTATAATATCTAGCTTAATTAACAGTACTGCAGAGAAAGACGCCGCTTACAAACGAACTCTGCGCTGTCTACGCGAACTACCGGGGAATAAGTCTCCTTTCAGTAGGATACAAAATTCTGTCCCGCGTACTGTGTAAACGGCTGCGGCCATACAGGAATGCACTGATAGGCCAGTATCAGTGCGGCTTCAGAGAAAAGAGGTCGAACAGTGACCAAATTTTCACTTTATGCCAAATCCTGGAAAAGACCCACCAGTACAATAAAGACATACACCACCTATTTGTCGATTCTAAGGCCGCTTTCGACACGCCGATAAGAACGAAGTTCTTCAACGCCCTATCTGAACTTCGTATCCCAGCAAAGATCGTTCGGCTTTGCATGATGACGCTATCACACACCCAAAGCGTCGTCAGAGTAGGAAAGAACCTCTCCGAACCCTTTGATACCAAGAGAGGTGATGCTTTATCATGCGACTTTTTTAATCTCCTGGTGGAGTACATCCTACGCCAATGCCCATACGTAGAACGATCGGGCACGATCTTCCATAAGGAAGTGATTCTACTCGAGTATGCTGATGACATTGACATCATCGGCAAGAACGAACAGCGAGTTAGCAGGGCGTTCTCGGAGATTGAGAAACAGCCACGTCTCATGGGTCTAGCGGAGAACGAGGACAAGACGAAGTACTTGGTGTCCACTCGCAGACCATCAGCGCGTCTTATACGGTCTGTGAGTATGGAGAATTTCAACTTCAATGTTTTAGAAAACTTCGTCTATCTGGGAACAGAAATAACCAGCGACAACAATGTTAGCCGAGAGATCAGACGAATAATCTCGCTTGCTAATCGCTGCTACTTTTGGGCTCAGCAAGCAAATTAGAAGTAGAACCCTCTCGAACTACGAAGATAAAAATCTATAAGACACTGATAAGTAAGTAAGTAAGCTTTGTTAACACAGCAAACTAAAACATTTTCATACAGAAACTTTAAAATGGGGATACACTAGATTTCCCTGTTACATACATTTGAACTAACTAAACTAGGTATACCCTTTTAACCAATGGGTACAAAATATAAAAAAGGATCTTGTGTGTACCTTGAGGTATTATCTATAGTGGTTTATAATCTGGAACTAAAAAAACTTAAAAAAATTATGTCAAAACTTAAATTTATTATTTTGTGTATCCTCCCTTTTCTTTAACGCCATCTCTCAGCCTATATTCGATCTAAGCTACTATTTTTTACGTTCCCTTTGGGGAAATATTCTTGCCATTCCTTCACGTGCGCAGCAAGTATTTATTTTATTTCTGCTTTGTGTTGCTTATATTTTTTCCTAGTGCTTTAACTCTGTAATACGTTTTTGGCGTTGCTTGCTAAAATGCGGCTGCGTTAATTCGTATAGCGATAAGCAGTTTTCTAAGTTGCGAATTGAAACCTCGGAAGAACTCAGAAAAAAGATTTTATAGAAACAAACTTATTATATACGCTTACAATGTTAATTTTCATATATTCTACCAAGTGCATGCCGCACTCCACCGCACGCTAGAGAACACTAATAAGCGAAAACACACACACATAACTATAGCTTTCACAAGCCAATGTAAGCTGAACGATTAGGGCGGTCGTGACTGTCTATGGCTTGTTCAGGCGGAACGTCAGAAAAGGGCATGGCCTTTTTACGTAAATCGATTTAATAGACGTTATCACGTCAAAAATATTCGTTAACGCTCTGCATAAATATAAATACCGGGTGGGCCATTCAAACATTCGGGGTAATTTTGGAAATAAATTTAAAAAAAAAAACACAAAAATTATTTGTTATGTTGTGATATTTCGATTATGTTGAAATTCGCCGCCCAAGCGAATAGCGTAATTGTGCTAACTTTTACGCATTTTGTATTACTTTTCGAAATGTTTCGGACTGAATAGCGGCCATGTCTTGTCGGATAATATCTTTCACGCATTCAGGGTCCGTGGCTTCTTGAAATTAACAATGGTAGAATAATATAAGTCAGAGTAGTCCTTGACATAAACTTTGGACTTCAAAAAACCCAACAGAAACAGACTGTAGCAGTCGAATCGAGTAACACAGATTTCCCGATTCGACGGCTCCAGACCTTCTCTCTTGCCAGTCAAAATCACAATTTTTCGAAATTAGGCGAACGACGAACAAAGGCCGCAATAATGCGATAGTGACTCGGGTTGCGAGCCAAAAATGGCATAAAAAATCGATTGTCATTGCCCGATAATGATCTCCATTGACGGTTGCGGTTGCCATTTTTAAAGAAACACTGTCCTATCCTTTCACTCGTTGGTCGTGGTGAGGTTCCATGTGAACTTCTTAACGGTTTACACTGGCATAATTAAGACAATTTTGAATGTAAAGCTGTACCAGAACAGCACATTGTGGTGACGAGTACTGTACATGGCACAAATTCATTCTGGCTGGAGTACCATAACTACTTCTATAAATATTAAGCTTAGGTTCATATAAGCCTCCACAATGCATTTTAAGTGAAAATAGAAAGTTTTTGGTACAAAAATATTGAAATGGGTTTTAGGTTTGTATAGGGGCTATCATTAAAAGAAGAGCGTGGCGTTCCGGCTTGGATATCCTAAACGATCTTGATATCGATTTTTAAAAAGTTTCGATAGAAGTGAGGGACTAGTTCCCTTTTTTACAACGTTTCGACATGGCTAGATCGACTCGTCTTGTCGTACTGTTCAATAGTATATATGTCAAAATTAATATATTTACTATTCAAACATATATACATATGTATGAAATGTATGAAATGTATGATATGTATGAAATGTATGAAATGTATGAAATATATGTAATATATTAAAAGTTAATGTTAGTGCTAAAAAAGTAACTAAATCGTGTTTGAACAGTGATCAAGTCCGTATTCCGGTTCGGCCTGTTGACCGCGAGCCGTAACGCTATTCAAACTTTTGAAGCTTTTCAACCCTGATAAAAGCAGGTATTACAAATACAAATACAAAAAAAAAAAAAGTAAATAAAAATCTAGCATACCTAGAAGTGAAAATCGCTTGGAAATTAAGACAAAATTAAATTCACAGCTGCAGCGTCGGCTGAGAGCGGAGAGAAGCATCCGTGGTTATGTCAAAGAAAGTGTAATGTAACGGAATGTAACGTTGCATATATAACATAAGGCAAAGCTATGCCACACCGAGAAGAGTTAACGTAACGTTGTCGTAATGAAATTTCGTGCATGTTTACGTGTGCATTTTTCGCGCGAAGCGTTACGTTTAATATTGTACGTCGCACTATGGGAACAAATCCGCAAAGGCTGTACAAAATTTGAAAAATCCATTTTTTACAATTAAATTTCATGAGTTAATCCCACGTTTTCACTTTGAGAACGAAATATTCTCGATATCCTTCTGAAAGTGAAAAAAACAGACCACTTCAACGAAATCACTTTCGAAAAATTTATTCGGAAGTGAAAGACGGAGCACGGGAGAATATTCTACTATTCATTTTACGTTGTCAAAAGTCTACTTTATAGACTTGAAAACATTGTCCATAGTAAGCCCATTATATACCAATTAAGTTTTCGTGAAAAACGTAGATTTTTCGATTTTTGAATGTTATCCATAAGAATTTTATTTGTAAAAACTTGGAGAGTGCGTTAAATTGGTTAAAAAAGTTTCTTTATGGTTCAAAAACTCGTATAGATTTGTAGTCCACATATTTACTAGAAAAACTGCAACAAATTTAACAGAAATCTTTTTTGTATCTTTTTTTTATACCATTGTACTTAGTGTGAAGTGGTATTATCAGTCTGTCTTAAAGTTTGTAACGCATTAAAGGAGGCATCGTAGACCCCATATTATTGATCAGCTTGACGAGATGAATCGAATTAACTAAGTCCGCCTGTCTGTCCGTCTGGATTTTGTTGTGCATTTTTTTTTGGGAACTAACATTTATGATATGTAGTTAACACTGTAAGAAAAACTTTTTGATTATAGTCAATATCAACTTAAAAATTTATGAGCAGACTTTTCACAATGGATATGAACCACTACATTTTGGGTACAAACCACTTGCCCATTTTTACTGCAGTGACTATCCTCATGAAATTTGATAACGTTGCCTCATATGGGCGAACACTTCCCATAAATATCAAGGGAGGTGTTTGGTATACTTTTAGGGTTAGACCCTATATTGGCCATCAGACCCCCGCAAAACACCGGATCTTTTGGATTTTGCAGTTTATTTTGGAATACCACGGCATCATCTGGAAATTTCGGACAACTATGACCTAAGTTCAGACCATTCGCCAATTATAATTACATATGGCACTGCTCTTCCAGCACTATCAAATAAATATAAAATTGTCACATCTAGGACAGATATTTTAGCATTTCAAGATTGGATAGACGCGAAACTAAATACTAATATATCTCTCAAAACTGGTTTAGAAGTGGATACGGCTGTGGAATCATTTACAAACCTTATACATGAAGCAGGTCTGTTGTGTACTGCACCAGTCAAAAGTTCTATAGCGAATACTGTTTTTATATCAGCTGAGCTTAGGAACCTTATAAATAATAAGCGAAAGCTCCGGAAAAATTGGCAAACCAGTAGATGTCCAGCAGATAAAACTAGGTACAATACAGCATCATTCCAACTTAAAAAACGCTTGCACGAAGTAAGAAATGAAGCAACTGCAGAGTTTTTTTTTTTTTGTTACCAATTTTGGATGAATACAATATAATACCGGAACATCAGTTTGGGTTTAGGAGAGGTCATGGGACTCCAGAGCAATGTCATCGTATAGTGGATATAATTACAAGTGGATTCGAGAAGAAACTGTATTCTGCGGCAGTATTTCTTGATATACAACAAGCATTTGACCGAGTCTGGCATCCAGGCATGTTATATAAAATGAAAAAAACTGCTTCCTGCTCCATTTTTCCTCTTATTGAAATCGTATCAAAGCAATCGACACTTTTATGTTCAAATGGAAGGAAAAACATCGAAACTATATAGTATCCATGCTGGTGTCCCACAGGGCAGTGTTCTGGGACCTGTCCTTTACACAATATTCACTGCCGATCTTCCTGTTGTCAGTGATGTTCAAGTAGCCACTTATGCTGATGATGCAGCTATAATTGCATCTAAAGACACTGCGGAAGAAGTATCTCAAGATATTCATAATGAAATAGTTGAAATAGAGCGATGGCTTAAGAAATGGAAAATAAAGGTTAATACTGAGAAGTCGAAACATGTCACATTTGCTCTGAGAAGAGGAGATTGTCCGTCAGTATTTTTAAATAATTCACAAATTCCTCATAGTGATTCCGCAAATTATCTTGGACTCGATATAAATCGGAGAGTAACTTGGAAAAGTCATATTAAAGGCAAGACAAAGAAACTCAACATAAAAACAAACAAAAAAAATGTATTGGCTTCTTGGGAGAAAATCGCAGCTTAGTTTGGAGAACAAAGTTCGGCTTTACAAGGCTATTTTAAAGCCTGTGTGGACATATGCTATCCAATTATGAGAAACTGCAAGCCAATCAAATATTGAAATTATTCAACGATATCAGTCCAAAACGCTTAGACTTATTGTTGACGCCCCCTGGTTTGTGGCTGATGACCAAATTCACAAAGATTTAAATATTCAATACATTAAAGATGAAATACGTAGAAAAAGCACAAGGTATGTTGAGAGACTACATGATCATTTAAATATTTTGGCAATAGGCCTACTAGATAATAGCGATACAACTCGAAGACGAAGAAAGAAATCATGTGTTAGATTTACCTTTTAGAGATTAAATTTTGTATATATTGTAAATAAACTCTTAATTATAGAATTTTGAATATAATAGCTGTTCTCACTGGAGTACAGCTATTTCTGTTATATTTTGAACTTTCAACTAACTTACTTATTGTCTTATTGATAGATTGTAAATTAATAATAATAATAAAAAAAAAAAAATTCGTTATGCTTGCTTCTTACGAACCCCCATCACAAACCCCATTTACAAACCCACGCCCACTTTTGACTTTTTGTATGGAAAACTTTTTTATTGTAGCCAACATCAACTTATTGTAATAATTGATTTGATAATGGATGGCCTCTTCACATATACATACATAAATGTACGGATTTGTTTTTTGCCATATTTTATCCACCATTTTTCTATTTTTGCATACCATTCAGTTCATCTGAAATATTGTAACGCATTAAAGGAGATATAGTAAATCCTATAAAGTATATATAATCTTAATCAGTTCGACGACATATTTTTATATATCTGGCTTCTTTTGGTAGAAAGTTTATAGAGTATCCGTATTTTCGGGGTAGCCCCATGCAACCCAAACTTTTATCTTTTTGTACGAAAAACTTCTTTTGTTACTTTAATATTAACTCGTTATATTGTATATGGTGATCTTTTATGGACGATCTTGAATGTACATGAAAAACTCTTCAACATTATTATTTTTTTTTTTGTTTTTATCTCAGGCCACTCTGTCTTAAGTTTCAGCAACATCAAGGTCCCCTATAGTCGTTAATTTAATAATTTACAAAAACCAAAAACTCAATGCAAAAAGGCAAACAAGGTAAACTGGACAGTATTCTTTCGAACATGCAAAGAGAAAATAGTCCTAAATAAAACAAAAATTACCACTGGACTAGGTAGAAAACATTTTACAAAATAAAAGTTGGTCCGTTAGATCGTTCAAAACCGGAAAATGCATTCACGATACTAACTGTAGCTCAGAATACTCGGCAATAATAATTTCAATTTTTATTCTTGTTACAGAATGGACATTGTGATACATGAATTGTTCATGCTAATAATATAAACTATTGTTTTTGCTAATAAAGTATGAATGAGACTGCAAATAAAAATCTGCTGATGAGAAATGGTACTGACTAGTTTGCCTTCATTTGCACATCTGCAATAAGTTTTTGTTTTTTACAGATAACAACTACTGAAACCCTTGATGTTGCTGTAAAAGCTTTTTGACGTGATAACGTCTTATAAATCGATGAAACGAAAAAGCATGATTCATTTGTCACATTCATTTGAGCCGTGCGTGCAAGCGAGAGCGCGGAACAAGCGATAGGCATGATCGGTAAAAGCGTTCGGCTTGTGAAAGCTATAGTTATGTGTGTGTGTTTGCGTATTAATGTTATCTAGCGCGCGGCGGGGCTAGGTATGCACTTGGTAGAATATATGAAAATACCATTGTAAGCGTCTAATAAGTTTGTTTCAATAAAAACTTTTTTTGAATTCGTCCGAGGTTTGAACTCGCAACTTAGAAAACTGCTTACTGCTATACGAACTAACGCTGCCGAACTTTAGCAAGCAACGCCAAAAACGTTTTAAGAGCAGGAGAGCGAGAGAGTGTTTGAGTTGCAGCTCACTAATGTAAATGCAAGCGTGAGGGGGCGAGATACAGCGATTAAATATGCACGAGTTATATTTATTTGTAGTTGTATTTAATTGAGGCATTTAAAAATAAAATTTTTTTGTGTTTGATGCCGGCAAACCATATAAAATCGCGTTTTATATCTTTCTCTCGCAGTATACAATTATAGTAGTAGGGACAGGGGGAAGGAGTGACATGGAAATGAGAGGCAAGGGGAAGGGCAGAACGACGTCTGCCAGGGTACAGCTAGTCAAACAAATATAATAAATAGACAAAGAGTGAGTATTGTGACCGAAGCAGACATCAACAGGCACGAAGTCAAAACGAACAATTCTTAATAGCACATTGTTACTTGTAATTACTCGTAATCTGTATAATTTAAGTAAAAAAATATTTGAATTAACGAGTGCAAATAAATGTGAATTTATCGAAAAAATTTTAATTTTCAATTAACTCCTTCTTTGTATTATAAAAAAAATGATAATTTAGTCGCAAAAATTCAATTATGACGTTATCACGTAAAATTATCGTCCGTAAACCGACTTTACAGACAACCAATTTTTTTCTGTTTGATTCGATTCCACCCCACACTTGATATATGGCAAATCAACATGAAAAAAGCACTCAGTTGACTTAGCAGTCTCTTCTTACACTCACTTCAAATCATATTAATTTCTAACAAATCTCGGCAAGCAACTTTCTAACAGTCTTTTAGAAATCAGAAATGCAATATTTCTTGCTAGTACTTCAACAACTCACTTGAAGTGCATCCCATTCTTAACAGATAAGTTAAGAATGGGATGAAAAAAGCTATGAATCATAGGAGCGGCCCATACAAAACAATTTTGTTTTGGATGAAGCTAGAAACGAGAATCTTAATAAAATATTTCCCATATTGGTGGAATTTATCCCCTATATAATCTATGAATCAAATAAAGACTCATAGACTCAGGAAATCTATAGATATCGAGCAAAAAATAATGCAGCTTGTTTTTATTTTATTCGATGTGATGCCGAATTTCGTGCACTTCTCCTTTTTTTTGGCCACTTTTTTTCGTTTTTGTCCGTTAGTGCAGCGTCTTTTTCCTACCCTTTCCATCATTTCATCTTTATCTCTACCGCCACCAATATCCTGCTCGTCCTTTGTTCGCTATCTTTTTGCTTATATTCGCTTTGTTTTAGCATCACTTAATGAGCGCATCCGTGCATTTTCCTTTCCTTCGTGCAACTCGCTCATTCATTTATTCGTTCTTTCGTTTCATGTTAAATGTAATTTATAAATTAGTTGAAAATTAAAATTTTCGCACAAAAGCATTTTGAACACATTAAACTCGTTGCTTTAGACATCACTGCGAAATTCCATGTAAGCTGTATCTTTCTTAAGAGTATTATTCTTCCACTCGCAGATACATATTTACATTTGTCAAGTCAGTTAAATTACATAAAAGCTTACAGTGCTGATATTTATAAGGAGTGTCATTAAAGAGCCATTCAACTTTTTTAAAACCCTCAAACATAGTGTGAAACACTTTAATATAGGTGTATCTGGCATTAGAAGTGCCATCAGAGTTGTTATAATCGTCCAAGTTAATACTAACCCTACTAAGCCATAGTTAAAAATACTTTTCCAGTTTATTCCAAGGCTAATTGGAAAATTTTCAAGTAATGCTTGAACCGAAATTTCACACAAATGCACCTTGAATATATTGCTCCTCCTACCAATGTGCAGATTGATAAAATTGTAGACTTACTTTAAACGAAACTGTTAACACAATAATGGCTTTCAAAGCTATGAGTGAGCTTAATAACCACCGTTCATTTGATGTGTCCTCTGTATCGATCGATGATGTTGAGATTGTTATACGTTTGCTTAAGACGAAGAAATCACCAGGTCCGGATAATCTTCCCAATATATGCATTAAAAACTTACCGCTTAGCGTCATCCGTTTTCTTGCACTCACTTTTACACACTGTCTTCAAATTGGTTACTTTCCACAATCGTGAAAAGTTGCCAAAATCATAGCTATTTCCAAACCTGGAAAATCACTAGATTCACCTGAGAGCTGCCGCCCGCCCTATCAGCTTGTTATGCTGTTTTTCAAATATGTTTAGAATAATTTTGATGACGAGACTTAACTTGCATCTCGAAACTCATATAATTATACCTGCAACTTAATTTGGGTTCAGGGCGCACTTCTTTAACTCATAAACAGAAAACAGGACATGCAAGATAAGAAATCAGTTGTTGTGGTTGCTTTAGATATACAAGCTGCGAGCTTTGACACAGTATGGCATGAAGGTTTAATACATAATTTAATTATTACGAACACACCCATCTAGTACTTAACAAGGATAACACTGGTCAACAGCAAAAAAAAAAAAAAAAAACAAGGCAAGAAAGAGCGTCGTTTTTCTAGGGCAATTTTAAGCCGCTGAATTCGAAAACAACCTTCGTTTTGCCGAATTGGCTCTTGTTTGCGAGATATTGCGACATTTGCATATGTTACGGTAGCAAAAGTTGAAAAATTTCTATTTTTCATTAACATTGAACAAAATAATTAATCTCAACGGTAATGGAAGCTGTAAATAGATACAAATACTGGCATGACTTGGGTTTGAGCAATCACGCCGGAGACTCCAACAATAGTCCGATTCCTTGGTACCTTTATTCCATCGTTATTATATCTTGATGAAATTGTTCGCCTTGTTCTTCACTGACGTCACCAAGATTTTCAGGAAAACGATCTAAGTGGCCATGCAAATAATGAACTTTAATGCCCATATTGCATCCAAGGAATCTAAAATTGGATAGCATATTGTTTCGTTAATTCCTGTGAATAATTCATTCGCTTAGAGCAAAAATGGCGAAAACACACATTTTCGGATGCGCCGAGTTTATTGCCCATAACTTTGGCAAATATTATTCGATCATTTTGAAATTTTTACCAAATTAAAGGTGAGACTATAAATCAGCGGTGGACACGAAATTTTGTGTCGGAAGCAATACAACAACATCTACAACAAACAGAGCTTTTGAAGTCATAAATCTAAGCAAAATGAACACTTTTATGATTCTATGCGTCGCGAAGAAAATCGAGCCTTCGAAGTATTGTTGTTCTTTGGTTTATTAAAGTAAAAAAAATTCAACACTGAAAAAAATGATTGAAACAATTTAAATTCAATCACTTAGTAAAAATCGTGACACATCAAACCCTACTTTGCTTTCTTACGAAGTGTACAAGACGCAGCAGAAGTCACAAATCATAGCAAAATGAACACTTTTATGACGGTCCGAAAATCGTGTATGGTTGTTGTTTCGTTTTCGACTGTGTGTGAAAGTTGTTGTTGTTGTCTCGTAGAAAATAGCAAACATGCAAAAGTAACGGTTTGAGCACTCAGAGCAACGAGAGCATGTGCTTGGCCACCGCTGCTATAAATCAATGCAGTGTGCTGTTTCTTACAACTGCACTATTCAAATGTTATGAGTTGAATAAAATATACAATATTCGATTGATACTTATTCTTTAATCCAAATTTAAATGTTGAACCAGGATGGAGCGAAAGGTGACCCAATTCGTTCAGCTGCCGAGAAGAGAAGAATTCGAAAACTGGAAAAGCTCTTAGTTTCAAATTGTCAGAAGGACAGGAAAACCGCAACAAGTTTGCATTTGCATGAAACTGGATTGCTGTCACCTTTTGTTTAACAATTATACGCAATCAGAATGATTCTGCGTACGGGTTGAAGTACAAAGGCTTGAAGTGATTCTTTTTAATAGAATGCAAATTGACTTTAGAATTTAAATTTAACAATTTAAAGAAGAGTTTGCAAAACAAATAAAATATGTTATTTTAATAACAGTATTGGCATGGACACAGGCTCTTATTTCTTCATTCTGTGATTAGATCTATCAAGTGCCAATTCTTAGTAGAAGTTTGTGTTCAGTTGGTTATACTCGTAAGGTAAAGGGGAATGGAAATGTGTGGCGGGGGGAATGAGCGGCAGGGTAATGGAGAGGCTAGTGGAAGAATATATTAACTTCGGTGAAGTTGACACACGAAATTACAAATCCTAAATATACCAATAAGAATAAAACAAATTACCCTTAAAACCTAATCGTGGGTTGTCGGTTTGTATGCATACTAGAGTTGGGCGATATTTAACTACCTATGATTCAATCACGGCGACTGAAAAATCACTGATATCAGTTATAACTTGATATTGTAAATATCAGTGATTGAGTATCATTTGGGTCTTACTAGTGCCACAGTGATTCACGGCGTATAAGTAATATATAATGCATTTAGTGTTAGCAGCACAATAGGTATCAAAGTATCAAGTTGATGCATGATACGTGTATATTACTGATACGCCATGAATTACAATATCAAGCAGCAACTAATACTATTAGCGATTTTCCAGTCGCCGTGATTGAATCACAACTGATATATTGTATCATAGTTACACGTAGCGTTCACAGGCGAGTACTTCATATTTAATAAAGCTGTTTGAGCACTTATTTTGAATTAAATATTCGTTGGCTTTATCTCTGCTAGCATCTGGTTTCTTTCACTGGAGTGAAAAATGAAATGTTTTTTTCTGATATTTTCTTTGGGTTTTTTAAATCCAATACTCTCTAGAAACATATCTCATACATCATACCATTGCGGGTTCACGTAGTATTGCCTTAGTCTTTACAAGTTGTAGTCAAGATATGCTACTTGATCAATCCTGGGAAGAACTATGAAAAAAAAAAATGTATGATCCAGACAATTTTTGGAATCGGATTAGTTACAATAATCAGAATAGTTAGAATTAGTTGGCACTAAAATAAATCCAAAACCGATGACTTCCTGAAATACCATCTTCCCGCCTCAATTCCCAAGATTTTGTTAAGGAATATTTCTTCTTTTACCGGAGTTCAATGATTGAGACTATATCCAACTCTTTCCTATTGTTTTTTATGCCATATCAAGCTAATTCTATCGAGAAAATGGCATCAAAAAGAAGATATTCCAGAAACTGATGGCGGTTTCCTAAAATATGGAATTAGTTCCAAAGAATTGTAGTTAAGGTGTGCCACTTGGTCAATCCTGGGAAGTATAATGTGGGATATACATGTTCCAATGGGTTTTTGGAATGGGTGCTGCAATCAACAATAGTTGGCACTAGAATATATACAAATCAGGTGACTACCTAAAATACCACGTTCCCGCCTCAATTCATAAGATTTTTGTAAGGAGTTCATATCCTGTTGTGGGAGCGCAATGATTCCGCCTTTCTCCCATACTGTCGAATGGGTTTTTGTACCATTTTAAGCCAATCGTCTTCAGAAATCGACTCCAAAAAGGAGATATTCCATAAACTGTTGGCGGTTTCCTGTAGTTTGGAATTAATCCCAAAGAATTGTAGTAAAGCTATGCCACTTAGAATATATACAAATCAAGTGGCTACCTAAAATACCATGTTCCCGCCTAATTTCCAAACATTTTTGCAAAGATGGACTTCATATCCTGTTGCGGGAGCCCAATGATTCCGACTATCTCCCACACTCTCTAATGGATTTTTGCAGAATTTTAGGCGAAGCCTCTCATATAAATATAATAAATAAATAAATATAATAAACTCAAAAATATACAATTAAAACATTGAGATATCAAAGAGTTACTCTAGTTTGAACAAACTGGAGACCGTGGTAAATATTTAGAGTTGGCCTACCTTACAATGTCACCAGGTAGGATTGAGGCCGAGAAATCGTTAAGCAATCGCGTATTTATTGTGCATTTAACGAAACAATTTGCGACAATTTTAGTTCGGTTAGGTGGCAACTCCTCGCGATTCGTTTGTTTTCGTTTTGGTTGCTTTTTAAGTACTACCGTTTAGATGGCGCACAGCTGCTAGAGGTGTCGGGCAAACTTTTTAGTGTAGCGGGCAATAAATTCAAATATGTTTTGCTTGGAAACCACCAAAAAAATAGTCACAAAAATTCAATTAATACGCATTTAATTAAATATCATTGTAAATTATCAATTATGCTACTGAAAAAAAAAACCAATAATAATGCGAACAAACATTAACCTAGTTTATTCTTGCGTGGTGTCTACCCTAAGTTACCAAGTTCGAAATGGTTTGTGAAAATGCAAAAAAAAAATTAAAACACTCGAAGTTCTGTGGCATGGTGGAATTTTTTTAGCAGAATGGCAAAAACGGAATGTCCATTTCACTAGCGATTTCTTTGGCACCCCCGATATTCTTGATCAGCTCGATGAGACGAATCGGTCTAGATATGTCCGTCTGTCTGTCTTGATGTTGTAGCGCATTCTATTGCAGTTTGAGTATCAAAATTAATTTGCCACGTCCATTTTTAGCTCCCATGCAAACCACCCACACACCCCCCGCTTTTTCGACAATTTCTATGGCCATTTTTTTTTTTTTGCTATCAATATCATCTTAATTTGGCACAGTGACTTTTTATGAAAGGACTCTACAAATACAAGTATGTATCCACTTTTTGAGGTAGCACTCATACTTTCACCTTTTTGTATGAAACTGTTTTTATTGCAGTCAATATCGCCAAAAAAAAATTGGCATGTTGGCTTCTTATTGAAGGATGCTTCACATAAATATAGCGGTATGTTTCTATGGATAGCATCCATAGAAACATACCGCTTAATTTTTTAATTTTGTATCGAAAGTTTTATATAGTGGTGTCTTATGGACGAATGCCTCAAATGTAGAGAATCAAATGTTATTTCTCTATTTTAGGGGCATCCCCATGCAAATCCACCACCACTTTTGGGATTTTTCAAGAAAGACACTATCATTTCAATTTTATATTTGGCTTAATATGGATGACCACTTCGTATAATTATCAAGGGGTGAGTCATGCCCACTTTGGGGTAGGCTCCAACAAACTTGCCTGTTAGATTTGACAAATACTTATCTAATTTCACAGCGTGAAACTAGGTGAATGGTGAAACGTGAATGGTATTGAACGATAGCACCGAAGCTAATATTTTTTATTGTTTAAATTTTGACTATGTAGTTCGACTGATTTATGCATTTAAGTTATACGGGTTGTTATATTTGTTTTATAATTAGTAAGCTTAAAATGTGTGAAGACTTACAAATAAATTATCGGTTAACCGGTTACTTGTTACCGTTATACGGGATGCTATATTTGTATTATACTAATTAAGTTTAAAATATGTAAAAAATTGCGTGTACTTTACCGGTTAACAAGTTACTTGGTTTTATAAAATCATTTACTGTTTACCGGTTAGCTAAAAAAATTGCAAAAATTACACGTTCCAGTTGGCATATTTTAAAGGGTGTAACAAATACATTAATTTTGTATAAGATATGCTTTTAGCCATATACATACGAGTATGTCATCAAGAGCACTCAATGGCACGTCAATGTTAAGCCCAAAAACATAGTCTTTTTGTAGTTCTTATTACTGCCATGCGTTTTTTTTTTTATACCATTTACACATAGTGTGAAATGCTATTATCAGTTTGTCTGAAAGTTTGTAACGCATTAAAGAAGCCATCGTAGACCCTATAAAGTATATATATTCTGGATCAGCTCGACGAAACGAATCGATCTAGCCATGTCTGTCCGTCTGTCTGTCCGTCTGTCTTTCTGTCTGTCTGTCCGTCTGTATGTTTCTGGGGACCAATTTTTATGCTATCCAGTTGAAATTTTGCACATATACTTATTTTTATTGTAGTTTAATAGAGAACAAAGTTTGACCTGCCACGCCCACTATGTGGGGTAGCTCCCATACAAACCTATGGTCCACTTTTGACTTTTTGTAAGAAAAACTTTTTTATTAAAGTCAATATTAGGTTGAAATGCGATATGGTGGCTTTTAAGAGACAGCCGCTAAACATACATAGACAATTGGGCGTGGCCCGCCCACTTTTTGAGGTAGCCCCCATACAAACCCACCGTGCAATTTTGTGTTTTTTATGAAAAAAAAACCTTCATTTAGATCAAGATTAGCTTGCAATTTGATTTTGTGGATTTTAATGGACAACCGCTTCATATACATATACAAAGGGGCGTGTCCCGCCCACTTTTTGAGGTAGTGCCATATCAACCCAGAGAAAACATCAAGATCAACTTGAATTTCGATATGGCGGCATCTTACACATCTACTACATCGCTTCATACACATCTACTAGTGAGCGTGTACCACACCCTATTTAAACCCCCACTTTTACGTATTGCAATACTATTTAAAGTTTCGTGTGAATGGTATTAGAGCTTCGGTTCAACCAAAGTTAACGTTTTTTCTTGTTTTTTTTTTTTTTTTGTGAAATGACGCTTCAAGACTCTACACGTATATATATCCACACAGTTTCGGCTAATCCTTAACTGTAACTTACTCTTCAATTTTACTTTAACCCATGCAACGCCAGCCGCCATGCTACAATTGTTGTGTATGCGACAAATACGGAGAATCTTAAGTGCAGGAAAATGTTTTTGCAAGAAATACAGATAGACATCATATTAACGATTATTTCAACAATTCACATGAATAAATAAGCAAACGCAAATACGAAATGCGAATAAATATCAAACATTCACGTACTAACTTACTCACTCACTCACAAATACTCGTATACACGAATAAAATATGCCTGCAGTAGCTGTAGTATGTATTTAGATACAAATGTATCTATTATTTTGTAGGCCAGCAGCATGCGACAACAACCACAACAACAACAACAACAACAACAATTGAATGGTAAAGTGGAGCGAGGGGTGAGTGTATAGTAATAAAAATAACAATGTAAAATCGCTTAGATTTGAAACCGCAAAAACTTAGCCACAACGTAATGTAACGCAATATGCAATATAAAGGAAAGCAGTGTGTGATGTAGCAGAACGAGGGCTGCGGCGTAAGTATCTGAATGCGAATTGACTTCTCAGCGTTGCGTGGAATGCCTGTGGGCACGTACGAGCCATTCATTCAGCAAATACCAATAATAGATACGTATGTATATACTTGTATATACATGCAAACACGCACGCATACATATAACATAAAGGACACACACAAATAAACCAACGAGGCAGCAAGTCAAGTTAAACAAACAGAAGAAGCAACAGCTTTAGTCGAGATACCGACTATATTATACCCTGCACAGGTATGTGTATTATATTGGAACAAAAGAGATGCGATGCGGTTGTACGAGGGCCACTACATATAGTGTGAGTCTTGGCCACCTCAAGAGTTGTTCAGTTTGCATTCCCTCTGGAAAGATTGACATTTTTGATCACACATAACCTTATTCGGAATGCTTTGTCATTTGAGCGTAATTTGTAATATTTACACTATAATTTGAAACTTGTATCTCATCAAAAATAAAAAATAATAATAATGGAATTAATTCGTGTAAATTTTCGTACAATAATTAATTATGTTTTTCTATATGGATTATCAAAACAAGATGTACTTACTTGCCACTGTAAAACGCTGGTCTAACGAGTTCAACCGTGTACGTTCTGTGCTCAAGAACGAATTTCGTGAAGGTCATCCAAAATCAGTTGTTGTGGCAGAAAACATTGATGTTGTGCAAGAACTGATAATACAAGATCGTCATGTGACATACTGTGAGGTTAATGTAACCTAATGCAGTTTCACAAGCGCACATAAAATATTGCTAAATGAGCCTCAAAAAAGATTTGTTCTCGTTGGATCCCACATAATTTGGCAAATGCTCAAAAAGATGTTCGTATCGATTAGTGAAACGAATACTCAAGAAACACAGTGACGGGTGCCATGTAACGAATCAAGGATATGCTATGCATGTGAGCCTGAAACCAATCCGTAGTGGGCTGTATGAAGCACTTCAAAACAAATGATCGCCTGTCAGTAGAACGGTCAATTCTGAATGGTGCACCAATATTTGCCAGAAGAGTTCGAAGAACCAACACTGTGAGAATGTTGGCAGAAAAAATAATTAAATTCATCTTTCTGTACAATCTACAAAATATTAACTGGAACAGAATGGTATAAGAATGGTGTGTGCACGTTTTTTTCTACATCAGTTAAATGATTATCAAAAAAAGACATCATTTCAACAACTGAAAACGATCCAGATTTTCTTGATTCGATCATAGCTGGTGATGAAACATGGTGTTTTAAATATGATCCTGAAACTAAGCGACAATCTGTAGAATGGAAGTCAAAACACTAGCCAGAACCTAAAAAATTGTGTTTTCAGAAGTCAAGAATCAAGATAATGTTGGTAACTTTATAAAGAAGAGCTGCTTTTTTTATTGCATGATAATGCATCACCTCACAAGAGCAAAAAATTCATTGAATTTTTAATGAAAAAACAGATTTGTCTAATCGACCACCCTCGCCTGTTCTATCCTCGTGGGATTATTTGCTCTTCCCACAAAATGAAAACTTCAATGAAAGGAGTTTTTTACGATGACATTCCAGCCATACAAGCAGCCGTGACACAGGTGCCAAAAAACGTCCCAAAAAGCGAGTTTAAAAAGTCTATGGATAAATTGTTTGGTCATTCCAAACGTTGTAATGCGTTAAATGGAACGTATTTTGAATAAATACTAGCTTTGAAACATTCTTGTTTTATTTGATAACTTAAAAGTTCGGTTATGTTTAGATCACAGTGTGTATCTTTAATATTGTGCAAGCTCTATAACTCTCATTCACTGTGGTAGTTTAGTGTAAAATGTTAAGATAAATTGATCTAGTTCAAAAGCATAATGTGTTTATGTATACTCTGAGTTTGGTAATATATATTGTCTCTGAGATACAGTTACTTATACTACTAAAAAATGGATAGGAAGATAACCATGGCATCTCGATTCGACTCATCGAGCTTATTAATTGTACTTTATGGGGACTTTGACCTCTCCTTCGCTATACTACGAAAGTTAAAATATTTATTTCAAATTTTGATTTATTTGCCTAATTCTAGAAAATTTCGCTTAAAGCTAACTGTTAATACAGATTGTTAAGAGATTAGATACTCTTATCTTTACAATTACATACAAGCGAGAATGGGATGCCCCATTAATGAGCGGCTGCAAAAACTTATGGCAAAAGTAAGAAGACTATGCAATGGAACAAACAAATCTGACCGATGGGAAAGTTACAACATGGAACTCACTTTATATAATAAAAAGCAAAGCCAAACGCAGAAATTCTTGTTCTTGCGACTTTCGAGGACTTGCATCAGCCACTCGAATTTTATTCTGTCATTGGCCAAAACGCAAACTGATGCGAATATCTCACTCACAGAAAATGAGAAACTCCAAAGTTGCTTCTGGAAACGCATTTCCCAGGAAGTACATAATCACTTCTCCAATCTGAGGAGATTTATGTACAATACGAACATACAGAGCGACACTACCAAGAATGTGATAAATAAAGAAAAACAAGAAAAAACGTTAACTTCGGTTGAACCGAAGCTCTAATACCATTCACACGAAACTTTAAATAGTATTGCAATACGTAAAAGTGGGGGTTTAAATAGGGTGTGGTACATGCTCACTAGTAGATGTGTATGAAGCGATGTAGTAGATGTGTAAGATGCCGCCATATCGAAATTCAAGTTGATCTTGATGTTTTCTGTGGGTTGATATGGCACTACCTCAAAAAGTGGGCGGGAAACGCCCCTTTGTATGTGTATATGAAGCGGTTGTCCATTAAAATCCACAAAATCAAATTGCAAAATTAATGATTTTTTCATAAAAAAACACAAAATTGCACGGTGAGTTTGTATGGGGCTACCTCAAAAAGTGGGCGGGCCACGCCCAATTGTCTATGTATGTTTAGCGGCTGTCTCCTAAAAGCCACCATATCGCATTTCAACCTAATATTGACTTTAATAACAAAGTTTTTCTTACAAAAAGTCAAAAGTGGACCATAGGTTTGTATGGGAGCTACCCCAAATAGTGGGCGGGCCACGCCCGTTAGTCAATGTATGTTAAGCGGCTGACCATAAAAAGGTACCACATTGCATTTCAACCTAACATAGACTTTAATAAAGAAGTTTTCTTACAAAAAGTCAAAAGTGGGCAGTAGGTTTGTATGGGAGCTACCCCAAATAGTGGGCGTGGCAGGTCAATCTTGATACTCTATTAAACTACAATAAAAATAAGTATATGTGCAAAATTTCAACTGGATAGCATAAACATTGGTCCCCAAAAAATGCGCAACAACATACAGACGGACGGACGGGCAGATGGACAGACAGACGGACATGGCTAGATCGATTCGTCTCATCAAGCTGATCAAGAATATATATACTTTATGGGGTCTACGATGGCTCCTTTAATGCGTTACAAACTTTCAGACAAACTGATAATAGCATTTCACAAAATGGTAAAAGAAGAGAGCAGAGACAGAGTAGGGCTACTCCCGAACTTGTAGCATATCATGACTAGTAGTATCGCATTTGGTCATATTTCAGCCCTCTGGAGAAAGGCCAGTGTACTCTTTATCCTTAAAGAAAAATTATGCATTCAAGTCGGCGCTTTTACTAATTAAAAATGCTGTAATTTTGCCAATTTTAATTTTTTTTATTTAAAAACTTCAGTATATCAATATATAATAACATCGATTTTGTTCGGTAAAGCTTCACACGCTGCACGAATTTGATACGATGGTATTTTGTCCCATTCTCGGCGCGAAGAGCAATCTTTAAGGCGTTGACCGTCTCAAATATTTTAGTTGATACTTTGGCTTCCAGAATGGAATATATGAAAAAAAATCTTTAGTCTGGAAAATTTAGTGGCCATTCTTGCGAAGAAATGAAGCTGAGAACGTTATCTTGTAAAAAAACGTTGGGTATGTCTGGCTTTATGCGGTGGTACTGAGTCCAATGGTTTCTACTAAATTGCTTACGTGCCCAAGTTAACAAAGCATCGTTAAAAATCTTTTCATGGTCGATTTGTTGTTTACGCCCTGCTCTGTTCAATGAAATCGAGTGGTCCAAACCATTACTGAAGCAGGCGCTTGCTTTCGCGGAGCAATTCGCTGGTCTCTTGATTTGCACTTTAACCATACACGATCGTTTTATCTGTTTACATATTGCTGAACTGTAAACGTTTTTTTTTTTCCAAAAAGACCACATTTGACAATTTTTGTATTTTGTAGGGCTTCAATCGTAGTTAATTTTTTAATATGTGCTCCATACTACGAGCAGACACATTGAGTTTTTTCGCCAATTGTACTGCGCCTTGTCGTGGATTACGTTGAATTCTGACCAAAAACTTTCTGACCATTTTTGGCGATGTGACTGTTTTTGGATGTCTACCTCCATAGCGTTTTTGTAATGCTTTCAGTATCATTGTAACGTGCAATGGTCCGATACACAAACATTTTGTTCATCCGTAGATGACGTAGCTCATTCACAATGGCTGGTTTCGATTTTCCAGCCAAATACAAAGCAATCACACTGTTGCGTTTGAATTCCCTTCCGATAAATTTTTTTAACAGATTGATATATGAAAAAAATAAAAACGCGCTGTCATTAGCCGTTTGATTGCTACAGCAGCGTGAAGTTGGTAACACTTTGAGCGCCGACCCCTGTAGTTATGGGTCGCCCGCAGGATGGTGTTCTCTCGTCTCTACAGTAGAGCATGGTTGATTGAGGGAAAGTGGTACACACTGTCTGGGTTAGGCATAGTCATTATGGTAAGTGGAAAGTTTCAGTCATTGTAGACTCGGAGGGTTAGTAGTGCAAGTTAGCAAGAAAGTTAAATAACTATGAAGAACTTTAGACAGTCAGCTTCTATGGGAAATACACGCAGATTAAATTGTGCACACAGTTAAAATGCACTAATACAATAAGTGTGAGCAGGAAACTGGCCGGTAATTCATGGGGTGTAACGAAAACTATGGCCTGGTTATACAATATACATAGTAGTGTAATAATACCAATGTTACTATATGGTATAGTTGAATGGGGAGAGAATGCGAAACAAGCATGATTTAATTAAACTCCTGCAATACGTCGGGCCTTCGCATATGCCCAATAGTAGCGTTGGAAGTAATTTTATAAACGGATATAGAATACAAATGATTTTATTGACCTCATTTATGGTTTTATCCATATTCTCGTTAAAGAGGACCATCATATCAAGGCAAATGTCGAGGTATCGAACAAAATTATCTAATTTGATACATACAAGTATGTCCAGATCGCACCACTAAAGTTTAAGCGAATATAATGGTTCATATATATTCGCTTAAACAAGCTACAGAGTGTCGAACACAATCGACTGCAATGTTCTTTATTTTTTAATAATGTAGGATTGGCATATTCATTTGATACAAGTTATTTGAAGTGGGAAAGAATAGTCTAAATATCTACTATATGTTGTATAGTCTCCGAGATCTGCTCGTTTAAACAGACGGTTAGACGGACATGTATATATCGACTCTTCTTCCGATGCTGATCAAAAATATATATAGTTTGTAGGGTCTGCCACACCACCTTCTGCCTTTTACATACTACATTTCCACAAGCTTAATATACCCTATTACCCTATGTATACAGGGTATAAAATACTGAATCAGAATTGTAATAGGGTTGGACTTTGTTGTCCTATAGATCACCCGCTCTAATATTTTGGAAAAGCCACAAGGTAGGTTGCTTGGCTGAAAATTTGCATGAGAGTCTGGTGGTTTTGGGAATAGGGAAGGTTTTGGCAACTTTCCATGATAAAGCATAGTAGTATAGTGCGCACTTTGGCAGGTTTTTGAAAGAAATATTCCTGGTGAGTTGTTATTCTTTAAGGCCCTTATAATGCACCGAATTTCACTTACTTGGATTATTGTGATTATAGTGGTTATAGTGATTATTTCTCGGACTTATCAGGTCACTCAGTGAATTTTCCACTAAAGTTGTGGTGCCAGAGTCAGAGTACGCCTCAGTTATGTTTTGTTTTGGTACAACAAATGTTACCCTTCTCCTCCCAAGTTGAAAAATTTTGATTACACAGGCCTGCGAAAAGTAACTTTTACTTTCCATTTTAAATAATAATGAAAATATTGGAGAATATTCTATCACTTAAAATTTCTGAGATAATGGTATATTTGTGTTCTTCGATTTACGATTTTACTTCAACCAGCGTCCAGAGTGAACATGAGCATACATATCAAAAGAATTTGTAATGAAAAGTTCTAACGTTGAATGGTTACTTTTGTAACTAGAGGAATTATTTATTTATGTTGTATCTTTGGATTATTGGATATAAATTCTTCCATAAGAAGACAGCTTGTGTAACACGTTACCCCAATTATGTTCCCAAGCGAAGTTTCATAGCTTATTTCAGCACTTTAGATTGCGGCCGAAAAGTAGACCGACAAAATTTGGAAGTAGTTAAGTCTATACCAATTTTTGGATCCGGTTCCAGTACCTTCTGACTCATGTTATGTCCTTAGAATTTGAGTGTCAGTATAATGGTTCATATATATTCGCTTAAACAAGCTGCAGAGTGTCGAACACAATCGACTGCAATGTTCTTTATTTTTTAATAATGTAGGATTGGCATATTCATTTGATACAAGTTATTTGAAGTGGGAAAGAATAGTCTAAATATCTACTATATGTTGTATAGTCTCCGAGATCTGCTCGTATTTTATGCGCAGTTAGAATATCTATATATAGAATATCTATATCAATGTACCACGCCATTTCCACGCCCCGTATAAACACACCGCTCACTTTTGGGTTTTTGTATGAAAATTCTTATTTATTACAGTTGCAATTTGATATGGAATCCTCTTAAAAACGGATGCTACACATATACCTCAATAGCCTCAATGCCCCATCCTCTTTCAGAGATAGCCCCCATAAAACCCACTGCCCATTTTTTGGATTTTGGGATTTTTCCATGAAAAACTTATTTATTACAGTGCATTGCAACTTGAAATTTAATATTAGAATTAAATTCATCTATACTAATATTATAAAGAGGTAAAGTTTGTGATTTTGTGAGGTTGTAGGGGTTAATCTCTGGATCTACTGAACCGATTTTGAAAATTCTTTTACCAATAGAAAGCCACGTTATTTGTGAGTGTCATAGGCTTTAATATATATAACATAAATGTAATGAATAAATGTAAATGTGAATGAAATGTAATGTAAAGTAGGCAGAAATTAGTCTGAGCGAGATGGCGATAATTAAAACATGATGTATGGCTGAAAGATACATATTGTAGAGCGTTCATGTGTTTGTCTCATATGGTCATGTGTGCGTGATCAGAGAGAAACAACGAAAGTATACGTATATTCGAAGTATAATGCGATTAAAAACCTTTGTGTGCATTTAAAAGTTCATGAGATTGCAGTTGATCTGTGTTCAACTCATATGAATGTGTGAAAAATGTGTTTGAATATATACATAGCCGCTTTAATTTCAGTCAACGGGCTGCTTTCGCGCCGAATTTTCTTCAGAGATGAGGCAAATTTCTTGCTCAATGGATACGTCAATGAACAAAATTGACTCATTTGGGCTAATTAGCCACCCGAATGGATTCTCGAATACCGTTACCTACACAAAAATGCACTGTTTGGTGTGGTCTATGGGCTGCTGAATTCAACGGTCCGTATTTCTTTAAAAATGAGGCCGAACAGAAAGTAACATTCAATGACGAGAGCTACAGCACCATGATAACATACCGTAAGCTGCTTGAAATTGATCGCCCGTGAAGTCGACGACATTTGGTTTCAGCAAGACGATGCTACAGCACATACAGCGCGCGAAACAATGGTTTTATTGAGAAATCATTTTGGAGAGCACTTAATTTGTGAAATCAAAAGTTTTCGTCGAGATGCCAGCTATGATTTAAGACTTGGAAGCCAACATTACTCGCTTAATTCGCGAGATACTGGGAACAATGCTGGAAATGTGATAGGAAATTTGAACTTCCATATAGACCACATACAGCATAATAGCGGTCAACATTTGATAAAGATTCCATTTAATAAAGATTCCGACATTGAACTACCCGTTATCTTCCTCCGAAATCGGAAAAGAATGTAACCAAAACGTGTTAAAAAGGATTTTATGAAAGTATGCTACAAAAAGCTGGTATAAAATAAAACTTTCTACATATATATATATATATATATATATATATATATATATATATATATATATATATATATATATATATATATATATATATATATATATATATATATATATATATATATATATATATATATATATATATATATATATATATATATATATATATATATATATATATATATCTCTCTCTCTCTCTCTCTCTCTCTCTCTCTCTCTCTCTCTCTCTCTCTCTCTCTCATATATATATATATATATATATATATATATATATATATATATATATATATATATATATATATATATATATATATATATATATATATATATATATATATATATATATATATATATATATATATATATATATATATATATATATATATATATATATATATATATATATATATATATATATATATATATATATATATATATATATATATATATATATATATATATATATATATATATATATATATATATATATATATATATATATATATATATTCCGCAAAACATATATTATATTCCTATTAAAGTAGGGTATTTGAAGTCCATAACAAAGAAAGCTCACAACTATTGCTAAAGACAATGGCTAAGAATTTAGACCTGAAATGAGCTGCAGCAGTGCTATAAGAACCCGAATGAGACGACAATGTAAAACAATAGAAGAATTAGTCCTTGTTCCATTCATCTCGTAAGCAAACGTCCTTGCTATTTCCGAGGACAATAGGAGAAAGCATTCCACAAAACAAAACAATATGCACGACAAAATAATTTAGATAAGTTCACAGACAGAAAAGTGGAGCGATTGAAAAGGACGGCAGTACGTGTTTTAAATAGAACAAATAAAAAAAGAGAACATTTGTCGGCGCGTACGGAATGAAAATGTTGCCTTTAGTTAGTTGGCAAAGAATTTCAAATAATGCTTCTTTTCCTGCAATCATTTCGCTTTATTTGCAGCATTTAATCTTTTGATTTTGTCATATGTGTAATCAGGAATATACCGAGGGGTTGGGTAAGAGAGAGAGAGAGAGAGAGAAGAGAGTATAACCCCCTCCCAATTTGGAAATGTCTTTTAATTTTACCTTTGTGTCGACATGTTAATGTAAAATGGTTATTCGAACAACGATAGTAAGTGTGCCGGTATTTTCACAGTGAAATAAGAGCTACGACAAAAAGTGGACGGTACACGCCCACTAGTAGATGTATATGAAGCGACCATCTATAAAATTCGAATTTCAAGCTAATATTGATTTAAATAAAGAATTTATTCATAAAAATCTCAAATGTGGGTGGTGCGTTTGTGGGAGGGGAACGCCCACTAGTCTATATATATTAAGCGAATGTCCATAAAAAGGCTCCACATCACTTTTCAATTTAATATTGCCATTAGAAAAGAAGTTTTTCATACAAAAACACAAAAGTGGGCAAAAGGTTTTTATGGAGGTTACCCCCATTAATTTATATATGAAGCGTCCGTCCACTAGAATGTACCATATCAATTATTAAGTTGATATTAAATAAATAAGTTTTTCATACAAAAAGTCAAAAGCGGGCGGGTGGGTTTGTATGGGGCTACCCCAACAATCTTGATACTCTATTAAACTGGAATGAAAAGAAGTGTATGTGCACAATTTCTACTGGATAGCATAAAAATTGGTCTTCAAAAAAGGCGCAACAATATACAGACAAACAGACAGACGGACATATATGGACAGGGCTAGATTGATTAGTCTGGTCGAACTGATCAAGAATATATTTACTGGGGTCTACGATGCCTCCTTTCATGCGTTACAAACTTTCAGACAAACAAGATAAAACGTTAACTTCGGTTGAACCGAAGCTCTAATACCATTCACTGAGGGGGGGGGGGTTAAAGTAAGGGCTATTCCAAATAGTGGGTGGTACATGGCTAGTAGATGTGTATGAAGCGGCCATCTATAAGTTGCCATCATATCGAATTTCAAGTTAATATGAAAAGGGTTTGAATGAAAAGTGGGTGTATCAAGCGGTTGTCCACTAAAATCCACCAAATCGAATTTCAAGCTAATATTGAATTAAATAAAGAATTTATTCATAAAAATCTCTAAAGTGAGCAGTGGGATTGTATGGGGGCTATTCCGTAAAGTGGGCGGGACGCACCCATTAGTCTATGTATGTTAAGCGGCTGACCATAAAAATGAGTATGAAATGGTATTATCAGTTTGTCTGAAATATTGTAATGCAATTTGTGAGGCATCGTAGACCCATAAAGTATATATATTCTTGATCAGCTCGACGAGACGAGTGGATCTAGCCATATCCGTCTGTCTGCCTGTCTGTTTGGATATTTTTGCGGATCTTTTTTTGGCACAAATTTTTAAGATATCCGGTTGTAAATTGGCACATAGACTTATTGCACTTAATAGAGTTACAAAATGTACATGCCACGCCCACTATGTAGGATAGCCTACATATAAACCACCCCAACCCAACTCCCTCCACTTTTAGCTTTTTGTAAGAAAATTTATTTTATTGCTGTCAATATCTTTTAAAAATATCCTTAAAAATTGACATGGTGGCTTCTTATGAAGTCTCTCCTTTCATATACTCCCAATTTTTGCGGTAGCCCTCATATAAAAAAACCCGCCCATTTTTGCCATTTTGTATGGAAAACGTTTTTATTGCAGCTAATATCGACGTCAAATTTGTCATGACGGTTTCTTATGGACGGATGCTTCACATAAATATCAAGGGATGATTCCACAAATTGACTGAATTGAGAAGAATGAAATAATATATATATAACTTTTGAGTAAACCAACCTCTTTTTTTTAAATTTATCTTTCCGACGTGGTTTTGTTTCGCTTGTAAATATAAAATCAAAAGCTCCAAATTGTAGTTCGCATTTTAATTAATAAATTTAATTGACTCGAATGAAAGATATTTTGTTAAGGGCTAATTATACTTAGTACGAGGTAAGACTAGTTCATAATATAAGGAAGTAGATTTTATTAAACTATCAAAACAAAAAAAAAATGCTAATTGTGCAGTTTTTTTTTTTGCATTTAAAGGTGATGCAAAAGACGCTGAGCTTGTTTCAAACCAAAAATCCCATGTACTAAAAAGAAGCATTTTGAACATCAGACCACAAAAGGTGCCTGTTATGATATACGAGTATATGCACTTTGGAGTAATTTCAGATTTTTCGCTGTGGTAAATGGTGTGGAAGTTTGTGAATAATTGTTGCGTATGAAATAATTAAAAATATGTATTTAAGCGAAAAATTCCAAACAAAAATTTAACGATTCAGGCCGTGTACAGTTGTAACAGGTCCACATATACGTACAACCGTCTAGCTTAATGGTTTTAATTATTATAAAATATGTTTTAGCACAAATGTCGGAGTTCACAATTCGTCTTCAGTTGCACTTGTTGTTGTTGCGTCAGAAACGTATAAAATAGCCGTGACCCGCTCACTTTTTGAGGTTGCCCAAAACAATCCCACCACTTGTGTGAGAAACTTCTTCAGTTAAGCCAATATGAAAAATATTTACGAGCGACGAGCGAAAAAATTTTCTGCCACCAACAACATAGACTTAGACATGTTTACAACACAAGGAGCCTTGGAGAAATCAATAAGTTCAAATGATATCGATCTTGATGAAGAAAAGAGAGCACAACTGCAGCACTGGATCGTTCAAAGGACCGGCTATTAGGGTGCACTTCAAGCCGGACGTGAAACCGGTATTTGTTCGTGCGAGATATGTACCTTTCGCATTACGTGATATTTATGCAAAAGAGATTGATAAGAAAATTGCCGCAGGGTTATACAAACGTGTGGACTACTCCGAATAGGGCGTCCACAACACATGCGGTAACTAAAAAGAATGGAGGTATACGAATTACCGGCAACTACAAACCTCCTGTAAATGCACAAATGATCATCGATGAACACCCAATTCCGAGGGTAGAAGATATATTTAACCAAATGAAAGGTTCTAGAGTATTTGCACATTAAGATATTACTGACGCATATTCACATTTATGTTTTGATGACGAATTCGCACATGTGTGGAACATTAAATACAGTCACGCACGTTTAAATGCGACCGACATGTGCAGTCTATGGAGCAGCTAACATACCGGCGATTTGGCAACTAACAATGGAAGTAGCATTACAATAAAAATTACATTAAAAATGTAGATGAGTTGTTGAAGATTTCAGAAATGTCTTTAAAGAGACTACAAGACCTGCGATTTAAACTAAACAAGCCAAAATGTGTATTCGCCGCATCTTCGATTGAATTTCTAGTACATAGGATTGACGCACAAGGCATACATAGGTCAACATAGCATATTGAAGCTGTACTACGAGCACGGAAACCAACTACAATAGAGCACATACAATTATTTCTTGGGAAAGCAGCATACTATTCAAACTTCATAACAAACCTGGCAACTTTAGAAATACCTCTTCGAGGATTACTAAAAGAAGGACAATTTTACTGGTCAAAAGAAACATAGTCAGCATACAATAAAATCAGGAAAATTCTAGTATCACAGCAGGTGTTGATGCCTTACGACCCAACTTTACCACTAATATTAGCAACGGATGCTAGTAAGACAGGTGTAGGCGCTGTACTGTCTCATCGTTTGGGTGACAATAGCGAACGTCCAATTGCATACGCAAGCCGCACAATGAGCCAAACAGAGCAACGTTATTCACAAATTGACAAGGAAGCATTGGCAATAGTATGGGCCGTCCAAAGATTTTTCAAATACTTATACGCTAGGCACTGGACGTTGATCACTGATAATAAGCCACTCGCACAAATTCTACATCCCTCCAAGTCACTACCAACATTATGCATTTCACGAATGGCAAATTATGCGGAGTTTTTAAGCAATTTCAATTTCACAGTAATTACCAAGAGATCCAAGGAAAACATTAATGCTAACTACTGACTACTACATTAATAATGAACTCTTGACGAGTTTGATAATTTCATAATACGACAAATAAGCCAACTACCAGTTACAGCAACACAAATCGCACGAGAAACCAGCAAGGATCAGCACCTGGGAAAAATACTGCAAATATTGCATTCGCGCATTCATATTGACTATGCGGGTTCATTTGAAAGTATGATGGTTTTAATTGTTACGGACGCATACACAAAGTGGTTAGATGTGAAAATCACCAAATCAACCACCGCATCTACAACAAACGCATTACTCGATGATTTATTTACAACGTATGGCGTCCCTACAATGGTAGTTTCTGACAACGGAACAAACTTCACATCAGCCGAATTCAACGTATTTCTTACTTCGGTCGGGGTTAAATATCAAAAATTGACAGCCCCCTATCATCCTGCTACAAACGAACAAGCTGAACGAAATGTTCAAACAGTAAGGAATGAACGAAAAGCAATGGGAACGACATCCAACACACTACAGATGGTGTCAAGGTATTTAAATCTTTATTTTACGATTGCGTGACAGCTGCATATGAGGTGTTCCAGAATTTCTGGGAATCCCGTTTTCTTGCGTTTCCTGCAACTGTCGCTAGTTTTTTCGGCTGCTAGACAATGCCCCATTAGAATGGCCACCAACAATCAGCAGTCTCTCCTCTGGAGCTGCTGAAGGTAGTGCGAGAGTTTCTTGTTACTTTCTTTGCACAATATCTTAGCTATTGTGCAGCTGGGGGTGTTCTTCCACTTTTCTCTAGCTTTGGTCCAGGAGTCATCATCCAGTTTGCTATATAACGTATATAAAGAGATGCGTTCATCTGCTGTTACTTCTCTTTTGCTATATTGTCCGCCATTTTATTACAGCCTATGACACGGTGGCTGGAAATTCAGAAGATGTGCACATTTTTTGAGGTGATGGGAGCAATAACTGCATCCCAGCTCGCTTGGCTGTAGACGAATATGTGTATTCGTTCCTGCGAGGTATGCAACTGTTGAGCTACTTCTGTTGCTTTATTTATTGCGAATACCTCCCCCTGTAATATGCTGCAGTAATCGGATAGTTTATACGAGAGCTTTACATCGGGTTCTGTGCAATATATCACCGATCCAATATCTGACTCCATTTCGGAGCCGTCTTTAAATATTTGTATTACGCGCTGGTCCAGTTCTTGGTGCCAGTCACCTGGTTCCAGTGAAGTTAGATTCTGTGCTAACTTGGGTTTGGGAGTCATGTAGTCCGTCCTACTGCTGAATAGCAACCTGAGCTGTGTCCATAGCTTAGTTGCGCCATGGTGCCTGTCGCACAGAGGCGTTCTGAGCGAGTAGATGTCCAGAGTGTATACTCCTAGCATTGTTCCCAGTGCTCCTCTGGGGAACGACCCACTTTTAATGATAATATTTTTTATTGCTGTCAATATCACTTTAAAAATTGACATGGTGGCTTCTTCACATATATACCAATGGGTGTGACCACTTTTTAAGGTAGCTCCCAAACAAACCACCCCCCACTTTTGCCATTTCGTACGGAAAACGTTTTTATTGCAGTCAATATCTACGTGAAATTTGTAAGGACAACATCTTAAGGACGGGCGTTAATCCCTATAAGAACTTGCCGCACAATTTTTGTGTTGAATGTGCTCAGTTTGAGTTGTCATTTATTCATGAAGTCGTCAGAACATCGCTTGCGAATTGTTCAAAATTTATTTCGAAAATCGTGGTTCAGCTGGGAAATATTACCGTGCGCTACGTCCATTTCACGGTCGACATGGTAATCGTCCATCCGAGTGACTAATATGAATCGTTCTTGCAACTTGTACACTCTACAGTGGTCGCAAATTGGACTTCCAGAATCCGCCATATTCGAGCCGTATGCCCGAAATCATATTTAAACTGTAGTGGCATAAAATTATCTTTCTAATACTAAAGCCAATTTTCAGTTTGAAACTAAGTAATCTTAGTATTTTTATTCAATTCAAAGTTCTACACCCCAAATAGCAAGCCTTGGATATCTTTCATTCTAATTCAAAATTTCAACTCACTGAAATCACAT
The DNA here is from genome assembly GCA_035044765.1 of Leucophenga montana. Classification (NCBI taxonomy): domain Eukaryota; kingdom Metazoa; phylum Arthropoda; class Insecta; order Diptera; family Drosophilidae; genus Leucophenga; species Leucophenga montana. The sequence continues at coordinate 154,184 of JAWNNQ010000523.1, forward strand.
AAAAATAAAAAATAAAAAAAAAATTACCCCAAGTACGCAGCCCGTTATAAATTTTATTTCTAATAAAATAAAAAATTTATTTATCTCTGATTACAGTCACTCTTCGAATCCGCAGCCACTGGCTAACCGTCGTGCTATTTCTTTCATCTTTTGTTCCTGTGGATTGTCTTCCGACTGTATACCCGCAGTTCTAAAAAATATTACAAAAAAAAAAAAAAATAAAAAAAAAATGGTGCTCTCATCCTTCCTCGATACTGCCATGAATTCATCATTCTTGGCGCCACTGAAGCGTGCGCAATGTGAATCCGGCAACGCTGCCGCGGGTGAGCCCGCGCTTGACCCGGCCGAGCGTGATTGTATCATTCGTGAAGTCGCCGCTGCCGCCCAAGAGGATTCCTGCGAGTTTGGCAGTGCCAAATACTTTGGTCTCTGTGGAATCGGAGGAATACTCTCGTGCGGCACGACACACACACTCGTAACGCCTCTGGATTTGGTCAAGTGCCGCCTTCAAGTCGATCCTGCCAAGTACAAGAACCTGATCAATGGATTCAAAGTCACAGTTGCAGAGGAAGGATATCGTGGTTTGGTTAAGGGCTGGGCACCAACATTGATGGGCTATTCGGCACAGGGCTTGTGTAAGTTCGGTTTGTATGAGGTTTTTAAGGTGCAATATTCCAACTTGATGGGCGAGGAAAAGGCCTATCTGTACCGGACATCGCTTTACTTGGCGGCGTCCGCCTCGGCTGAGTTTTTTGCTGACATCGCATTGGCTCCCTTTGAAGCTGCTAAGGTTAAGATTCAGACGATCCCCGGCTATGCCAATACTTTTCGTGAGGCTGCACCGAAGATGTTCGCCGAAGAGGGAGTGACAGCTTTCTACAAGGGTCTTGTGCCATTATGGATGAGACAGATACCATACACCATGATGAAGTTTGCTTGCTTCGAGCGTACCGTGGAGCTGTTGTACAAGCACATAGTGCCAAAGCCACGAGCTGACTGCAGCAAAGGTGAACAACTCGTTGTTACTTTCGCTGCCGGTTATATAGCTGGTGTCTTTTGCGCTGTTGTGTCACATCCGGCCGATGTCGTCGTCTCCAAATTGAACCAGTACAAGGGTGCCAGCGCTCTGGAGGTTGCAAAATCACTTGGTTTCATGGGCATGTGGCATGGACTATTTCCACGTATCATTATGATCGGTACACTTACTGCTCTTCAATGGTTTATCTATGATGGCGTCAAGGTCGCATTGCGCATTCCAAGGCCACCACCACCTACACCACCAGCATCCATGAAGGCTAAGCCAGGTAAGATTAATAAAGATTGCAAATATATCATCAAAAGCATTAATTATTCATCGCGCTTAATAATTAAATTAAAATAAATTATTCAGCCTCTTACCTGGGAGAACTGGTATCTACAGATGATGTACCTTCGACCAAATAAGCTTATGAGCAAATAAGCTTCGGAGATCTACATCAATTTAAGAAAGAAAAACGTAAAAACTTAATAAGCAAAAACTAACACGTACTACAAAGGCACACTCAACTATTGTTGCGTTTATTTTATTCATGAAAAATCCAGCGGCAACAACAAAAAATCAATCGATCAATGATATAATAATGAAATCAGATCGACTTCTCGGATTCGGATACTACTCAATCAATTATCAATTATCTTAGTGCATACATTATATTTTTTAATCTTCAAAAATTTTCAGTAGTAGATGCATTCTATGAATGCACTCTAGAATTTTTTTTATATAAACGTCAAAATTAATTTTGAGCCAAAAATTTTCGTTTTTTACTTCTTTTTCCAGTTAAGTTATGGTAGTCGATCTTAGCGCATATGTATTCAGAGACCTTAAAATCATTAAAAATATTCAACTTAGCCATGTCCGTATGACGCGGCTGCTAATAGTCTAGATATTGCAGATTACAAAAGCGGACGGCACCAACTTTTTTTGTGTAAATTCTCTATAATATGCGTTTCAAGAAGTTTATATTGGATTTTTGTTATGACTTTACATTTCCGCTTAAAATAACAATACACAAAATCATTCAAAAGTACCGCAGGATGTGATAAGTACCTACTTTTAAATGTAAAAATATTAAAGCCTACTTAGACCAGGAAATTTTGTTGCGCAAGTTTACCATATGACTATGACTGAAAGTGACTGCAGGCTCAATGAAAGCAAATAATCTGATCATCTTGTGTCTGATCATCTAGTCTGAATAGTGGCTTTTTTAGTTTCATTGAAATCACGTACACCAAATTTGGCGTTTATAGCCGGGCGCGACGTTAGAAATTACGAACCCGCACGCGAAGACACGAAAAAGCACGATCTAACACAAAAATATAAAAAACAAAAATTTATAAGCCACCAATATTGGGTAAAAGGGTATTTACTAGAGTTGAGCGATATTTCACTACCTGTGATTCAATCACGGTGACTGAAAAATCACTGTTATCAGTTGCTACTCGATATTGTAAATGTCAGTGATTGAATATCATTTATTTCTTACTAGTGCCACTGTGATTCATGGCGTATGAGTACTATATATCATGCATATTATCAGCGGATATTCAACTGATATTCGTGATTTTCAGTCGCCGTGATTGAATCATAGCGACTGAATTATTTGTGCCATTTTACGCCAATCTTCTCTAGAAAATGGCACAAAAAAGAAGATATTCCAGAAACTGTTGACGGTTTCCTGAAGTATGGAATTAGTCTGAAAGAACTGTAATGAGGATATACCACTTGGAATATATATAAATCAGGTGACCACCTAAAATATCCTATTCCCGCCTCAATTCCTAAGATCTTTGTACGGAGTCCATATCCTGTTGCAGCAGCCAAAATGATTCCGACTATCTCCCACACTCTCGAATGGTTTTTTGTAACAGTTTAAGCCAATCCTCTCCAGAAAATGGCACAAAAAAGAAGATATTCCAGAAACTGATGCCGGTTTCCTGAAGTATAGAATTAGTCTGAAAGAACTGTAATACGGATATGCCACTTGGAATATATATAAATCAGGTGACCATTTCTGAACCATTGCTACCAGCGGTTTCATATTCTAATTCCAAACCGTTGGTTACGTTTCCGACTGGGAACTCGGTTTCATCCACAACAACATGTTCCACAGGATTTCTATTATTTTTAATTACATTTTCCTTGAATGTGTTAACAATATGTATCTCTGGCATTGCTTCAGAGTAGCTTGATATGTTACATTTCCTTCAAACAATAAATCACTTGCATAAAAATCCTCATTTTTAGTTTTAGCATAAAATCGGAGATTACGTCTGAAATGATTTTCAAATGCGTCTTTGACAATTAATGAACGGTCATTAACAATTCCAACAATATTTCTGTAATGCCATTTTTTTGCTTTTCTTTTTTTAAATATAAACAAATCTCCCATCTTCAATAATGGCAGCGACTTAACACTTCTATCAAAATAAAATTTTGCTTTTATTTCTTATTTTTAAATTTTTTCCTGAATAATTTCTTCTGATACACTGTTTCTCATCAGCTATTTTCCCGATACTGGCAACCTTGTTTTCACCAACCGACCAAAGAATAGTTCTGATGGTGAATAACTGAGACTTGGGATTGTATTATACTCTAAAATCGTGTACTGATATTTATTCACCTCATCAGTACCATAACATCCATTTAATATATTTTTAGCAATGGCTACTCCCTATTCCGCCAGACCATTACTTTGTGGATTTCTCGGACTTCAGAATTTAATTTGCATATTAAATTCTTTTGCAAATTTCTCAAATTCAGCTGAATTAAATGGACTATTATTACATTTAATTACCGATGGATACCAGATTTTGTTAAAAGCACCGCAAATAACATCAATAATGTGTTTTGACGTTTTATTACTTAAGTTTGTCACTGTTAAGTAATTTGAATACGCATCGATAATAGCGATAAAATCATTACCTGCATATTCAAATAAATCGATGGAAATAAATTGAAATGGATATTTTGGATTTTATTCCTGAATTAATGGTTATTTTTGATTATTCCGCTTAAACTTTTCACAACATGTTTCTAGCGCGCTCTATACTTATATTTAAAGAAAAACGTTCATTTTCTGAAATTTTTTACTTGACAGCTATTTCAACTTAAAATGGCAAAAGTACGCTGAACATGGCTGCAATGGAGCTGTTCAGAGTTCCCAAACTTTTTGAAAAAGCGCAGCAGTACATTCAACAGAACATGTAGAACATGTCTGCTGAATACGCCCAATAATTTTTACAAAGCAGTCGAATGAGGTGTTTGAGTAGCAATGCAAACGAATATTATAGATGCCGGCGCTAGTCTATGATGTTCTTTAAGAAGTTTTATATGTGTATTATAAATTGTCAAACTCATACCAAACATATTTGATATTTGTGTTAAACGAGTATGAAACAATACAATACAATTTTAAAGTGTAGAATTTAATTTGTTGTTTTATTTTTCTGATTGAAGCAACAGTCAAATCGTATCTTTTGACTGAGGAAATTAGTATTATCTACAAGGATATTGAATTTATATGTGTTAAAACTTCGTTTCGTGGTTCTAACATATACATTACTTGCTCATACATTCCTCATTCTCCGTAAATGAGGATTTACTGTCAGCATGCCGTTTCGATTTCATACGAGGGCTGCTATTTATATTTCGGGAACTGGCAACACTAATGTCAAAAAGCTAAAATCTGGCAACACCATAATAAAGTTTAACATTTTTTAACATAAACGTACTCACAAAGTTTTGATGTACAATTGCTATTTGTTTTGTTTACAGTGAGTTAAGAAAAGCAATTTGGCCAAAAAATGGAAATTTCAAGAGCAGGTTTTCGTTGGATTATTTTTCACAAGTTTCGACGTGCATTATCTCAACAAGAATGTGTCAATGGACTCAGTTCTTTGTATGGCGGTAAAGCACCATCAAAAACCACAGTATATCGCTGGTATAGTGAATTCAATCGTGGTCGTAGTTCGGTCGCCGACGAATTCCGTGAAGGTCGTCCAAAATCGGTTGTTGTGCCCAAAAACATCGATGCAGTGCGTAAACTGATAATGCAAGATCGTCATGTGGCATATCGTGAGATAGAGGCATCCTTGCACCTTAGTTCCACTCCTCTCAAAAAAAGGCTCGCGTCGATTGGTGTAAGGAAATGATTAAAAAGTTCGACCGTGGTGCTTCAAAAGACGTGTATAAAATCGTGGCAGGTGACGAATCATGGATATATGCGTATGAGCCGGAAACAAAACAGCAATCGACCGTGTGGATATTCGAAGACGAGCCAAATCCAACAAAAGTTGTTCGTGGAAGAACCACAGCGAAGCAAATGATCGCCTGTTTCTTCGGCCGAATGGTTCAAGTGGCCACTGTTCCGCTTGAGCAATGTAGGATGGTCAAAGACGAATCATTCTATATAATAACAATGCGAGCTCCCACACATCTCGTCAAACAAGTGCATTTTTGAGCAGTCATAACATCGAATTAATGACTCATCCTCCGTACAGTCCTGATTTGGCACCCAATGACTTCTTCTTGTTCCCGAGTATCAAAGGTCAACGATTTACGAGCGCCGAAGAAGCAGTTGAAGCTTTAAAAAACCATGTTTTGGAGGTGTCTCAAGAGGAATGGAAAAGTTGCTATGACAAATGGTTTGAACGAATGCAAAAGTGTGTATTGATCATCAAGGGGAATATTTTGAAAAACAATAAAGCCATTTTCATTTAAAAATGTTTGTTATTATTTGCTATTCCCGAAATATAAATAGTACCCCTCGTACATCGCTACTCTTTTACGTGAAAAAAGATCAACTTATTGTTTTAGGTGATTTTAATCTCCTAATATAAGATGGTAAAATTTGCTGATTACAGCTGTAAAGAATGTCGTTCTTGATAGTCGTTTTGAATTGTCCATACAACAGTGTAACAATGTTTGTAACAGCTCTGGAAAACTTCTTGATCCTGTTTTTGTTGATGTTCGTTTTGATAACTTTTTGATAATATTCCCTCTATTACAATACCTGAAGATAATCACCATCCAACTTTGGAAGTATCTTTTCAGCTTGACTGTATTTGTCGTTAACATAGCAAATATCTCTTCGACGTGACAGAAAAAACTGACTTTTCAAACCCGATTGGTCTTGTCTCGAGCGCTGTACAGATATTGAATTGGCAATGAATATTATTTATTCCACCATTCTCAGTTATTTTGACAGATGCCTTTCATACACTACTCTCCCTATCTCAGGGAAAAGACAGCCTTGGCTTCCAAGTATCCTTTACCCATTTAAAAATATTAAATCGCGTGCATTTAAAAAATATAAACGTAGTGGCTCAAACACTGATTTTAGTAAATATTGTGTCGCACGTTCTGATTTTAACCCATTAAATAAGAAAAAGGTGTTACGCTGACTATTTAATGAAAGTTAAACGAAACATGCGTCGCAATCTTTATTATCCCGTTACATAAAAAGGACAGCAAGTCCGATCTATCGAATTATGGAGGTATGGCTAAGCTGAGTGCTTTTCGAAAGCTCTTTGAAAAAATCATAAGTGACCAATTGCAACAGTCGTTAAAGTCTGTTGTCAGCCCTTTCGAACATGGTATTGTTGGGCCAAATCCATTACAACTAATCTTTAAGAATTTTCTACTGTTGTAAATAACGGTTTTTAGTCGGGTTGCCAAACTGATTTCATTAGTACAGACGTTGCAACGTTTACAGCTTATTCCGCTTAAACAACACTGCAGAGCTGAGTAGATCATACTGTAAGCCGTATTATACAAGCACACTCGCAAGTTTTTGAAAATGAAATTAGAGTGAACTGCAACAGTATAAGCTTAACTGCAATACATAAATGGGGCTGCGATGGAAGCAGTGGACACGCAACCTATCGCCAAAAGTTTCAAGATGGCGAAACTAGTATGGCCGATCAGCACCTGTTTGCAGGTTTGCCTTGTTCCCTTACAAGTTCAGCTTGGATCGAAAATTTTGTGGAAAAACACGCGACCTTCGTCAACTCGCTATTGTCGACCATGTATTTCATTGTACCATGCTGGATGGCAAAACATTTAGCGTCCTTGCAGAAGCCTCTACACAGATATGTGGAATTTGTAGAGCTGTACCAAAAAATATGAACAATTTAAGTTTGGTACAAAGCTATCCAGTTGATGTAGATCTTTTTAAATATGGCTTATCAACTCTTCATGCATGGATACGATTTTTTGAATGTATCTTACATATATCGTATAGACTTACAATTAAAAAATGGCAAGTTTGCGGGGAAGATAAGCCGGAGGTTGAAGCAAGAAAATCCGAAATTCAACTGCAACTTTGAAAGCACATGGGCTTATTGGTGGATATTCCTATGGCTGGTAGTAGCAATACTAACAATGGTAATACTGCCAGACGATTTTTTAGCCAACCAGATTTGGTAGCCCGCATTACAGGAGTTTGCGAATCATTAATATACAAGTTTAGTATAATTTTACGTGTTTTGGCTAGTGGATATGATGTCAATACAGATGCATTCCGCTCATATGCCCTGGAAACAGCTGAAATATTTGTCGACACATATCCTTGGTTTTACATGCCATCTTCTGTGCACAAAATATTAATGGTGCATGGTGCAGACATTAGATCCCATGTAGCACTACCTATTGGCATGATATCCGAAGAAGCCCTTGAAGCGAGGAATATGGAATTCCGGGATTTACATCGAAACCATACCCGTAAAGAGAATAGAAGTAATACAATGGAAGATGTCATGAATGGGTTACTTATATCATCACATCCGCTTATAACATCTCAAAACGTCAAAAACATCAATAATATCCAGAAAAGATATAAAGTTAGATAGAGTCGTAGCTGGGTTGTTCACTAAATTTTAAAAATACTTCGAATGAAATTTAGAGAATAAGTGATGAATGCGTTAAAAACCTTAAGTTTAAATTTTCATTGAAATATCTATTAATTTACTCGAGTTATTAATTAAATTCCTCTAGCAGAGCTATTTGGCCCACTGTGCGTTGTATTAAAGCTTTTGATAGTGTGTATCACAAGCAGCTTTTATTCAAATGAAAAGCAATAGGGTTTCCTCCATCCATTTTTTCTCGCATTGAGTCATGCTTATCCCGTAGAACACAAAAAGCGTTGGTCTAAGGAATTCAATGACCCTTATACCACTAAACTCCTCTATACTTCGCTTGTTCGTCCGATTTTGGAATCTGGCACCTGTATTTGGAACCCTTACTATGCTATTCACAAGGATCGTATTGAGCCAGTCCAAAAACAGTTTCTTCTCTGTGCTCTTAGCAGTCTCAATTGGGATCCCGGAATAAATCTTCCATTCTATCATGACATATTGAAATTAATTGAACTCCCAATTATTCATTTAGCAACTTCTATTTACTTTATTTTTGAAATTGCGCTCGCTTGAACCACTGCATATGCTGTGAGTCGATGAACCTGGCGGCCAAACAAATATTCTTCCAACGGGTCTGAGTGTACGCAACGTCCTTTTTCTAGTTTTAAGTTGGTTTAGTTAATGTATAAACTGTTTTATATATGTAGTTGCACCAGAGCACAAATTGCCCTATGAGACAGCGATGAGTTTTAATAAATTCGAAAAAAAAAAATCTTTGCATTAAAAAATCTATGTTTCGAGCTCCAATTGCCCACCTTGGTTGTGTGATTGAATACCATTAGACTAGTTTTTCGAACATACTACACTACACTACATTGAGAAATGGATGCGCAAAAAAAAACCAATCAAAACAACATTTTCTTTGCAGGAGAAACACGTGCTTTGAACTTCTCAACAAGTTCAACAATAGTCAATGACGATATTAAGATATTTTTATTTTGCTACTTACATCACAACATTTAGAAAAAGCGATATACGAATCAAATCTAATATGCTAGCTTCGACTAAAACATACAATACTCACATATTCTTCCACTGTATATAATACCAGAAAGGTGGCATTTTAGTTTGAAGGCATGGCAACGTCCTTTATACGCTTTTAGGAACAAAGAAGATTTTTCCGATATCAAAAAAAATCCCCCCTCCCCCATTTATTAATCGCGATTTTAGTATTTTTGTATGAACAATTTTATTACTCGAGAACGACTGGACCGATTTTAATGATCTCTGACAGGGATGATGAGGGGTAGGGGAATGGGAGGTAGGGTAAGGGATCATAGGGAAATAGGGGTAGCAGAGGAAATGGCAGCAACGCGCTGGGTAACAATTAAGAAAGAGGGATGAAATGTTGAATACATGTTAATGGGTTCGAAGGGGGTAGGGAAAAGGGGTGAAAAGTAAGGAGAGCTAGGGAAAAGGGCAGAGGAATGGGGGACAAGAAGAGGAGTGGCAGGGGAAGGGGGAGGGCCGCGTACACCGTCGCGAGGACCAACTAGTAATATATAAATATAAGCAATGACAACAAAAAAATAATAAACTGTGAGAAAAACAAGAAAAAACGTTAACTTCGGTTTAACCAAAGTTTAAACAGGGGCAACCCCAAAAAATGGGCGGTACACGCCCACTAGTAGATGTTTATGAACCGATGTTGGTTCGCATTTCTTGAGCACTTATTTTTTTAGATATCCGGTTGTAATATGACACATAGACTTCTTTTAATTGCAGTTTAATAGAGTAACAAAATTTACGTACCACGCCCACTTTTTAAGGTAGCCCCCATACAAACCACATGCCTACTTTTTCCATTTTTTATGAACATTTTTTTATTGCTGTCAATATGACCCTAAAATTTGGCATGGTGGCTTCGTATGAAGGGACTCTTCATATATTTATCAATGGGCGTGAATCGCCCACTTTTTGAGGTAGCGCCCATACAACCCACCCGCCAACTTTTGCCCTTTTGTAAGGAGAAGTATTGCAGTCAATATAGACGTGAAATTTACATGACGGCTACTTATGGACGGATGTTTGACATAAATATCAAGGGGCGTGTCATGCCCACTTTTATGGGGTAGCCGACATAGAAACTTACACCCAACTATGGAATTTTGTATGTAAAACTATCTTATTACAGTAAATATCGAATTGAAATTTAATATATTGGCTTCTTATGGATGAATGCCTCACATATAGAGAAGTAGATATGATTTCTCCATTAAAAGGGCAGCCCCTTGCAAACCCACGATCCAATTTTGGAATTTTTCATGAAAAAGTTTATCATTTCAGTCAAAATCAACATGATGACTTCATGTGGACGGATGCTTCGCATAATTATCAAGAAGCCTGTCACGCCTATTTTTATGTGTAGCCTCCGAAACACTATTATTCCATGATTAGGTTGTTAGATTTTATAAATATATATTTTATATATTTTTATATATCAGCCTAAGGTTAAATAGAGCGCGAAACTCAGAGGTACTTGTCGAGCCATTTATATGAACCACGAACTTGCGAGTTGAGATCATATTGAAGATTGAGATCAGCAGGTGTATAGCTCATTAGCTTTTGCAATTAGTCCTCTAATCCAGACCGTGTCAAATACTTTTTCGAGGTCGATATTGTTCCAATTCCCGTTAATTTCCGATGTTAAGAGATTCATAGCATGAAGGGTTGTGTGGCCGTATTTGAAGCCAAACTGCTTAGGGCAATGGAGATTGTTTTTGTCACATATTTTATTTATGTTTGAATTTACTAGGACCTCAAATACTTTGCTTATATTTGGAAGTAGACTTATGGGTCGGAGATTATTTATGTTGTTCCTGTCTTTCTTTGGTATTTGGTATTAATATATTAGTAAAAATTGAACCATATTCTAATATAAGATCTGTTGGAATATTTTTAAGTATTATATTTGGAATTTGGTCGATTTCTGATGAAAATTTGGGTTTAATTTAGAAAATATAGCGGTCAGATCATTGGATGTAACAAAATAGTTATCCGTCTGGAGATAAGTTAGGTAGTTAGCACTTTTGTGGTCGTTAAAGCTAGTAAGTGTAGATACCATGCTATCAAATCTATTTTTAATCTCCAAAAATTAATTGAAGTAGAGATCTACATGATTATGAACAGTATTAGATGTTGCGTTCCGTTTTTCAGAGTGAACTAATTCAAAAAAATGTCCAACCAAGTTGAGGATAGATTGTTCGTCTTCTAATATAAAGTTATTTGTAGTTGGGTCCTTATCCAGATAATTTGTGTGTATATTAGCCTTTTGAAGGAGATTAATAAAATCGGTGGTATCTGGGATGGTTATGTAGTCTAGAGGGTGGTTGCTACTTTTAAGGAAACATTTTTTTATTGTTGTAAATTTGAATGGATCGGAAGTGGTCAGGTTAAGAAGTTTAGTTTCTACTAGCTTGTTATAATGCAGTTTTATATTTTTGTTCTTGCATAAGTTGCTTAATGAGTTTTAATTTTATTTTCGCTAATTGTAATGTAGAAAGAGGAAAAATCTGCTCTAGTCTATTGTGTTTTTTTATATCACTTATACGAGTATACATAAAAAAAAACTATTAAATCTTAGGTACCACTTAGAGGTAACGTTTGTATCTTTGTTTTTCTATGACCCATGTGAGCCCCAATTCGATATGGTTCTCGTTAGGTTATTGTGTCACATTTTAATTTTTTTTCTTCTACATATATTTGTAAAGTTAAACTTGTTTCTATGGCAGTGGTTTAAATTCGAAATACAAGTTTTAGATATAAAAAAAAAAAATTTAAAAAAGGAAAAATAAAAAATCAATTCTCAGAATATATTTTGTTCTTGTGTTCTATACACTTCCTTTGTAAAATACATTCTCAATTTTAAGCAGAATATTTAAGCATGAGAGGAAGCAACTAGCGCTGTTATTTTTTTCCAAACAAAAAAAAAAAATGTATTCAAATGTTACGGATGCTAGCATTTGTATTCGCCTATTACTCTATCTGTCTATGGATTTGTTTTTTTTTTTTTTATTCCTTTCCAGTATTGGACACGAACAGCACGTTGCATCGCATTGCGTTCATTTATGTGTTCAGCTGTCCAGAAGATGCCTACCATAGACAATAAGCGGCTGTCTCGTGCTACTTTTCACTCTCCGTACATCAGCCTGTCTGTCTGCCTGTCTGTCTGGGTTGTCATCCCAGAGATGGTGAATTTATCACATTCATGCACGTAGGCACCTGCTATCAAACTGTGCTTATTTTCACGTCCACTCTCACTTCGACTCGATTCAGGCTTTATATGCATGCTCATTTGTTCATTTGCCATTTGAACTGTCACAATTCGTCCTTGACGCCATTTTTATGGCTACTATGTCTATTCAGTGTATCCGTGTTCCTCGTGCTGCGTGTCGCTTCAATACTGTGTAGCACTGTATTATCGACCTACTTTAATTTCAATTCAGTTCCGTATGCTAAAAGTTATACAAACTTATTCATACAATAGTATTGTAGATACATTTGTATCTTATGCACGCAGTAAAGTTAAAATAGCATAGAAATGGAGCAAGTATGGACAATTCTTCTTATTAGCTTTATGTATTAAGCATATTAGAAAAACTATAAAGCTCATCGATAAGTATACCAAAAAGTGATATAGATTTAAATGAAAGAAAAAGAGAAAGAATGAAGAGTATCTGTGCAATATGCTCAACGCTATATGACAAACTTTTCAACGTTTCTGCATCATAAAACTTGCAGTGACATGATTTCCCCCGACATCGAAGAAACCAACGAACTAATACAGATACATTCAGACAGACAGATAGACAGACAGATAGACAGACAGATAGACAGACAGACAGATAGACAGACAGATAGACAGCCAGCCGCAGAGCCAGGCAAACCAACTAACTAACTATCTAATGTATACATACCTAACGAACGACCATATGAATGCACCAAACGAAGGAGCCTGCAACTAGACACTGCAATTCGAAATCGTGTATTCAATGTATATCGATGCAATGAAGAAACTATTTAAGTTGCGCACACAGCAGACACACTTTTCGGGTGTGGCACGGCACATTGGGCAACTCATGCTGCATACTCTTATATTAGTTGTCGCATTCTGTGGGGCAGACGTATCAATGGTTGGACTGTCGGACAGACGAACAGTTCGACGTATGCCGATATTTGCTCGTTTTGATGCTACGTCGAAGTTTTTGGCTTAGAAAACTCATTTATTTGTTTTTACAATGACATTTGAAACATATAATTATAAATGCACCATTTCTGGCAGAAACTGAAATATGACAGTTACTGCCGAAGTTTGGCAGCTGGAAAACAGAGAGAAGAAGAACTAAACGGAAAAATACGCGCTCCTCGTCATCGTCTGGTTTATGGTGGCTGCTTTTCAACTACAATCTAATATAAATTACAAAAAGAGCAACAAATTCCATGATTTATGATTCCAGTAGTGTAATCGGTAATGATTATATCCATAATGTTAGAATTTAGAAATATTTTACCTTTAAGAGCATTAGTTTGATTTACATTACGAAGCTTTAATACTCTTCACGCTTGTCCGATTTGCTCAGTAAAGCTGATGTCCGCTTCAGTTTTTAATTTTTTTTAAGGGATACTTAGATTTAACTATTTTTAATATAATATACACGTATTTCCTGATATAAGTATAAACAAGTTAAAAATTGAAAAAAAAAATGTTAACTTCGGTGGAAGCGAATCAAGTTTTCTCCTCAGATAGGTCAGGAAAGGGATGTTGCGAATCGGTGCCCAAGAATATATATACTTTATGGAGTCTACGATGCCTCCTTAACCATAACCAGTGATTTAGTGTCTGGGCCGGAGCCGCGTGACAAGCAAGTGGTCACTGCGAATCAGGCTCGATCAGCCAGTAACGCTACCTAAGACTCAGTGTCAGAGCTAGAACGTTTGAAGGCCATCCTAACGGAAATGGGCACTGCGACAAAAATCAAAATTTTTCTGCATTTAATTGTGTTTTATACAAATCTTTATTTTCAAACCGATCTTAATGAAACCCAAAGAGGGCGTAGCGCCGCCCACTTATTCCAATAAGAAATAAGCATATTTTGTTATTTTCAGCGTTGGCAATACTGAGCTTGTTTTTGCTTCTTCACACAGAAACCGAAAAGCGGGTTTGTATAGGGCTACCCCTAAAAGTGGGAGTGCCATATTGATATGGATACTCTATCTTCTTAGGACCAAAATAAGCCTTTGTCCAGGAAAGATACGCAGCAACACACAGACAGACGGATATGGCTAGACCGAATGGTCTCTTCGAGCTGATCAAGAATCTGTTGCAATCTTAGTTGGACCAATCTACAGAGTTATTAAGTGCATAATTTGTCGTACAAAAGTACAACTTTATTGACACGAAGTGACGAGTTGGCCGAATGGGAACATTTAGTAATATGGACTGAAGTAAGTAGGGAAAATCAATCTCAACAATAATAGTTTTATGAAGAAGAGCGGCGTGATGAGAGGGTTGGGAGATCAATTAATTTTAACCTGTCATGATAGGGTGGAAACTTTATTTCCGGATCCCAAGTGAGACTCCTAAGAGCAAAGAGAATAAACTGTTTTTCTAACCGACTCAATACGATCCACGTGAATAGCATAGCATGGGTTCCAAATACAGAAGCCAAATTCTAAAATCGGACGCACAAGAGAAGTATAGAGGAGTTTAGTAGTATAAATGTCATTAAATTCCTATCTTTAGCATTGTAAACTTATATTAACGTTTGACCATATGACTTTCTTTATCTATGACGTTCATGGAACTTACGAAGGAACTAAAAAAATAGCGGTCGAATCCTATTTGATGACATTCATTCAAAGATCAAATTTAACATATTTTGCCATATTATTGATTACTAATTTGTCAACTTAGGTCCAAGTTAGCGTCATACATATAAAATAATAAAAATGCGTCGAAATTATTGCATTGATAACTTGTGTTATGATATAAGCGCAATTTAGGGTCAATCTCATGACTTAGAAATACATTAGAGAATACTAATTGCCAAGATAAGCTATTGGGGGAATAATATTGAGTAGTGCATGTCACGACTTAACAATTGTAATAAATCCATTTCGAGTAGCCCTGCAGTATAAATCGATTTTTGTTCTGTTATCGGACACTTTTTTGTCTGTTATTTTTGAAACTCTCATTATTTTAGTCAGTCAGCTGCTCAAATGCTGAAGAGAAGGACAGTCCATTCATTTGCACAAATGTAAACGCATAAATAGTATATATTACAAGAAAAAATTGGATGAGCTATAGAAAAATATGCATTCCAAATTTTAATACAAAATTTCAATTTTGTTTGTTTTTATTTTCATTTTGCTTTTGCTTTGGTTTGCGATCTTTGAAATACATTTTTTGTTTCCTCGAACACGGCAATACGATTATATTCTTAATAACATTAGTGACATTTAAATCTAGGACATAGCGTGAAAAAAGAGCTATAAAAATATAGGCAGGGCGTGAGAATGGCCTTCAAATTTATAAGATATACGCTCAACATTGGAAATATGCAATTCAAACTCGAAAAGGCACATTCACAATAGAGCATTGGCATTTTTCGTTAGAGCACTCCATTCACAATAGAGCATTTGCAACTTTGAGGTCTATGCAACACTTTGAATAGCGCTTCTTCTTTTTCACTTATTTGTGCAAACAATTGGTTGTATCTTTAAACAAGCTGGACGCAGCGTCTTTTATTTGTTTTGCATTTCACACCCGTTTTTTTTTTTGCACAGAGATTGCAATTAACGATGACACTGAATTGAATATATTGACAAATCGCTATTGCCCACACTCACATCGTGTACATCTCGTGCTGAACGCCAAAGCTATTGCATATGTTTTCGTGGTGGTCGTCACTAGTAAATTGCCGGCATTGGAAATAGTTAAAGATGGGAAAAGTCATACATTCTTCGAATCTTTGATTATTTGCGATTATCTGAATGAAGCGTATGTCGAAAGACCACTTTATCCTATGGATCCAATTACAAAGGCGAAGGATCGTGAACTTATTCAACATTTTGATGCCTTTATTAAAGTCTTTGGTCATCTGATTTGGAATTATACAGCGCCCGGGGAAAAGGGTCTTTATGACGGCTTAGATAGATTCGAGGATGAGCTGAAGAAGCGTAATACACCATATTTCGGTGGCGATATGCCTGGCATGTTGGATTACAGGATCTGGCCATGGTGCGAACGCTTTGCCTCGTTGAAACTTCTTGTGGCTGCCGAAATTGAACTGGATGCTAAGCGTTTTGGCAACTTGGTAATTGTGTACGTTTCTAATTTACTATTAGCATTCAACAAACATATTTCTTTTGGCAGATTAAGTGGCATGATTATATGCTAGGAGATCATGCTGTCACAGCTTATTTTTTGGATGCTGAAACCCATGCCAAGTACATAAAGGCCCTAAACACTCACTAAGATGATTGCAATATGCCGATGTAAGTGTTATCAAGTTTATTTAAGATTTTCAACTCATGCATGTATAAAACTGCGAGCATGAGACTAAAGCACAGTTGAGCAGGAAGAGAAATAAAACAACGTGAACCTACTTCGTTGTAAGCCGTATTTCTAACCGATTTTCAAAGTGTTCTCCTCTTAAACTGACCTTGTCATGCAGAAATTCGTGTACATGTGAATACTCGAAGAAAGTTCTGCCACGTCGCCCGAGTCCATCTTTGGACTAAAGCATTTGATATACTTAATAAGGACTAGTTTCTCAATGTTTTGCTAAATGAGCTGTTAACCATATATAACCGGAAAATTAGTTTACTTTAACAAAACCAGCTAATAGTATGAAAATCTAATACAGATATTAATTTAATCAACTGTGGATGGGCTTCTTGACCATAACGTTTTTTAAATCTTTGTTCAGAAAGAAATCTGCATTAATCTCTATTAATCGGCAGAAGACCGGTCCGTTAAATTCATATTCCTTATTTTGTGATTTTCCTGAATGACAAATGTCTCCTTTGCATAATCGCAGTGTATACCTATCTACTAGGGAAGTCCCAGAAGTACTCGACCTGCCCGTCGATAGCGTTTGTAGTTTTTAAACAAGTTTATTTTTGACAATTGCCGACTATCATCAGAGGCTACTGTCATACATATTTTGCGCAATCTGCATTATGATGTTTGTGTTTAAACAACCATTGAGCAAGGAAATGAAAAGCAGACAGATGAACAGAGAGCAGGTGGGCTTCGATATTGACTGTTGCAATGTATCAGAGACCAAGCAGTAGTTGAAGGGTTTCTTAAGCCGATTTGATTTTTGTCCGTCTGTCTGCTTTCAATGGCTATAAAGCAGAAACTTAAAAAAGTAGATTTCCATAGTCTAATGATAGATGGTACCTCTCAGAAAAAAAAAAAAAAAAAAAACATGCCCCAACCGACATTAAGTCGGGTACTTCTAGAACTTATTCGAATCGTTGAGCTGAGTAAGAATATATGCACACCTATATGTACTTTATGGTTTCTCCAATGCTTACTTTACTTAATGTGTTACAAACTCTGTATCAAAATTAATATAATATTCATAATACGTGTGAAGAGTATAAACACTAAGATACGTGTGTGAACACTATTAAAAATATGTTTCTACCGAAGTTAAAGTTTTCTCTTATCTTTTTAACAGAAACGATGAAACCCGTCGGAAGTTTTTTGAAGATGAAAGAAATAAAACTGCAAATTGGTTGCATTTTTTGAGATATTAAGTGATTAAAAATATTCACAAATAATTCAAATTGTAATTTTCCTTTGAAATATAATTTAAAACTATTACTTTTTACTAAATGTTTATGGAGAATAAATCGTGTGGCTGTAATTGCAAAATGTGTATGTTCCATTTTAATATAAATTGTTTAATGTATTTTTCCGTTTTTCTACTCCCTCAATGGCAAGTCCAAGAACTGTAGCCTGTAGAGTCGCATACGGGAAGCACTGTTGTCCAGCAAGATGATTTTGGCGCACCTGCAATCGCTCGATAAATAAATTGTACTCACCGTACGTCATATAGTTCCATGTCTCTGAGAACATTGAGAAATGAAGGAAAATTTGGTATTTTTCTTAAAAATTTATTCATTCCCTACATTACAAACGGTTTTAGATAAAATATCATTGCTTGCAGTAGAACTTTTGAGAATAAAGGCGCCTAAATTAGGGTTACACTTTTCAAATGTTTTCGAGATCGAGAAACTAATAATGACAAATAAAATTATATGATCCCAATTGGTGGAGAAATCTCTATGATCCATTTATTTATGAATTTTATTATTATCAAGTTGTATAGAATATTAGCAACATGGATTATGGAGATTTAAATAGTTTTGCTCTTTGTAGACGTCTTTTTTACTTGTTAAACGAAATGGACTTTTCCATAGAAGGTTCACTAGGACAACAGGAATGTATCATACTCGTACATATATCATGTTATCCTAGTGAACTTATTGGACATGGATTTCGAGCCAGAAATTCGAAAGATTTTACTGGACTTACGACCTGGCCGCCAAACCATTATAACTTCAGCCACATGGCCATCAGATGTGCGTCACTTGGCGCAGAGTTATACGGAAAATCCCATTCAGGTTTGTGTCGGATCACTTGATTTGGCTGCAATACACAGTGTCACACAAGTCGTTGAAATAATTTCCGACGATAATGATAAATGCAATTATGTAAGTAAACTTTTTTGTTTCACAATTTCTATTTTTACTTTTAGATAAAAATATTCGTTAAGAACATGGAACAAGAGGAAAAGACTATTGTCTTTTGCGTACGCTGATGATTTGTCTAGTAGTCTTACTCTAGACGGTTGTATGACACAGTGTATACAAAATAATCGTGACCAGCGTGATCGCGAACAAGCCATATCCGACATAAAATCTGCATACGTGAAAATATTGATTGGTACCGATGTGGCTTCACGCGGACTTGATTGAAGACATTACGTAAGTGTTTATGGTTTTATTAATACATATCATAGATTTATGCTTTTACACATTGCAGCCATGTCATAAATTATGATATTCCGCGTAGCATTGAGGTACATATGTACATCGCGTAGTGAAGCCAAAGCACTTCCATAAGTTATTGTACAAGGGGCAATTGGGCCATGGTCAAAGGATTGATTGAAACATTGGAAGAGGCTGGACAGGAAGTGCCGCAGAGGTTGCGCAGTATGGCACGACGTTTTAGCACAATGAAGGAGAAAGGCTATCGTCGCGGTGGTTATGGTAGTAGACGTCAAGGAGGCCGTGATCGCAATTAAGTGAACTAATCGTATTAATACCAATAAAAGTATACAATAATACAAATGCTTTATTTTATTGTACGCTAAATAATGTATAAAATCGTATCGGTTAAGAGAAATATTTAAATATAGTTTAGTTAATATACAATAATATATTCTTCTCCTTTATTTGTAGAGGCTGTATGTACGTTCTTTATATGTAGGTACATGCTATTCCCTACAGCACTCTCGCAATAAAAACGAATTCAAACGATACTTCATATGTTAACATCCATCAAGCCATTTAGGCTACAGAACGTGCCAAAAAATATAAAGGCATACGGTTTTCAGTTTGAGGAGAAACTTTGCAGTAATATTTTTTGTTGTTTTAATAATTTATACTTGTTATACACAGTAAACAAGTCGGTGGCGTAACAGCGCACCCTGAGATCGGCAAGCATATCTATATAATCCAAATTAAAATATAGAGCTACTTATATATATAAAATATTTGGAGTGCCCAGATACATCAGACTGAAAATGCTGACATAATATAAATGTCACGGAAAATTATTTTTTTTTAAGGTAGTAAGAGTACAATGCCGCATGTGATTAATTTGACATTTCTTAAGTCCACTGCGACTTATTTTCCAGTTTATCTTCCATTCGGTCGCAACTTAGATTTCTTACTATAATTGGCAGGAATTAGTTTCCTATTCGAACACGTAATTCTAACCGATATTGCCGCTAATATAAATTATGTTTTTTGCCGTATCAATTTAAACACATTGTCGTGAAATAGAGCCATGAAGGAATGCACGCGTGAAGTACAGGAGGTTTGGTATATTTTGAAGACCATGGAGTTAACGCTGAATGCATATAAGTGCAACAAATTGAACGAGACCATGCTGACCAGAGTTATGGAAAATGTGCGTCATGTCTAATCGATCGATAGCATAGGCAAAATAAAAACCACTTGAAAAATAAACGGTGTCACCTCTCAATATGAGAAAAACCAAAAAATAAGTGGCAGGCCACACCGGTTACGCTAGTAACTTATATCCATGACGTATATATATTAGGTAAGTATGAACTTTTTGATTGAATATGCGTAGCTTTACCCGATGAGCCTCTGATTGAACGTATAAAAAACGTTATTAGTTAAACTTAATTTCTAAAAAACCCTTCGCAGGAAGTCCATTAATGTTAAGAACTAATAAATCACAAAAAATAAAATAAAAAAAACTTCTGCATTCCACAATGTTCACATCACAGGTTTAAGCTTTTAGAGTACTGGATATAATATATAAAAACGTTCGTGCAGGGTGTGAAATCAAAAAACTCAACAACCAAATGACACCAAATATGTTCAACATATGTTAGTTCGGTCTGCAGGAATGTTTCTCTTCAGTTTCCGTTTGATAGGTGTTTCTGCAGTACAATATATTGTATACATGTTAATGGGATCGAAGAGGGAAGGAAAAGGGAAAGCAGAGTGTTGGGGAAGAGGTGGATGGGAAAGAGCCGGAAGAGAAAGAGGAAAAGGTAAGTTGGAAAAGGAGCAGGGACATAGGGGAAGGGTAAAGGGATTGGAGTAAGGGTAAGGGGCATAGAGAAGTATTGGTATAGGTGAGGCAGAGAAGGGCAGCAAATCGCACGGTACCATTTAAGATAGATGAATGAAATGTTGTATGCATGTTAATTGGATCGAAGGGAGGCAGGGGAATGGGTGCAGGGTAAAGGGTGGTAGGCGAAGGGATAAAAGGGGCAGGGGAAGAGGTGTAGGGGAATGGGTGGTAGGGTAAGGCATGCTGAAGGAGGGAAAAGGGGAAGGAGAGATAGGTGGATGGGCAGAAACGCGTGGGGTACCAGCTAGGTACCCCATAAAAATTATAGAAAATGCATTCCCAGCGGAAGGTTGTATCGTATAATTAACCAAGAATATTTTATTGTAAATATATATTTTTTTTATTATAGGCTTTCCTCGCCTTGTAGTAACATGTAAATATTGTTCATATACCTAATGTATGTACGCGTGAGGCTCAGACCAAAAAAGTTTCGTATTATCTCGCGTTTTACACCAACCAATCAGAAAAATTTCGATACACCGTATAGCCAATGTACTCTGTAGCTGTTAATAACTTTTTTCAATGTTGTATTTTAGGCAATTTATTCTCGGTAATTTGAATGAAAATACGTTAAAACCGGTGACAGGCAAGCAAAAAACCCAAAATATTCCCATAAACATAAAAGTATGTTCACCGTAATTATTATTTGCAAGTAAATGTATTTTAAATTATTCAAATTAAACCGTCAATTTTAACACTTGTTACGACACTGTTCACAAAGCTTGTCCACAACACTGAATCATTTTACAGCAGTTGTTACCAACACTGAAAGGCTGCTGAAAATAAAAAATAAAACGTTCTTGGAAAACGCTCGTCGTGAAAAGAAAAAACGTACCGCCCCAGCAAGAATAACCAAAACCAAAAAACTTTTGTCGATTAAATAAAATGGCCAGTTCGGATTGGGACGATTCAAAATTTGTGAAGCCAGTGAAGCCACTGAGCAAGAAAATTAATTACAAACCACTGATGTTAGAGAAACATGAATCAAGCGGGGGTGTGAAACGCAAATACGATGAAGATTATTACGGGCGCTCCTGTTTTGATACCGACGCGTCCAAAAATGCTTTTGATAAACGCAGCGCGTACACCTTCAATGAATCGCTTAAAATGGAATCTGGAAATATTGGGCATGGTGGCTCAAATATGAAACGCATGCAGAAAGAATTCGATTGCCGTGCAGATATTGATAAGAGGGACCCAGCTGTAAACGTGCAAAGCAATTCGGAGCGCAATGATCCTGCAGCTGTCGCCGAGCATGAACGTAAGCAATTGAGCGGCGCCACCAGTGGTTATGGACAGCGTGAACGTGTGGCGGACAGGCAATAACGGCGAAAGCAAATACTGAAACCATTCTCTTTTTAATGTGGTGGACGTGATGGTGGTGATGGCCGAGGTGGTAGCGGCGTTGGCAGACGTAACAATGATTCAATTTTTGCGGTGGCAGCGGCAAATTAAAAAGGAGTGCAATCCGGTTTGTTCTCGCCTAACATGGTTGCATTGAAACGAGTACTCATGTAAACGAGTGCTATTCTAAATATGCAACACTAGCAACAACAATTTCATTATAGAAAGAGAAGAGCAAAACAAAAGCGAAGAAGCAAAAACAATTTTTCAATTTTTGTTTTCCTTTGTTTTCTTATATTATTTTTGGCTGCAAATAAATAAAAAACAATTTGAATAGATTTTAAAATATATAATTGCTGTGAACTCAAACAAGTACAAATAAAAGCACAATTGGACGAAATTTAGCAAATTATTATTGGCCATGGAGGAGGTTGGCGGTGTCTTTAAGTGAATAAAAAGTGAAACGCCATCAGCAGAAACTGAAAGTATTGTAAACAGATATTTGCGTCAAGTAATTATTAAAACATATCTCAATCCATTAATTGTTGTAGTGGATTGTTCCATGTTACCGTCGTGCTGCAATCTTTGGGTAATGGTGTAGCCGCTGCGCCGATTCCGGGGAGGAGATCCAATTGCGAATACATATTATTCACTGCCAATGACAAAACTCAACGCTGGAACTGCGCTTGAAGTTCACCGAGCGCGTATCGCATGTACATCACATTGGAGTGCACCCCAGCCACTGCCATCGTTCAAACCTATATGTATCTGCAGAACATAAATGAGGCAGCCGGCATCAAATTGATTAATTTCAACGCTAATCGATCAAAGTTAGTTAAAGCCTTCCGTGCTGGAGCTTCGTGGTTCACCCGAATAATGTGACCAGCGCAGTACAGCCGCTGGTATTTTATGCGCTGGACTATGTCAACCTCATCATATAGTGATCGTGACTCATCATATCATATATATGTATATATTTATGATAGTTATATGTATATAGTAAGCAGCTAATCAACTCCTTATGTGCTCGAGCAGCGTACTTCATTTTCAGCTCGCAATATGCTTAGCCGGATCCATCGATTTTACTATATTTACCAGCGCATTTTTTATAGACATCTACATATTAGTATTGAAGATGATAAAATGGCTCTGACTTTTCAAACACAATCAACGTATCGCTGCATGTAAGTACAATATTTTTAATAGAGCTTCCACAGAAGAGTAATTGATTATTACATTAATTCAAACTATTTCTGTTTGTCTAATTTGAGGCATTAGCAACAGTTCCAAGCCACTCTACCAACTTAATACCGGCACGCAGGCTCAATGTGAATAGACTCTTCATGCGTTTCGGAATTGGTTCAATTTAAATACGTGTACATATGCATCAGTTGGACTTCAATCCAGCTACTGGCGTCGTCTACATCGCCAATACAGCTACAGCTCACATATTATTAACACGCATACGAAACACGAGCTTCGCTGTCAGCCGAAATGGCCGTGGCAACGTACATAAAACTTAGACGTATCACTTCCAGAGGACTCAAGTCTATTATAAATGGATGAGGATGAGGCAGTCTGCGGCAGTAGAGCGGATCAAAACCACCGTCTACACAAAATACATCAGCAACTCAACAAAAGTACATTGAAGCATTCACCATTGCTATCCTAGACGATACTACATAAAAGTCTTCTAGCAAAGATACGTTCTCCAATGTGGATTGCAAAACCTGCGGTTGCTGGGCGTAAATAAAGTTTTCTCAATTTTTAGTAAGCGTAATCACAATTTATTTATATTAATTTTGTTTATAAGCATAGAACATATCTAAATGATATTTTAACGTATATTTGCAGAGGGGTAAACTTTAAAGAATGTTTGGATTACGGCGGCTTTGACACACAAAACTTAAACGCAAGTTTCACTACAAACAAAAATAAATGTGTCGTAATATGAATCGGAAGTGTGTCGTTGAATATCATAATAATACGCTTCCTAGCGATCAACCCGAAATAGAGCAGATTTCAGTATAATTGGCTACTGCAAACACCCGATGAGAATATGAAGCTCTTCATACGACTCCATTTTATATGCTAAATTTAACCGAACCGTTGGCATGCTGCCACCAAACTGCATCATTCCCGAAAGCTAACAGTCGAGTCGCTACAGAGGACCATGCACCAACTCCTACATTGTTTTAAGAAGTCTGCCTTAATTCACTCACCACCTACGTCATGGATAAACAGAGAGAACACTGAGTCAATTTAAACACAAATTTTCAAGTTGTACCATAATTAAGTTAAATCAAACGAAAATTTAATAACTTACAAAATAAAAATGTATCACAATATCTGTAAATTGGCTCTCCAGATCTGAGATAAATTATGTTTTAAAGCAATGGTTCTAACTGAAGATGTGACAGGTGGGCGTTTATTGGTTTGTGCACAGTTTATCAATAATTACCTGTTCGGCTTCTGTATTCAATAGACCTACTTAGATATACACTTTCCTATCTATGCCTACATTAAATTGATATCTAGATTCGCTTCATAATAGATCTCCTTACCACCTACACTACATCGATTTTTGTTTGATTGTGATTGAACAGTTTTCAAAGCATTGTATTTTCAGAAGAACTCTTGGTAGACCCACGCAGTAACTACGCGGAGAAAGTATATAAATTGTCTGGATGCCGGAGTTGATCCAAAAACTGCAGGATTAAGGCATATAATACTAAAATAGTTAGGCATTCAAAATCAAATCGCCAGTTGCGGATGTAACATTTATTCGATGTGTGACATTTATTCGATTGGACTTCTGGAAATTAGCAAATTAAGGCTCAAATTATTAAATGCTATGTCAGATGGAGATGTAAGTAGGTTGGCTTGTTGATTGTGCCGCTGCTACATATGAAGAGGTCGTTTAAATTTAACAATTAAAAACTTTATAACACTGTAGTTCCATTGGATCCACACATGCAGGTCCAATCTTAGCTCAATACAATCATTAGCACTGGGTCAAAATTGAGTTTCAAAGTTGGCACATAAAAAAGCAAACAAACACAAATTTTAAGTTAAATAATAAAATATTCTAATTAAGAGATTTCATTGAATTTATTCCAAACTTAAATATTACTAAGTTTGTACATATTAATTCTGCAATACTGGATTCTGCTAAATCATCAATTACAAAAAAATAGTTGCAATGCTTCTTACTATAATGCTTCTCTTAAATTACGGGTACTTGTACTAAATGTGTAGAATTTTTTGCGTACCCAGAACCGAAGTATTCTTCATAGCACCGCGTTCTATTTTAAATACGTGTGGTGGATCCAACAGATTGGCAAGCTTTGCGAACTCGTCTTCGATTTCTTCAAACTCCAGTTGTTTTGCTGCCTCATCGTCTTACTTGTCGTCAGTATCAACTAGAGTTGAGCGATATTTGACTACCTGCGATTTAATCATTGATATAGTGCAAAAATAATTTGCAAAGCTACTACACCAAGTGAAAAAAAAAAATAAAAATTATAAGGTGTGCTCCACGGAACCGAAGTTTTTCAAAATTCCAACTGCTGCGGCGGCACCCATCTGTGACCTAGTGCGTTCCAAAATTTCATACTTTTCCTTACTATCAGCTTAAACTTCATATCATTTGATCCACTTTTTCAGTTTTTGCACCTGAAGCGACAATCATATTCTCGCCTCAGAATATTTAAATCTCTTTTCATCGCTTGTACGTTTGGATAAATAAATAAATCTAGGGTGAAAGCGCCTCCATTCATATTAAAAATACATAAACAGCAATTATCTGCCACGGGAGTATCATTGATTGATACCCTTAGAATTGGTACAGCTATTTTGGAGAAGGCAGCAGAAAACCTACCACAAGATGGAGCGGCTTGACGCTGTCATTTATTGTAATAGTACAAAATTACCGTGTAGTGAAGGACTTCAGCAAAGATTGTTGTGTGTTAGACACTGTAACATTTAAAGTAAATTTTACACCATCAACTGGAAGTAGTTAAATACTTTCTCGGACCCTGCTCTAAAAGTGTCGTACCTGGAGCTATGTATGTGAGTATACGCAAGTTGAAAAGTGGTGTGAAACGTATGTATATGAGATGACAGATTTAAATTAGATTTACATGAATTTAAACCATTTACATTTAATATGTAGTATAAGGTGCAAGCACAGTGATGAAATTATAATACTATTCACATAAAGTCTGAAGAGTACATTTACAGCCAAGAAGTATGCTTTAGTTTTTGCGAAGCCTATTCTATTGTATTCCTAAACTTGTTCACTTTTTGTGTGATTATTAAAATTTTTGCCAGTGGCACTCCAATCAGCTGTTCTTGTTCAGTTTTGTTTTTCCATGGCGTAATTACAACTATTAAACGTGTTTAAATTTATTTCTCAATTGAGCAATTACAGGCAATAAACATATTTGAATTAATATAAATGTTAAAGATATTTGTAAAGAGAGGTAACGACTTGATAACAATTTTGTAGCTGTTGTATTTTACAATCCTGGCATTTTTGTTTACGGCAGCACAGCGCACCGACGCCTGCCATAGTAAATAATGTATAAAATGTATGCATAAAATACATTTTTCTCTGCTTACCAAAATTCAAGTGATGCCTCATCTTAAGCAACTCTAGCTAAGCAACCATTAGATGGGTTCAATTGTTGTTTGGAGCTCAGATTCATTTGATGGCACTAGCTTCAGCAACTGCCCTGGCGCTATAAGGAGGGATTCATGTAAAGTAAGTTGTTGTTATTTGAATATTTTCATTCTTTTATTATTCTTAATTTGTATTCCTAATTTAACCAATCTAGAGGTTGTCAAATGCGTGCATCTGATATGCTTTAGATTTACTACGCCAGCCATGCAAATTAATTGAATAAACGGCAACTGAATGTGGCCACCTTGCGGAGGATAGCGACTTAAGCATCCAAGATGACCCATAGGAAGCATGAGTTGTGGTAAACAAATGTGCCAACCGCTTTAAGAACTGAATCCTGTGCTAAAACGAGAGCAATTTAAATTAATATTGGCAGAACATTTATAAACTTTCGAAACGTTGCAACAATTTTCTGCAGTGTCGAAAAAGTGGGCGGATGATAGCATAGCGTACTACTACCAAAGCTGGATCGTTTAATAGAAAAGCAATTAGTCTGTAATGAAGAGCGACAGTAACAGTAAAACCATCGAAAGTATTTAGAAATGCCTATTTAAAATAGAAACGAAGTGCAACAGCGATGACAAATATCTAGATTTGTATATATAAATAGCTAGATTTCCATGATTTTCTAAGATTTACATCGCAACAAAGCAAATCTGAATCAACTTCGTGCTTGCATTTGCCGATAAACTACTTGGAAAAGAAACTGCTAAGTAGCGAAACTACATTATCAACATTCGAACTATGATATACTAGGTTATTTATTACTATGAATTAGTTCCTCATAATTTTTTAAATAGTTTATAGCACCCAACCGGAGACTGACTAGCTTGGCAAGATAAGTCGGTGTAGCTTCATTCGTAGAAAAGGCTATAAATATTTACAAATCAAAGTAAATATTCCAGGACTAGTTAGAACCGCAGCTACCAAAGGATACTGTTATTCGTCTTGTTTTACATTGATAAAATATCGTTTATGGTAAGTAGTTGTAATTAAAGTAACATCAACTATTTTCAACTATATCGTTCCTTCTCCGTTTAGCCAGGTCAAATGTTCTCGCTCCTAGAGGCTATGCAAACCGAATTGGTCAGCACCAACAGTACCTGGAAGTGTTTCAGCTGGTATGAATAACTGGATCGTTAGAGGTGGTACGACAACCAAGTATACCATTTTTCCGAGCCAGTTGGTTTCAGCATATTTATATATTGTACATAAGTACTAGAAGAAGCAGTGCAAATATGTAAAAAAAATCGAAAGGTACGATACAACATCATATCAAATCGTTTTAACTTAAATATCTGTATAGCACTGTAATGTCACGATAGTTTCTTTGTGTTGCAGAAACACGAAGGCTCGCTTGGCTTTTTTCATCTTTTTAGTCATTTATGCGATTTTTTCGTGGTATAATATTTGAATTTTGTTTTACCACCGATAGCATTTTAATACCTATTTGTTTGCGGCATAAGCGGAACACTGATTTATCTGCTGATCTAAATATTTAAAGGAAGAATTATACAATATCCTATCGGTCAAATTATCTTTTTTTCATAACAGCAGGTGACACATACATTTTTTGTCAAGCATTTCGGCTTCATATGTCAGAGATGACAGGTATCCACTTGAAAATACCATTTTTGATATCAACCGAAGTTTAGTTTAAAATTTACTTCAATTTACGGTTCACTACCTTTAAAGAGCATGCAGGTCAAATGAGTAAACGTGACAAATGATAAAATTTCAGTTTTTTTTTTAACTATTGGTATAATTTCTATATAACATTTCAATGGCGTCTTCAGCCTGTGGCAGCTTCAAACAGCGAAGCATCACTATACCATTATTTTCTTGCTATAATTCCTTCCTTTGTAGCGGCATTGGAAATATTCTTTCGAACTTGTTACACTTATTTACTTGCGGTTGACTTCACGTTGAGAAGAAGCTGTGCAAATAAGTAAAATTTTGAAAATATTACACAAGACCAGTTGATTTGCAAAAGCTTCCATGATTTTTATTCGATATTATATACAAGACATGTATATATATCACATTGATACTACTTCTTAAATTGGTGCCGTGCTTGGCCCTGTGTCCGAGATTCCACTATTCCACCGAGATTCCAGTATTTTTTCAGTTACTCTTTAATAAACCTTAATAAACATATGTACATATGAATGTGCATTCCCTTATTTATTTGTGTCTCTACATTGTGGAAAATGTTTTTTTGTGCATTTAATGTTAATAGTATTAACCTGATAGCCATAAAATATCAAACATTGATTCAGATCGGTACATATGTACATATATGCATATGTATATTAAAAGTGAGTAGGCATCTGTGAGCTGTGTTGTTAAAAATGCATTTACATATATATCTGCATTGATACATAAGTGCTGAAACCGCTGTGACAAGCTTGTCGTTGTTGTGTCCGGCGGAAAGAACAAAAATACGAACGCCATAGAATGTTCTTTGTTCAATAGTCCTGTATTATATCATTTTTTAACTGCTTACCGAATTTCCATTGATGTTTCATCTTTAGCAGCTCCAACCATACACCCAGTTGATGAGTTCATGTGTTTGGAGTTCAGATTCATTTGACAACTCCCGCAGGAGCTGGCTGCTCATTTTCTCTGTATTTACATGTGTATATGGTTTTAATGTAAAGTAAGTCGTAGTAATTTGAATAATGTTTATTTTTTTTTTAACCATTAATTCTTTCTTAATTTGTATTCCTAATTTAGACAAGCTAGATACTGTCAAGGGCGCGCATCTGATTTGCTTTAAGTTTACGGTGACCATGCAAATTAATTAAATCAACGCTAATTACTACCATTAAAACTGAAAATAGTTGCGTGCGTCTTTGCGTTTGCGCAACCGACCAGCGAAAGATCTAATACGACACCAATTCTTATTCTGAAATGAAGGAAAACAGTAACGTCAAATTGAAGTTAGATTTCCATGAAGTAGTGGACACCAGGTTGAAAAATTACATAAAAACGAAGAAGATCCAAGAAGATCCTAATTAACTTCGGGCTTGTAGCTGCCGCTGAAGTACTTAGAATATAAACTACTTATATTATACGTAGAGAAACTACCGCCTATCTGAACTGGGTACTTCAGTACTAAATTTATCCAGATGTGGTTAAGGTGAGTGCAATAATTGATTAATTGTTCACTTATACAATTTTTTTACATATCGTTGTTATTGTTGTTGTTGTTGTAACAGCTTGTTTTGGGCTGCACCAGTATATGTATATATATACAATTTATTATATAATGAATGTATTGTGCAAAGTAATTAAAAATGTAAAAGAAAGATAAACCGAAATGTCAAGTCCCAGGAACGAGGCTACTTCAATTGGACGTATCCATACATCTACAGGACTCAATTGCGTCGGCCGGGACGGGAGTTGAACTAGTGCTTCTGAGGAACACCAGAGAGTTTTTTAATAGTGTTCACAGACCTCGCGAACCCGAGTCACAATTATCCAAGTGTTCCAGCCATTTTGCCTTCCTTAGTATTAATATTATTCACATTGTGAGATAACAAGGCAATACGGCTTTCACTTGTGCAGCTTTCGCTGGAAAGTCTGGCCTAATGCTCGGAAACCTACCAGCAGGAATATGCCTCTTTGCAGCCTTGGTGATCACGTCTCCCTCAGCCACCCTAACGTCATTAGGAGGCAAGAGACCACCGAGTGTTTGATTAATACATCGTGTAAACTCAAGCCAGTCTGCCCTATTGTAGATAACAAAGACTCGATGATCCGACTCAATAAAATCTTCCGGACGAGTAATATTAACCACACAACAGAAATATGATTTGAACTCAACGCTATATAAATCGACCACTCAGAATATGGAACAAGAGAGTCACTGACGACAGTTAAGTCAGGGGAACTAGCAGTAGTTGTGCTCATCCTTGTTTACAATCATCGTTGATTGTGCAAAAAGGAGAGCCATCTATTTGGTCCACAACACTTATTCCCCTAAAATCATTACCCAACACCGAGAATCACATCTCATGGTGTGCATTGAAACCACCAAGAATAACTCGATGATCCCCTTGCAGCACGTGACTCAATATCGACATCTCCGAACTTCACAGCCAGACATTGTGTCTCCAGAAATAAATCCTGTCGTTCGGCAGAAGGCTGTGAAATTCACCGTACAATGAACGATGAATGCCAGACCTCTTGCACTGTACCTGTCTCTGTCCTGCCTGGTTATATTGAAGTCAGCTGGAAATGCAAGATGACATGAGCTTGTAAGCTTGGTCTCTTGCACTGATGCAATTAAGACATCATGACGCTCCATACAATCCACAATGTCGACCAATTTCCCACGCGGAACTTTAAAAGAGTTGAACCGCTGTTCAATTGAAGTACTGCGAGCACGCATAATTGGTTAACGGGGTGGCTAGACGATTGGTGAAGATTGTGTAGAACAGGAACTACATGACACCCGCACGTGTGACCGGGAATCAGGTGGAACAAGTGTTGCATTCCTCCCCATTGATTGACAGTATGATGCAAGGAAGTCAACACTTAACTCACTATGAGAACTCAGATCAGTATATCTCCTCATGTGACAGCCGTTACATCGCACATACATGATTCCCCGGATTCTACGATTCATCTCAATGCCGTCGCGGTACAAGAGTATTTTCAGCAGTTACGCCGACAAATTTTATACATAGGATTTTATACATAGCTGATACAACCGTTTGGACAACCTTTCACTGCACAATTTCCCTTGCATAGATCGGTCCGAAGCGAAAAGAGTCCTTGCTATATTTATTGTTACTGCTTATCAACCACAATTCGATTAACTATTAAAGAAATTTTGCTTTTTCAGTTTCGATTATTTTTTAAGATTCTTTTACATTTATATTTATTTCAGTCGTCGATATTGTCAGTAAGCTGTCTCCTTGTGCCTTCAATGCGCATTGGTTTCCAGTCATCTCGCAGTCTATCGTGTTTTCGTGCTTTCTTGGGTTTCTGCTTGAATCGCTTAACTCTTGCAGAATGTGGACTATTTTTTATTGGTATTGGAGATATTTGGCCACGTACACCATCCCGTTTTGTTGCACTGCGCCATTGATATTTTAATACATTTTTAATTAACAACAATTTTGTGCAAGCGCCAATTATGCACGATGACCGCGTCATGTTGAAAAATTTGAAATTTAGTTAGAGTAATTTTGAATTTTTAATGTTTGAATTTGTTCTATTCATTGACATTTGTGGCCGGACCAGAGAAGATGTTTAAAAATTCTTTCGTATTATTGAAGTTTATCTCGCTAAGTCCATTATTTACTCTCTGGAACGCAGCTTGGAGAAGTCATAGTTAAATAACGCGAATAACTAACGAGCAGGAACAGTATACATATGAATAGTAACCAAAAATTTGAAAATGAGATACATTTATAGCAACAAGGTTCAATCTGTACACCATTTACAATAACGCCTCTATTTGCTAAGGTCATGCAAACAACGATTTGTATTTTCTTCTCAAATCGCTGAATTTGACCAGGTGACCCACATCGTATTAAAGAGCATACGGATTTTATCTGAACGGTTCTTACAGTCACCCAGGAACTAGACGTTCAGATAAACTGAAATCAATATGCTACTGATAAAATCTAATCACGCATAAGCGGTATCCAAAATGACACTACAACCGTATATCGTATAGTCTTCTCAGACCTGGTCATACCAACGTAAGCTCTTTCGTTGTCCTCTGACATTGTCCACCAATTAAGTTTAGATCAAAACGTCGTAAACTTTCTTTGCAGGAGTTTTGTGGTTTATTCGAATAAGATGACCAGATGCGTAGTACTATTTCAAACTCATACAGCTCGTGGAAAGAGATATTTCCAGGGAAACAATATTATTTCGTCTTGCTAACCGCTATCCATTTGAGACTTCAATCTTCGTGAACGCCTTAGTAGCTCGCCGTTCGTTCTTTCGTCACTTCCTTATGGAAGATTGTGCCCAACCGTTCTACGTGTGGACCTTGTTGTAGTATGTAATCCAGCAGGAGATTAAAAAAGTCACACGATAAAGCATCACCCAGCCTGAAACCTGTCTTGTCAAAGTGCATCATGCAAAGAAGAACGAACTTTTTCTAGGCTACGAAACTCAGACATGACGTTAAAAAAATTCGCGTCGCGGCTTTTCGAAAGTGGTCTTTTAAACGACAAATTGGTGTTGTGTACCTTTGTTGTACTCACGAGTCTTCTCCAAAATTTGTCATTGAGTGAAAATGTTATCACTGGTCGACTACTGTGGACTGAAGCCACACTGCTACTGTCCTATAAGTGTATTCGACACATGGACAGAATTTTATATTCAAGGTAGTTCGCGCAGACAACACAGGAAAGACTCTGGCATTTCTATTGCCCGCTATGATGCATACAGAGTACCAAAGCATACCTCAGCGTGTGGACAGCGTTGTGGAGCTAATGTTTTGGTGCTGGCTCTGACGCGTAAATTGTCATTGCAAATTGAGAAGAAATACTCCTTTCTCAATATGAAAGCGTAAGTTTTTTTGCTATATGTAGTATATTTATACGAGTATATTTACATTTTTTTGTTTTTTTTTTTAATACAGCGTTTGCGTGCATGACGTTGATAGCAAAATGCAAATACCGTAAGTGATTGCCGAGATTATTATGTGCACACCAGGACGCCTATATGATTTGATACAGGCGAATGTATCGACGTTAGTAGCATCACCCCTATCTTATACTGTACTAGGCCGATCGCATGTTCGTCATGGATTTCGAGCCAGAAATTCGGAAGATTTTACTGGACATAAGACCTGACCGCCAAACCGTTATGACTTCAGCCACATGGCCATCAGATGTGCGTCACTTGGCGCAGAGTTATACGGAAAATCCCATTCAGGTTTGTGTCGGATCACTTGATTTGGCTGCAATACACAGTGTCACACAAGTCGTTGAAATAATTTCCGACGATAATGATAAATGCAATTATGTAAGTAAACTTTTTTGTTTCACAATTTCTATTTTTACTTGTAGATAAAAATATTCGTTAAGAACATGGAACAAGAGGAAAAGACTATTGTCTTTTGCGTACGCTGATGATTTGTCTAGTAGTCTTACTCTAGACGGTTGTATGACACAGTGTATACAAAATAATCGTGACCAGCGTGATCGCGAACAACCCATATCCGACATAAAATCTGCATACGTGAAAATATTGATTGGTACCGAAGTGGCTTCACGCGGACTTGATTGAAGACATTACGTAAGTGTTTATGGTTTTATTAATACATATCATAGATTTATGCTTTTACACATTGCAGCCATGTCATAAATTATGATATTCCGCGTAGCATTGAGGTACATATGTACATCGCGTAGTGAAGCCAAAGCACTTCCATAAGTTATTGTACAAGGGGCAATTGGGCCATGGTCAAAGGATTGATTGAAACATTGGAAGAGGCTGGACAGGAAGTGCCGAAGGGGTTGCGCAGTATGGCACGACGTTTTAGCACAATGAAGGAGAAAGGCTATCGTCGCGGTGGTTATGGTGGTAGACGTCAAGGAGGCCGTGATCGCAATTAAGTGAACTAATCGTATTAATACCATAAAAGTATACAATAATACAAATACTTTATTTTATTGTACGCTAAATAATGTATAAAATCGTATCGGTTAAGAGAAATATTTAAATATAGTTTAGTTAATATACAATAATATATTCTTCTCCTTTATTTGTAGAGGCTGTATGTACGTTCTTTATATGTAGGTACATGCTATTCCTTACAGCACTCCCGCAATGAATACGAATTCAAACGATACTTCATATATTAACATCCATCAAGCCATTTAGGCTACAGAACGTGCCAAAAAATATAAAGGCATACGGTTTTCAGTTTGAGGAGAAACTTTGCAGTAATATTTTTTGTTGTTTTAATAATTTATACTTGTTATACACAGTAAACAAGTCGGTGGCGTAACAGCGCACCCTGAGATC
Source organism: Leucophenga montana (assembly GCA_035044765.1). NCBI lineage: Eukaryota > Metazoa > Arthropoda > Insecta > Diptera > Drosophilidae > Leucophenga > Leucophenga montana. Next base: position 189,076 of record JAWNNQ010000523.1, read on the forward strand.
GGCAAGCATATCTATATAATCCAAATTAAAATATAGAGCTACTTATATATATAAAATATTTGGAGTGCCCAGATACATCAGACTGAAAATGCTGACATAATATAAATGTCACGGAAAATTATTTTTTTTTAAGGTAGTAAGAGTACAATGCCGCATGTGATTAATTTGACATTTCTTCAGTCCACTGCGCCTTATTTTGCAGTTTATCTTCCATTCGGTCGCAACTTAGATTTCTTACTATAATTGGCAGGAATTGGTTTCCTATTCGAACACGTAATTCTAACCGATATTGCCGTTAATATAAATTATGTTTTTTGCCGTATCAATTTAAACACATTGTCGTGAAATAGAGCCATGAAGGAATGCAAGGTCCATCATGTGAAATCATGCGTGATAAATGACGAAGCACAGGAGGTTTGTCGATAGAGTTTGATTACAGGCCTAAATTGTTTTGCAAAATTCTTTTAATTCCATTGCACGAGTGTGTGAAGAGTGTGTGGAGTTAACGTTGAATGTGTAACAAATTGAACGAGACCATGCTGACCAGAGTTATGGAAAATGTGCGTCATGTCTAATCGATCGATAGCGTAGGCAAAATAAAAACCACTTGAAAAATAAACGGTGTCACCTCTCAATATGAGAAAAACCAAAAAATAAGTGGCAGGCCACACCGGTTACGCTAGTAACTTATATCCATGACGTATACATATTAGGTAAGTATGAACTTTTTGATGAGCCTCTGATTGAACGTATAAAAAACGTTATTAGTTTAACTTAATTTCTAAAAAACCCTTCGCAGGAAGTCCATTAATGTTAAGAACTAATAATTCACAAAAAATAAAATAAAAAAAACTTCTGCATTCCACAATGTTCACATCACAGGTTTAAGCTTTTAGAGTACTGGATATAATATATAAAAACGTTCGTGCAGGGTGTGAAATCAAAAAACTCAACAACCAAATGACACCAAATATGTTCAACATATGTTAGTTCGGTCTGCAGGAATGTTTCTCTTCAGTTTCCGTTTGATAGGTGTTTCTGCAGTACAATATATTGTATACATGTTAATGGGATCGAAGAGGGAAGGAAAAGGGAAAGCAGAGTGTTGGGGAAGAGGTGGATGGGAAAGAGCCGGAAGAGAAAGAGGAAAAGGTAAGTTGGAAAAGGAGCAGGAACATAGGGGAAGGGTAAAGGGATTGGAGTAAGGGTAAGGGGCATAGAGAAGTATTGGTATAGGTGAGGCAGAGAAGGGCAGCAAATCGCACGGTACCATTTAAGATAGATGAATGAAATGTTGTATGCATGTTAATTGGATCGAAGGAAGGCAGGGGAATGGGTGCAGGGTAAAGGGTGGTAGGCGAAGGGATAAAAGGGGCAGGGGAAGATGTGTAGGGGAATGGGTGGTAGGGTAAGGCATGCTGAAGGAGGGAAAAGGGGAAGGAGAGATAGGTGGATGGGCAGAAACGCGTGGGGTACCAGCTAGGTACCCCATAAAAATTATAGAAAATGCATTCCCAGCGGAAGGTTGTATCGTAACCAAGAATATTTTATTGTAAATATATATTTTTTTTATTATAGGCTTTCCTCGCCTTGTAGTAACATGTAAATATTGTTCATATACCTAATGTATGTACGCGTGAGTCTCAGACCAAATACGTTTCGTATTATCTCGCTTTTTATATCAACCAATCAGAAAAATTTCGATACACCGTATAGCCAATGTACTCTGTAGCTGTTAATAACTTTTTTCAATGTTGTATTTTAGGCAATTTATTCTCGGTAATTTGAATGAAAATACGTTAAAACCGGTGACAGGCAAGCAAAAAACCCAAAATATTCCCATAAACATAAAAGTATGTTCACCGTAATTATTATTTGCAAGTAAATATATATTTAAATTATTCAAATTAAACCGTCAATTTTAAAACTTGTTACGACACTGTTCACAAAGCTTGTCCACAACACTGAACCCTTTTAAAGCAGTTGTTACCAACACTGAAAGGCTCCTGAAAATAAAAAATAAAACGTTCTTGGAAAACGCTCGTCGTGAAAAGAAAAAACGTACCGCCCCAGCAAGAATAACCAAAACCAAAAAACTTTTGTCGATTAAATAAAATGGCCAGTTCGGATTGGGACGATTCAAAATTTGTGAAGCCAGTGAAGCCACTGAGCAAGAAAATTAATTACAAACCACTGATGTTAGAGAAACATGAATCAAGCGGGGGTGTGAAACGCAAATACGATGAAGATTATTACGGGCGCTCCTGTTTTGATACCGACGCGTCCAAAAATGCTTTTGATAAACGCAGCGCGTACACCTTCAATGAATCGCTTAAAATGGAATCTGGAAATATTGGGCATGGTGGCTCAAATATGAAACGCATGCAGAAAGAATTCGATTGCCGTACAGATATTGATAAGAGGGACCCAGCTGTAAACGTGCAAAGCAATTCGGAGCGCAATGATCCTGCAGCTGTCGCCGAGCATGAACGTAAGCAATTGAGCGGCGCCACCAGTGGTTATGGACAACGTGAACGTGTGGCGGACAGGCAACAACGGCGAAAGCAAATACTGAAACCATTCTCTTTTTAATGTGGTGGACGTGATGGTGGTGATGGCCGAGGTGGTAGCGGCGTTGGCAGACGTAATAATGATTCAATTTTTGCGGTGGCAGCGGCAAATTAAAAAGGAGTGCAATCCGGTTTGTTCTCGCCTAACATGGTTGCATTGAAACGAGTACTCATGTAACCGAGTGCTATTCTAAATATGCAACACTAGCAACAACAATTTCATTATAGAAAGAGAAGAGCAAAACAAAAGCGAAGAAGCAAAAACAATTTTTCAATTTTTGTTTTCCTTTTCTTATATTATTTTTTGGCTGCAAATAAATAAAAAACAATTTGAATAGATTTTAAAATATATAATTGCTGTGAACTCAAACAAGTACAAATAAAAGCACAATTGGACGAAATTTAGCAAATTATTATTGGCCATGGAGGAGGTTGGCGGTGTCTTTAAGTGAATAAAAAGTGAAACGCCATCAGCAGAAACTGAAAGTATTGTAAACAGATATTTGCGTCAAGTAATTATTAAAACATATCTCAATCCATTAATTGTTGTAGTGGATTGTTCCATGTTACCGTCGTGCTGCAATCTTTGGGTAATGGTGTAGCCGCTGCGCCGATTCCGGGGAGGAGATCCAATTGAGAATAAAAGCATGTTACATATCTACTGCCAATGACAAAACTCAACGCTGGAACTGCGCTTGAAGTTCACCGAGCGCGTATCGCATGTACATCACATTGGAGTGCACCCCAGCCACTGCCATCGTTCAAACCTATATGTATCTGCAGAACATAAATGAGGCAGCCGGCATCAACTTTATTAATTTCAACGCTAATCGATCAAAGTTAGTTAAAGCCTTCCGTGCTGGAGCTTCGTGGTTCACCCGAATAATGTGACCAGCGCAGTACAGCCGCTGATATTTTATGCGCTGGACTATGTCAACCTCATCATATAGTGATCGTGACTCATCATATCATATATATGTATATATTTATGATAGTTATATGTATATAGTAAGCAGCTAATCAACTCCTTATGTGCTCGAGCAGCGTACTTCATTTTCAGCTCGCAATATGCTTAGCCGGATCCATCGATTTTACTATATTTACCAGCGCATTTTTTATAGACATCTACATATTAGTATTGAAGATGATAAAATGGCTCTGACTTTTCAAACACAATCAACGTATCGCTGCATGTAAGTACAATTATTTTCTAATAGAGCTTCCACAGAAGAGTAATTGATTATTACATTAATTCAAACTATTTCTGTTTGTCTAATTTGAGGCATTAGCAACAGTTCCAAGCCGCTCTACCAACTTAATACCGGCACGCAGGCTCAATGTGAATAGACTCTTCATGCGTTTCGGAATTGGTTCAATTTACATATGCATCCGTTGGAGTTTATTCCAGCTACTGGCGTCGTCTACATTGCCAATACAGCTACAGCTCACATATTATTAACACGCATAAGAAACACGAGCTTCGCTGTCAGCCGAAATGTAGTAAACGCGTTGTGTAGTAAATTAGTTCTACACTTGTGGTATAATACCCCATTACAACAAGAACCCAGCACGATGGTTTTTATTGCCGATGCTTTGTACATGAAAGCCGATTTGCTGCAATCGTTCATGATCCAGTATTTTACGGCCATCGTAAATGTACGCAGGGTTGCATCATCGATTGATGAATGCGCTTATAATCGAAATCTATACATTCGTTCCACTTGATACAGCGTACAGTGGCATATGTACCGCGTATACGGATCACTATGTATTGGCATGGCTTTCTTGACATTCTCTGAAGATTCTGTAACACTCGGGTGCGTCAAATCAACAATAATTTGTTTAGGCTCTACTTATGGATCATAAATATCAAGTTTGGCAGCCTCTACCAGCAGCGTGTGGCAAGCAGTTTCGCGTGTATCGCCAACAGACGCCTGCAATGGCTTTAGAACCAATACGTGAATCTAGACCCACAGCACGTGCCAGACGCTGGCATTGAGTTTATGCTAGAAACCCGCTGCACCATCAATGTATTTGCAGTCAATTTTGACAATTCCAAACTCCAAGTAGTCGTAATTAATATATTATTATTTTTTTTTTTGTTATACAATGTTCGTAGATCCATGAAATTTTCTCAACAGCTTGATGACCACCCTCCTTGGTTTCCTCAATGCCAATTAGCAGACGACCCGTACCTGTACATAATATATCCATAATACACTCTGCAGCACGTACCGGTAGCGGTATCGGCGGCACGTCCTAATCCGAATAAGATTTCAATTATTTGCACAGTTCATAAAAAGAAAAGAATACAAAATTATACAATTGCTCCATATAATTAGATGAAATAGAATCTCATCTTCGATTAATGGCTACTATGTGGTCCGATTTTCATGAATATTGTTTACCTAACTAGTAAACCTTCTATATATACTATCCATCCTCATAAATTTTCTGTCACAATTAGATCTGTCGATTATGATAGCCAAATCAGCAAAGAGGCATTTTGGCTGTCTGCCGAAGGATTTACCTGGCATGATTTATTCCTGGCAGCATTATTCTGAAATGTAATGAAAAAGCTATGAATGGATCCTCGAATAGATCCTCGAAGCGCTACCTATAATTTGTACAAAACTACGAAGCAGATTGAATCCAAACGACTGATTGTAAAACAAATAGAATTTAAAACACTGAACTCATACTACATAACTATATAGAAGTAATACTAGTAAATTTTATTATTTTTCTTTACCTTTTTACACCATGTACACATAAGTAGTGTGAAATGATATAATCAGTTTGACTGAAAGTTTCTAACGCATTAAAGGAGGCAACGTAGACCCCATAAAGTATATATATTATTTATCAGCTCAACGAGACGAGTCGATCTAGCTATGTCCGTTTGTCTATCCGCCTGTATGTTGTTGTGCATTTTTTCTGGGTATCCAGTTGTAAATTGGCACCTAGACTTCTTTTTATAGTAGTCGAATAGAGTACCAAAATTGTCCCACCACGCCCACATTTTGAGGTAGCCAATAGACAAAGCCTCCGCCAACTATTGACTTTTTTGTATGAAAAACTTTTTTATTGTAGTCAATATAAACTTAATAATTGATATGGTAGCATCTAGTGGACGTACGTTTCACATATACATCGATGTGTGTGACCCCTTTCCCACTTTATGGGCTAGCCGCTATAAAGTGGTGGAGGGGTATAAAAAACTTATTTATTTAAGTTAATACTAGCTTGAAATTTGTTGTGGTGGCTTTTTATGGACAGCCGCTTTATATACATGTACTAATGGGCGTGTCCCGCCCACTTTTTGGGGTAGCCCCATACAAACCACCCCACGTTTATGTTTTACAATACGATTTAAAACTTCGTGTGAATGGTATTAGAGCTTCATTTCAACCGATGTTAACGTTTATTCGTTTATAACTTGGTATTAATTATTGCAATACATTATGCTCAAAGCGTTTATACATTTATATGTACATAGGCGAAGGCAAAATAGTTCAGTACCATTCTATCTCTCATAAAGACAATTTATTCGCTTGATTTTCTTTTCGTTGGAAAGATTGTGAAGAGAGACGATCTATATATATATTTTTTTAAATCGGTTGAATATTTTGGACATTAAAGGCTTTAACTATCTTGACACATAAAGCGCATGTTATAATCTGCAAGCAGTTTATGCAGTTACAGTGTTAAAAAAGTGGCTTACTGCTTTCAAATTAATCGGGGTGTCGCTGAAACGTTATTACCCCAAAGTTTTATAAATGAAATTTAGACATTTAGTGTAGGGTTGGTCATCCGTAGTCGCTCTCTTTCTTTACGGCCATAGTTTAGAGGCGAAAGCATTTTCCGTGAAACTCCTGTATTTTTGATATTATTATTAAGTACTTTTAAGACAAAAGGTCGAATTTCGACCACTGGTAGCACTCTAGTTATTTTAAATAGTTCATTCCACTCACTCTAGCTACTCTATCCACCTACACCGCTTGTCGCGAGATAGTAAATCTTCCACCTTGCTGTAATATAATGAAAATACTTAGCTACTTAGGTGGCTCTACACCATTCGGTGTAGTTTAGTGCGCTCCGGCGCCAGTTGCTGGCAATCAGCTTCTTCGTCCACCAATCAAGTTCAGGTTTTCGTCGTAAACCTTCAGTGTTGGAGCTGTGGGATTTATACGGATGAGGTAACCAGCCCAGTGCAGCCTCTAGAATTTCATGCGCTAGACTATGTCAATCTCATCATTCATACAGCTCACATAAAGGGTTCATACGTGCTCTAAACTCGACTCCAACTCTATGGGGACCAAAAATCCTACAAAGAATCTTTCTCTCGAAAACTTCTAAAGACACTGTGTCCGTTGATGTTAGGGTTCATGCTTCTGTGCCATACAGCAGAATCGGGATTATCAGTGTCTTATAGATTTGTATCTTCGTACTTCGAGAGAGGGCTCTGCTTCTAATTTGCTTGCTGAGCCCAAAGTAGCAGCGATTAGCAAGCGTGATTCTTCGTCTGACCTCTCGGATAACATTGTTTTCGCTGGTAATTTCTGTTCCCAGATAGACGAACATTAAAGTTGAAATTCTCCATACTCACAGACCGTCCAAGACGCGCTAATGATCTGCGAGTGGACACCAAGTACTTCGTCTTGTCCTCGTTCACCGCTAGGCCCATGAGATGTGACTGTTTCTCAATCTCCGAGAACGCCCTGCTTACTCGCCGTTCGTTCGTGCCGATGATGTCAATGTCATAACTATACGCGATTTTCGTAGGATGTACTCCATCAAGAGATTGAAGAAGTCACACAATAAAACATTACCCTTTCTGAAACCCCTCTTAGTATCAAAGAGTTCGGAGAGGTTATTTCCTAATCTGACAACGCTTTGGGTGTTTGATATCGTCATCGTGCAGAGATGAACGATCTTTGCTGTGATACCAAATTCAGATAGGGCGTTGAAGAACTTCGTTATTATCGGCGACTGGTGCGTACCTTATCTGCCACAAGGTAGTGGTCCGAGTCGAAGTTAGGACCTCGTATGATTCGCGCATCGACCACTTTTGATGGGTGCCTTCCGTCGATCACAACATGATCAATTTGGCTGCGAGTATTTTGATCGGGACTGCGCTAAGTAGCCTTGTGTATATTTCGGTATGGAAATCTGGTGCTACTGATTTCCATGTTGTAACGTGTGACGAAATCGATTAGCCTCTATCCATTGCTGGAGGTAGCGTCATGAAGGCTAAATTTTCCGACTGTTGGCCCACAGATTTCTTCCTTCCTATTTCTGGCGTTGAAAGCACCAAGCACGATTTTTACATCGCGATCGGGGCAACGCTCGCAGAGACGTTCGAGACGCTCGTAAAATTCATCTTTGGGCGCATCGTCTGCGACTTCCATTTGAGGCCTGTGCACAAATTAACCTTCAAACGTATAGCGGTCACAGGATGCTATATTTGAGCAGCCCTTTTCTATCCATCACATTTCCTGTATTGCTGTGATGTCAGCTTTGAATTTGTCGAGGCCAGTAACCAGCTGGATATCTGCACCAGCCGAGGAACAGGACATTCCAGGTGCATATCCGTAAATCATGGTCCTTAAATCGTTTGGCGGGGTCGTCATTAAAGGGAAAATGTTTCGGAGGATTACTCTATGTCTTCACTGTTATATGTTGTTTTTCGGTGCCTAGAACGAAACGCAACAAACGCACCAAGCCCTAATTATGGGGAGTGGGAGTCACAGTTTGCTCACCACGAAGGTTCCGAGACTTACTCAGGGGATAGGCGTCCTAGTTGACGTTTGTGAGCTGCTTGGGCCGTTTGCAAAAGAATTGTAATTTGACCGTGTCCAAGAGAATGGCCAAATAACTTTCCACTTCTGCAAATGACCCCATGAAAATAGAATGAAAATACAATATTAAAAAACTTCATTTATAATATTCTTACGATAATTTAATGTTATATTTGCTGCTAGTGTGTACCAATTTTCTACATTTAGAAAATGATGAAGTTCAGCCGCCGACGACATGGTGCGTTGCCAGTGCAGAAAGCGTATCTCTCGTAAGATGAAGCAAGTATTCATGACATGCGACACACCCTCCTTTGTTCGCATATTGCAAATGTTGGACTCCTCTTTTCCATTTAAAGCCAAGGTTTCGTAGCTTGCTCTAAATATTGCGCTGATACGATTCACTGCAAAGTGTCGGTAAAAATATTACTTTGTCCCATGTTCTAAGTCAGTTATCTATAGATGGTCCTGTTTCTGCTCTGTTTGCCTTGGCCAATAAATTTCGCTCCTTCTGATTCACATATATTTTTTAGTGTTAGCGAATGAGCTTGATACCATAGAGTGGTGCTGTCAAAGTTAATACATTACCCATCTGTCGAAGATTTCATTTCAAAGATTTCCTCATCAAGTTTACTGTCATTTTAACTGCTTTTAGAGTTTCCTTAATGTGCGACGTGAAGTTGATGCTGGCTGATATCAATAGGCCTAATTACTTGTATAATCACACTTACTCCAAGACAACGCCCACTAGTAGATGTGTATGTAGCGATGTAGTATTTGTACATTTATATGAAGCGGTTGTCCACTAAAATCTACCAAATCAAATTTGAAGCTAATATTGATTTAAATGAAAATGTTTTTCATAAAAAAAGACAAAATTGCACGGCGGGTTTATATGGGGGCTACATAAAAAAGTGGGCGGGCTACGCCTATTAGTCTATGTATGTTAAGCGCATGTCTATAAAAAGGCACCACATTGCATTTCAACCTAATATTGACTGTAATAAAGAAGTTTTCGTACAAAAAGTCAAAAATGGGAAGTAGGTTTGTATGGGGGCTACCCCAAACAGTGGGCGGGTCCCACCCATTAATGTATATGTCATGCATCCATCTACTAAAAGTTATTATATTAATTATAAAGTTGATATTGACTACAATAAAAAAGTTTTTCATACAAAGAGTCAAAAGTAGGGGGTGAGTTTGTATGGGGGCTACTCCAAAAAGTGAGCGTGGCGGGTCAATCTTGATACTTTATTAAACTGCAGTGTTCCCAAATCAAATGAAATACTAAAATCAGATATTTATTAGGTGAAAAGTCCACACATTTTGATTTTTCTTTAGGTTTTTCTGACGGAGATGCAAAAGGTCACACTGTTTGTCACCTGTTTTTTGAGTATATGAAGTGTTTTCGGTAGCAAACGTTTTTGTTGTCCGAGTACTCGATGAAAAACAGTTCGTGCCGAAATTTGTTTGATTGTTGTTTGACAACGTTTTTGACGTGATAACGTCTATTAAATCGATGAACGCCGCCACATACGAAAGAGCCATGCCCATCACGTTCCGCCTGAACAAGCGCATTGGCGTGTGAAAGCTATAGTTATGTGTGTGTGTGTGTTTGCGTATTAGTGTTATCTAGCGCGCGGTGGGGTGCGGCGTTGTGTATGTTGATCTTTGTATTCTTTGGCGTTGCCGGCATCAAACATAAAATTATCGTCCGTAAACCGACTTTACAGAAAACCATTTTGTTTTCTATGTTTTTTTTTTAAATCAAACAGTTTCATCGATCTCAGTATGGAGCTTTATTAGTTGAAACAACACTTTTATTTATAGACTTCTTAAATCTGAATATCTGGTATACCCTGTTCCCGGCACAATTCCCAAGCTCTTTGTAATGAGCTGTTGCGGGAACCCAATGATTCGGACTATCTCCCACACCACCGAATCGTTTCTTGTACTATTTTAAGCAAATCCTTTCTAAAAATTGGCATTACAAAGCAGAATTTTGGCAACACCATGTGTTTTTTTTAAATGTTTTTTTTAGCGTGACAAGATTGACTTAATATAGTAAAAGAAACCATTCGATAGTGTGGTAAATAGTCGGAATCATTGGGCTCCCGCAACATGATATGGATATCTTATATCATATATATTTCCACATATGCAGTTCTTCCCTGGATTAATTAAGTGCCTACAACTACAACTTGTAAGGACTAAGGCAATACTACGTGAAACTGCAATGGTATACTGAAAGAGTTGTGTTTTGATGTCATTTTCTAGAGAGAATAGGATATAAAAAAACCGAGAAAATATCAGAAAGAAATATTTAATACTAGCTGTACCCTGCCACGCCTCGCTGTGGCACATTGTCCCCTTTCACCTCTTCGCCAACCGCCCTTTAAAAAAGTATGATATAAGCGCTGGAAATCAATTTTTAAACGAAGTCGTTGAGACACAACCGTTAGCAATAGCCCTCTCGTGCGTTCTGAGCCCGCGCGACAGGCAGCCTTTGAGATATTAAGTCGTTGGTGGGAGAAGTGTTTGGCACGGTGTGAATTGAATTTTTTGAAACGAAAAGTATAACGAAAAAGAGACAGCTATAAATGTATGCTGCGAGAGAAAGAGATAAAACGCGTTTCTATATAGTTTCCCTATCCTTTGTCTGCGCTTTGTGCTATGGTTCGTACGTCCATACTACTCTATCGTCATATACGATCTTTTTGTTGTTGTTGTTGTTGCTGTACTCTATCATCGTCATATACGTTCTTGTTGTTGTTGTACTTGCGGCTGCTGTTGCTGTAGCTGCTGTTGTTATTGTGTTTGATGCCGGCAACGCCGAAGAAGAGAGAGACAGAGAGATAATGCAGCTGAGTCAGTAGCAAACGCGCATGGTAGAATATACACATATGTATATATAGATTTATATTAATAAAAATGTATAATGAAATTTCTAAAAGTAGCCTAAGTTACTGCTTATTACATCAGCTATCTGCCCAAACAAACAGACAGACAGACAAAAATTGCAAAAAAAATTATTTTGGTGTATGTACCGTGTATACATCCATATGCATTTAGTAAAAAGCGTTTATTTTAATATTACAAACAGACACTCCAATTTTATTTATCTATATAGATTCCATTCCAGTGAAAGAAACCAGATGCTACTAGAGATAAAAGCCAACGAAGCATAAAGATTGAATTCACAACAAGTGCTTAAATAGCTTTATTTAATATAAAGTACTGGTCTGTGAATACTACATGTATGATATAATACACATGTATATATAATGTATCAGAGAGAGAGTTGAGCGATATTTATATATCATTTTATAAATTTTCCCGAAATTCGTTAAAAACCAATTTTTAGAAGTGTATGTGCATTTGTTTTAAACTCAAACAATCTAAATAACTAAAAAAACAACCAGAGTAAAATAGGGAATAGTAAAAAGACTCGAATGAATTATAATAAACCAAAGTTAGAGAGCGAGAAATACCGGAAATAACTAAGGCACATAAAATATCACACATACGCCACACGTAGTATATTAGACAGATGGGCAGTCGGAGAGTTGAACTATGAAGATTACTGGCACGGTACGGTACTCTGGATGGAAAATGAAATAGACGCTGGTTGATGTCAGGATGGCGAATACCTTGACTTAGTTTGCCGCTGTGTGTGTGTGTGTGTGTGTGTGTGTGTGTGTGTGTGTGTGTGTGTGTGTGTGTGTGTGTGTGTATGTGTGTGTATATATACGAGTACTTATTTGTGTGATGGGGTAGACATTTTGGTATTTTGTGGTGTCGAGCGGCTTTAAGTTGAATTAATATCCATTAGATTTATGTGTGTTTATGTGTGCGTGTGTGTGTATATGGGGAAAATTTTGCCGAAGAAATTACACTTTAAAATCCAGAGAGCTATGTATATAGAAGGGCAAATGAAATGAGAAATGCGAGTAAACCTTTTCATTTTGAATTCAAAGCGTGTTTTTCCATGCCAAACAACTAACCTGGCCAACAAATGAGAGTCTGCTCGCATTTGCTGTGAAGTTAAATGAAGAAAATGAAACATAACATTTCGATGAGGTTATCATCATCGCAAACACAGCAAAACTCGCATTGGATCCTATTGGTTCTGAAAGGACTAAATGGGTAAGCAAGAGTAATGAGTTCTATTTAGAAAGAAATCGCAATAAAACCAACCTATTCAAACAATTTGCGTATGCTGTTGGGGTCACCATAGAGCGGTAGGCGCAGGTGAATAGGCGCGGTCTTTTTTCACGTGGCACGACTCGACCTTTTATTAGTGCTGCTGTTTTGTTTATGGCGAATGGAACGCAGTACTCTGCGAGCAAAGAAGTAGAAAAAAAATAGCGACTGTCACTTGTCTGCTTTCTTCTTGTTAGCCAGCCTAAATGTATGGTCATAATTAAGGCATAGTAGTAATACCTTAGCCCTTAGCCCTTAGCTGAGTGCTGTGCACTAAGAGAAGCGTTGAAAAGGTTTGCGCACGTATTTCGCTCATACGTTTTATGTGTGGCTTGCACATGAAGTTTTAAGTATCTACAGCTGGTTTGAAAAAAAAAAGCAAAAGTAAGAGTGTGGCTGTGTGGATTTGGATTTGGGCGCTGAGTCGTTAAGGTTATTAAAGAAATTAAGGTTAAGACATTATTGTGTGTTACATACTCGAATGTACAATACAAACCGGGCCACACTGTGAACTTCTTTTAAGCAGTTTAAGTGTAGAAGAAATGATTTTGCACATTTTCGACACCCGTTTCGCATTTGTTACATACCTTATTAAGTAAGACTCATAGTCAGCGTAACCAGCTTGTACTGAAATGTCAGTAGTACTGGAATACTGACTTTTAATGTGTACAGCAGTATTATATTTGAAACCAGGGAATAAAACCGAAATGTATTGCGGTTTTGGTTCCGGTACGTATGCTTCAGTATAAAGTTATGTACCGGTTCCAATTTATTTCGGTACGTTTTTTGGATTTTGGTTTCGGGATACCGGTACGTACCGGTACCGTTAGGTTAATATTACAATTGTTAAAAAAAAAAAACTGTTTTTTAAAATTTTTGAAATAAACTATTCTTTATTCAAGAGAAATTAAATACAAATATACTTACATTTTTATACTCCTCACACATATGTGAAGAGTATTAAAAATTTGTTACGCAGTTTGTATCGCATTAAACTAAGCATCGGAAATCCCAAAAACTTTTTCATTACAATCAATATCAACTTGTAATTCTATATGGAGGCTTCTTATGAACAGAAGCATCATACATAGTCGTGTCTCGCCTACTTTTAGAGATGTCTTCATAAACCCAAGGGTCTTGGCAGTAATTTGTTTAATGCTTGTGTAGAGTATTAAAGCTTCGGTTCTACCGAAGTTAACGTTTTTTCTTGTTTAATTGATTTTACATCTTGCGTCCGGCCGAAAACAAATAAGTAAATATTTTCTCAGAAAAAAAAGAAGTCACAATCGAAACTATACCAGTATAAATGTTTTGGTTCCGGTGGGGTTCTTTGAATTTATTTCGGTAAAATTTAAAATATCGATTCCGATTTCGGTTCTCAATTTGTGTTAATCGGCTAACGGTTCCAATTTTATTCCCTGGTATAGAATAAGACAGATACAGTTGGACAGACAGACGGACATAACAAACTATATCGGCTTGTCTCATCGATCCGAACAAGAATATATGTAACAGGTGTTTTTTCTAGACGTGCGGTTTTCAAGAAGAAATAAAACGCATATAATTTAATGTTGTGGCCAAGAATTTAGCTTTATTATAAATATAAGGGTTTGCCATTATGTTTTAAAAATAATTTCGGGCAAGTGGGCGTCGCGGCTGGCTCGAATAAATTCCAGCCGAGAGGCCCAATAAACGACCACTTTTTGCAGCAATTGGGGCCGTATGTCAGCAATAACGCATCGAATATTCTCTTCCAATGCGTCAATCGTCTCGGGCTTATCTGCGTAGACAAGCGACTTCACATAACCCCACAAAAAAATAGTCCAGCGGTGTGAAATCGCACGATCTTGGAGGCCACGCCATAGGCACACGACGCGAGATAATGTGCTCACCAAAAGTTTCCTTCAATAAATTGATTGTTTCGTTGGCTGTATGGCATGTAGCGCCGTCTTGTTGGAACCAAAGGTCCTCCACATCAACATTTTCCAATTCAGGCACGAAAAAGTCATTAATCATGGCTCTATAGCGTTCCCCATTCACTGAAACATTGTGGCCGGCTTCATTTTTTTAAGAAATATGGACTAATGATTCCCTCTGCCCATAGAGCACACCAAACAGTGACTTTTTGAGGATTTAACGGCGTCTCAACAATGGCTTGTGGATTATCATTCCTCTAAATGCGACAATTTTACTTATTAATGTACACATCCAACAAAAAGTGAGCTTCATCGCTGAACAAAATTTTCTTGTGAAAATCGGGATCGGTGGCCATCTCCTTTTTGGGCCCATTCACCGAACGTGCGACGCGCTTGATGGTCGCACGGCTTCAATTCTTGCACGAGTTGGATTTTGTAAGCCCGCAAACCAAGATCCTTCCGCAAAATCTTCCATAAAGTGAATGGGCACAGCTTCAATTGTTGCGCGCGATGGCAGATGGACTCATTCGGGTATTCTTCGATACTCTGCTCCACAGCTGCAATAGCGTCTTCGGTGCGCACTGTACGGCGTCTCTGAGGATGCGCATTATCCACTAGAGTGAACGTGGTGCGAAACCGATCCATGGTTGCTCGAATTACCGACTCTGCTGGGTGATTATGTCGACCGATATTGGACGAGTCGCGCGAACCAAACCAAATTATTTTGGTAATAAATTTGCACGATTTGCAAACGTTGTTCCGGAGTAAGTCTATTCATTATGAAATTTGAAAATCACACGTCTAAGAAAAACACCCAGTATATAATTAATGGCGTCGTTTTGATATCATATTCGGGTGTACCACAACGTTCACTAACCTAACGTTCCAATCTAAGTGATTAACATAATGCATAACTGTAGTAGTACGAGGGGACTAAAAAAGTCTTGCAATTTATTTTTTTTTATTTAGATATTTAATTTTTTTACTTCAGAAAGATTGATCGTCATGGAGGTAGCCAAAACCAGTGCGTGACGTAGTGTCACAACGAAACAGGCTCAATCAGCCAGTAACGCTAACTAAGACTCAGTGTCAGAGCTAGAACGTTAGAGGACCATCCTAACGGAAATGGGCACTGCGACATAAAGTGTTGCCTTTGTATCCTAGCCCGGATATGGTTAAGTTAATTTATCTAGGATCTTCTGCGTCTCTTTAATGAAACGGCCAAGGCCGGGCAATCGCAGTTTCGTCATTCCTCAAGACAATGTCTGCACTCTCTTTCTGAGGAGAGACCTAGCTTATTTAAGTGATATCTCAGTGGATGATGGCCGGTGAGGTAGCCCAAAAGCAACCTCAGGTCAGATCTATTAAGATATGCGTTGGTTTTAGGGTATATGGGATAAGAAAAACATTTTTTTTGTTTAACCTAAAAACATAAACGTGAATGGTGGATCTGTTTGGGGGCTACTCCTAGAATTTCAAGTTGACATTGACTACAAAAAACAAGTAGGAATGCTACAATCCTGAGATCATGACTTCAAAATACAGAGTGCTTAATCTAGCTCTATCTAACACTACCTAGTTTTTTTAATACCCTATAGTACAAAAAATAGTTGTAACATTGCTTATTGGGTTTGTTGAACTGCAAAATGTATGTAACGAGTCATCGGAGACAACAAAAAAGTATATATTTTTTATCAGCAGGATAAGACGAGTTAATCTAGGCACTCGTCCGTCCGTCCGTCCGTCCGTATGTCTGTCCGAAAAAAATGTTCGCTGACTTGAGAAGACTTAGAGAAACTTATTTAAAGACTGTAGATACCGCACTGCTGTACCCAGTGTAACTTAAAAATTTATAACTGACAACCCATCTGCTGAAGTTTAAGTTTTTTCAAATGTATGTAACATGCAGAAGAAGGCGTGATAGACCTCATTAAGTATATAAATCCTAAATCAGCGTCAGAAGTCGAGTCGATATAAATATGGCCGTTCGTCCGTTTTATTGAACGAATCTTATTTGCAAATAAATGTTTTACACATCGAAAATTTTGGGGTGTAAAAGCTGAGATATTTTTATACCATTCACACATAGTGTGCCGTTTTTGGGGACCAATTTTTATGCTATCCAGTTGAAATTTTGCACATACAGTTTTGCAGTTTAATAGAGTATCAATATTGACCCGCAACGCCCACTTTTTGGGGTAGCCCCCATACAAACCCACCACCCACTTTTGACTTTTCGTATGGAAAACTTTTTTATTGTAGTCAATATCAAATTAATAATTGATATGGAAACTTCTAGTGGATGGATGCTTGACATAAACATTAATGGGTTGGACTGTTTGGGATAGCCCCCATACAAACATACTGCTCACTTTTGTGTTTTTGTAAGAAAAACTTCTTTATTAAAGTCAATATTTGGTTGAAATGCAATGTGGTGTCTTTTTATGGTCAGCCGCTTAACATACATAGACTAAGATAAGCGTATAGACTGGAGTTGAGCAATATTTAACTATGTACCTCATCAGTTTATATGCAAGCGTTTGAGTTTTTATATGAAAATTTTTATACCCTGACCTGGAGGGGCAAGGGTTTACTAAGTTTTTTTCTGCAAATTTATGTAACAGGCAGAAGGAGGCGTGGCAGACACCATATAGTTTATATTATTAGAGCTCGAAATGCGGCAGGGTCTTTCGCAACTACATTTTTTTTTTTTTTGATTACTGCTAAAGAACATAACCTATGGTTCATGTAAGGATCCTCAAACAAGGTATAGGGTATCTCGAAACCGAGCTCGGCACAGCGCCTGAGTGTATAGAAACATGCGAATTTCCGTCTTTGTTTAAAGATGGCAGTAAAGTCTCTCGCCACAGAAGAAGATTTGATGGCGTGTGTAAATTTGGTAAAAGCTGCATCGTTGTCTCTTCGATTCGATCAAATATGCTTCGTAGACCCAATTCTGCCAGTATGCAGGCAGTGGGAGAGGTGGGAAATGCGTTGATTGCGCGACGAACGGCTCCATGATATGGCGCTTGTTTTTTTTTTTATGTGAGTTCTTGCGCACCATCCAAGTATTTATATAATATCAGCTATTATTATTATTATTATTGAATGGGCAATGTGCAATTCGACCAGCATTAGGGTCTATTATGCTATTGTTAATGACACTTATTGTCAATTTTAATTGGTTCACTTTACACCTTTTGTATATTTAGAACCAACATTTTTGTTATAATAAAATAAATTATAAAGTGTTGTTGTATAAGAGGTATAGTTTTTATAGTGGCCACAACTCGGCTATTTTGAATAGTGTAATTATTGTTAAAGATTGAGGGAATACGTAGTAAATATAGAACAAATAGACATACCGACATAAGAAAATGGCTAGATTGACTCGCCTTGTCGAGCTGAGCAGAAATATGTATGTATAATTTATGGTGTCTCTAATTATTTCTTTAACGCATTTGCAAATTTGGTACATCTTATGTCAATTTCAGTTCAGACTGCTATAAAATATATCCCGCATATAAATCGAATGTTTCAATAAGGACTTTTAGAGAAAGTGCAGTACATCTCGAAGTCGAGCACACTCAACTGAAATGTTATTTCGTATTTATCTGTGTGTACGTAGTTGTATGTGAGCAGTGGTTCACCCGAACGTATGTGGCTGGAATTTATGCAATTACTTGAAACAGATTACAAATAAATCTTCGCTAGGCATACATGTCGAAAATCACTAGCAATATACATACTTGTATGTATCTATGCAGCTTTCTCATTTTCCAACTCTAACTTTCTGTTTATATCGATTTCTCTTTCTGTGTGCCATTAACTCTTCCTTCGCGTTGACTTATTTGGTCTGTCTCTACCCTACTGTATCTCTGAAACACTTGCCTGTGTCTTCAATGCTATACTAATGTTTATGTCAAAATAATCATCATTCGCACTGTTGACTACAACACAAATATTTAGTTATTGCATAAATTTAAGCGTTGACATACCACACATACACACAGTCATGCACACGCACACACGTAAGCACGCATGCCATGTCAACGTCAATCAATTTTGACTTAGTTCAAAATAAGTGATTTTTTATAGCCTGTATTATGAATACAATATATTGAGTATGTAATAGGCATAGGAAGGAGGCGTGACAAACTCTATAAAGTGCTGGGTGGCCCGAAGAGCACCTACCAGAACACTTTTCCGATACACATTGGCATTCATATTGTCCAAAAACATTAGTGGAGAACGGCCGTCCGCCGTCGCAGCTTTACTTCTGGTGATGATCCTTTTGTTCGTTAACAAATTGCTCAAATGGGAATTTTTTCTCATCAGAGAAAACGATATTTATCAACTGACCACGTTCATGAAGGCGCAACAACTCCTACGCTCTATCGAGCCTAACTTTTTTTTTTTTTTTGAGCATCGGTGAGATCTTATCAATTTGTAAGGCTTCCCTTTGCGATGGTTTTTTTATATTTGTTGAATGATTGTTTTTGAAATTTTCAGCTCAACAGCAATTTTCCGCCACTCTGACGAGGATTTCGTTGAATTCGAGCTTTCAGCTACCACTGAAGAATATAGTCCCTTACAAATCTTTTGTTCATAGGAGGTGCCTTAGACTCGATACAGGGTATCTCATAGTTGAGTGCACTCTACTGCAGCGTTTATGCTTGTTGTTTTTTTCTTTGTTTTTTTTTTGTTTTTTTTTTTGTATTTAGGATGACATTTTATATGAAATTTTAAGCACAAAATGTTATTCAATTATTTTGTATAGTGAAATATATACGAGCGGGCTTTGGTAGTTAAGTGTTTATTTGTGTAAGAGTGTTTTGTGAAAGCGCCGACGCATCATGACGGCAAAATAGCCAGCATCATAAGTGTTTAATGTATGCACTTTTTGTGCATACGAGGGGGTTAACAAACAAACAGAAACAAATAGAAAAATCAATGAAAACTGGTGTAAGTTTCGTATCTTCTCAGTTATATACATAACACTGTAGTTGGCTTTATTAGAAAAATAATTTTTTGCCATTAGTGTTTAAATATGATTTTGGTCATGTCAGCTAGCTCGGTTGTAGCGCATTTTGAAAGTCTATTTTTCGAACACTTTTTATTAAGAGTACTTGTGATGCGAAATCGATCCATGGTTAATCGAATTAGTCACTCTGATGGACGATTATGTCGACTATAAAATGAAAGTAGTGCATGTTAACATTTGCCAACTTAACTACGAAATTCGACATAAATTTTCACAATTTGCAGGCGCTCTTGTGGCGTTAGTCTTTTCATGATAAAATGGCAAACCAAACAGCATAAATGACAATAGCGTTGCAAGATCTTGCAAGGTATGACAATTTAAAAAAACACACTATATATAAAATTTTGGTATTTAGACTCTCCTATTCCCTCTTAGATAAATTTTATTAAATGAACGTGCTGCAGCTACAGGGTGTCTCAAAAGAAAGTTCACATTTAAAAAATCGATAAAAAAATAAGTAAGTAGTTTATTGAAAACTTGTTTATTACATATTAAAATACACACTTTCGGAATTCATTTCTTAAAAATGATATTGTCCAAATGTAAACCGTTGCGTTCACGGCATTCATTTAATCGAGCACTAAAACTTCCTATGACGGCTCGGCAGGTATTCTCCGTGATGGCTGCCATTTCGTGACGGATATTTTTTTTTAATTGTGCCAGGAAAGTCGGTTTGTTGTCGTACACTTAAGATTTGACGTAACCCCACAGAAAAAAGTCCATAGGGGTTAAATCGGGACTTCGTGGAGACCAATTTATGTCACCTCTCCTGGATATCAATTGCCATGAACTCGTAGTGGAGACCTGTTGCTCCGTCCTACTAAATATGTATACCATGTTTTTTGGTTATAACCAGGAAAGTTTTGCAGTTCAGGCACGCAGAAGTCGTCTAACATCTCCACATAACGAACAGACTGAGTAACACTGTCTACGTTTTTGAACGTTCTCGAAGACCTTGGACGCCCGGATTTTGATTTTTCCAGCGTTGAGATACCCTGTAAAGGACATGTTAATATATTTTGCTTGAAGATAGCAGGAGGAGATATAAAGTCAGATGATATGATGCTGTAAGGCTATGAGAAACTAGGAACGAATATTTAATAAAATCAGTGTTTGAGCCACTACGTTTATATTTTTTAAATAAACGCAACTGAAAATTTTTTAATCGGTAAAGGCTACGTGAAAACCAAGGCTGTAATTTTTCTGAGATAGGGAGAGCAGTGAATGGAATGCATCTGTCAAAATAACTGAGAATGGTGGAATAAAAACTATTCGTTGCCAATTCAATATCTGAGCAGCGCTCGAAAGCAGACCAATTAGTATTGAAAAGTAAGTGATTTAACTTAACATAGTCAGTTTTTCTAAAACATCTGACACGTCGAAGAGATTTATTTATTTGGGTAATCCTGTGAAGATTCGTGGCGATTGAATAAACAGCAAATTTTTTTTAGATTTTTCTAATTTTCATAGAATTGGAGGTAGAGTAAAGGAGCATGTGGAAGGTGGGGAAGGTGGGGAAGGTGGATGGAAACATTTCAGAATTGTAAATGGTTGTGAAACAATCAAAATGAAATTTAATCATGTACTAGTACGTATGTAAGTTTGTCGCCCATTTTCGGTGTGTTTGTGTGTAATTTTTAAATACATATGTACATCAACACACCGAAATTTGGCGCCATTATTCCGTGCAAAACGCGGACTCTTAAATCACACACACACTTTAAATGCTACATACATACCTTTTTTTTTGACTGCACTTCATGAAAATATCATAGTGCTTGCGACGCCAAATTGGTCGAGTTACCGCTTGTTTTAATAACTTTCCCGCACAAATTACACTTTGCTGTGCCATTTTTTATATCGCTGTAGTTTGTTTTTATCAAATTTAAATCCATTTTGCTCTTTGCTGCATTTAAATGCGCTTTGCGCTCGCTACACAGATTCCAGAGTGGCCAACGCACAAATATCATAAAATATCCCAAAAAAATATCGCATATTCGATATTTGGACAAAACAATATCACGATATACTAAATATGTATATCAGTTTTTATAAAAAAATATCGATATATTGATATTTTGATATATTATCAACAACCCTATTAAAAACACCATAGTCGAGTTACATTGTGAATTTAAACACCATAACAGCTATAAATAGGGGAAAGTTACAAAACAGTGAAAAATTTAATTTTGACAACTTGGGTATTTATCAATAGATTATCTTCATCAATATCTTGTTTTCTTTGTAAATTTCCGATCTATACGATCTATCTAAAACAAGAAACTGGACATAATTTGACGTTTTCTAGTTTTGCAGTGAATTTTCGAATTATTTTTTTTTCCCCAAAAAATTTACCTTTTTCATTTATTTCGACCAATAACACATAAGCTACCAAACCGATTGGAAAAAATGTTAAAACCGATTGTTGAATATTTTATTACTTTTAATATGATGTTTTTTGCGACCTAATCGGATATTTCCAATCCGAGATATGACATAAAATGTGAAACTATCTCCGACAAAAAGAAGAAGAAAATTAAAAAAATTTTGTATATCTCGGAATTTGTGGTTTTTTTTTTGGTTATGATTGTTATTTTCGAGTTTTGTAGGCAATAATACATAAGACAAAAATAGTGACATTAAATGTATATGATATACTGACATATCCGTATATAAGATCTAAGATATATTTTGTCTACGGAAAATTATTGGAAAAAGACTTATCATATATTCAAATTTCCGCCCTGCGCTCTGAAACGGACCGTTAAATTGTTATAGATTATTATGATAAGTCAAACTTGAAACTATTATCGAGCTGCAATTGGAGCTGTGCGCATACAGGTTATAAAAAAAGTTAAGTAACAAAAATAAAAAAATCGAAAAAAAAATAATAAATCGTACCTTTGCCGAGATACGGTTGCTTGAAAAAGTGGTCGCAAAATGCACCTCCAAAATGCGACACATTCGAGACAGCCCACATGCCCGAAATCGTATTTAAAGTTAATCTTTGCTCACAATAATGCTACTTGGAACAACAAGCTTGCAAATCCAAAAGTTAGTGGAAAATAACAAAATTAACAAAAAAAAAAAAAAACACTCGGCAGGAAAAAGCCAATATTCTTGGAGATATATTTCAGGACACAACATAAACTTACAGAATCTCTTTCAGATAGCGAAACTGTTAACACAGTAATTGCTTCTATCAGTAAGCTTAATAACCATCGCAGGGTCGGATCTAGGGGGTATCTGGGGGCACTCTGCCCCAGGCAGTTTTTTTTGACAATAATAAGGATGCTTCTCGGATGAGGAAACGACGGCTACTTGAGACAGAAAATGATAGACGGAAACGCTTAGAAAAGAATAAAACCAAAACTAATGAAAAAAGAAAAAAGTATGAGAGCTCACATGTCAAATAGATTAAGTAACGAAAGTCAAGAAGATCGTGACCATCGATTCTCTTTGATACGCAATAACCTAAGAAATGCATCCGATGAACACCGTGCCCATCGGCTAAGTTTGATTCATGAGCGATTATCAAATGAAATACATATCGGTTTCAGATGGCCTTGTAAACGGAGCAATGGGTATTGTTAAAAAATTGAAATGGCCTGCTCTTCGGAGAGAATAAATTGAAGAAGGGGAATTACCGGAATGTGTGTTAGTTAAATTTGATGATGATACGATTGGAAGTAGAATTAAAGATGAAAATGGCTGGGTACCGATTGCTCCTACTGTTGTAACATTTTAGGCAACAAAAGGGTACGGAGATGTCGAGCGCCGAATGTTACAAGTTATAGGGAGATACACTAGAAAAAGCTGTTATAGAACTAGGCAAGAAAAATTTCGCTAAAGAGGACAGATGTATGTTGCTCTGAGTCGCGTTAAAACCTTGGAAGGAATACCGTTGTCTGACTTAGATTCAAACAAATTATTGAGTAGGCCACACGACGAAAGAGCATTGCTAGAGATGACGCGATTACGCAACTTAAATTCAGTGTCAAATTAACGCATCAGCATGCCTAGTAGGTAGTGGTATTCCTATGTAAAACTTCAATCTTAATTATGTATTATTTTTGTACGAACTGAACATTTTGTCATATTGAACCGTATGAAGTAAGCCCAACAAAAGGTAACTGCTGTAGATCCGTTAAGGAATTCCCTCGACAGTCTATGGTCTCCATCATCAGACCTTTAATGGCACTTAGTATAACCCATATGGGTGCAAAGTTCTCATCAATAGAAATGAATTAAGTCCAAACACCAGGTAATTGCAGTAAATCGTTGAGGAGTTCCCTCGACTGTCTTTCGGCTCCATCATCAGATCGACTCCGAACCTTCATTAAATAGTAGTGCTTTCTAAAATACTTAATGAAAAAAATTAACAAACGCACTAGTCGCCACTACGATTTTCGAAGATTCCCCTCGATTTCTCTAGGATGCCATCTTCAGATCCTCGGTTTCCTTATCATGGTAAAAAAAAAATATATATACGATCGAATTGAGACCCCATAATGTATATATATTCTTGATCAGCTCGGCGAGACGAGTCGATCTAGCCATGTCCGTCTGTCTGTATGTTGTTGCGCATTTTTTGGGGACCAAATTATTATTATTGTTATTACTGCTAATGTCAAACAAACAAAAAGCAGTGCTCTCAAATCAACATGAAATACTAAAATCGGATTTTTCTGACGGAAATGCAAAAGGTCAAACTCTTTGTTACCTGTTTTTTTTTAAGTATATGAAGTATTCGGTAGCAAACATTTTTGTTATCTGAGTACTCGCTGAAAAACAGTTCGAACCGAACATTTTTGATTGTTGTTTGACAGCATTAATTCTCTTCGGTATCAAAAATCTTCATCGATCTCAGTATAGAGCTTAAAGAACGAAATTTTACAAATAAAATGAGATACATACTAACAAAATATATATGTGTAATTTTACAAAAATACAATTAGTACAAAAATTAAATTCGAACTGCTGATGGAAGTTATGTATGGCTGCTAGGTTGACCGACTAAGCACCAGCTCACAGACAGGCCAGTGGTCCAACCGGACGGAATTACGAAAATTAAGAATTTTACAGATGTTGCTAAATGATATTTACTAATTAATTTTTTTTTTTTTCAAAACAATGAAAAGAAATAAAAAAATAAAATAAAATAAAAACAAGAAAAAACGTTAACTTCGGTTGAACCGAAGCTCTAAACTTTAAACTTTAAATAGTATTGTAATACATAAAAGTGGGGGTTTAAATAGGGGGTGGTACACGCTCACTAGTAGATGTGTATGAAGCGATGTAGTAGATGTGTAAGATGCCGCCATATCGAATTTCAAGTTGATATTGACGTTTTCCATACAAATGCATAAGAGTGAACTGTGGGTTTATATGGGACTACCTCAAAGAGTGGGCGGGACACGCCCCTTTGTATATGTATATGAAGCGGTTGTCCATTAAATCCACAAAAACAAATTGCAAGCTAATATTGATTTAAATGAAGGATTTTTTCATAAAAACACAAAAGTGCACGGTGGGTTTGTATGGGGGCTACCTCAAAAAGTGGGCGGGCCACGCCCAATTACCTATGTATGTTTAGCGGCTTTCGCTTTAAAGGCACTATATCGCATTTCAACCAAATATTGACTTTAATAAAAAAGTTTTTCTTACAAAAAGTGAAAAGTGAACCATAGGTTTGTATGGGAGCTACCCCAAATAGTGGGCGGGCTACGCCCGTTAGCCTATGTATGTTAAGCGGCTGACCATAAAAAGGCACCACATTGCATTTCAACCTAATATAGACTTTAATAAAGAAGTTTTCTTACAAAAAGTCAAAAGTGGGCAGTAGGTTTGTATGGGAACTACCCCAATTTTTTTATCGAAATAGTGAAAGTTTCGCGGCCACAGCTCGCAAACTGCGTTCAATTTGGGGTATTCATAATGGCCCAAATGAAACAACTGTGCGAAGATTATTAAAAAAATTCAATGAAAAAGGGTCTGTTATTGATATGAAACCAGTAACGCATGTTCGTCCAGATCGTTCAAACGAAATTATCGCAGCTGTGCGTATAATGTCGCTGCAAATCAAACCACCTCAATTCGACACCGAGCACAGGAACTCGGTGTTTCCAGATCCACTATGCAGCGAATTTTGACAAAAGATTTGCATTTTCATGCGTACAAAGCCTATAGATCATGCACAGAGAAAAGAGTTCGTCAATTGGTTCGTGGAACAACAACAAGAAAATGCCGATTTTGAAGACAAAATCATCTTTAGTGACGAGGCTCATTTTCATCTCAATGGCTTCGTTAACAGACAAAATTGTCGCATTTGGGGCTCAGAAAATCCACGTGTGATTTATGAGAAACACATTCATCCACAGCGCGTCACTGTTTGGTGTGGATTTTGGGCTGGAGGCAACATTGGTCCATTTTTCTTCGAAAATGAGACAGGTCAAATACAAATCGTGAATGGTGTTCGTTACCGTGAAATGTTAACCAGTTTTTTTTTTTGCCGAAACTTGAAGATATTGATGTGGAGGACATGTGGTACCATACACAACCTCATGATGTCTACTTTATGTTTAAATTTAAAGTTTCACAAATTTTCAAAAAACAACAGTTTTTTATTTAAAAATCAAATCCGGTTTAAATGCTGAGACAGCCTATATTATTGACGATTTATATCCGTAGTAGTGGCTATAGGCATAATAATTTTAACGGCATGTTTTTTACCTTTTTTTTTTAATAGGGAATTTATTTTCACGAAAAATAAGCACGAACATCTTTAAGTGCCCAATGTGTATCGTCAGCCTTCATTCTAGTTCTATTCATTTGCTTCTTAGGGTCTTCACTCAAATTTGCATAAAACAAATGCACAATTCTTGCCATTTACTATTTAGTACGAGTATATTGCATATGTATTTATATACGAGTAGAAAGAGAGAACCACTTGAAACCTT
The DNA here is from genome assembly GCA_035044765.1 of Leucophenga montana. Taxonomy (NCBI): domain Eukaryota; kingdom Metazoa; phylum Arthropoda; class Insecta; order Diptera; family Drosophilidae; genus Leucophenga; species Leucophenga montana. Next base: position 215,569 of record JAWNNQ010000523.1, read on the forward strand.
TACAAATCTTAACTATTTAACTGTTGGCTTAATTATTTCGTTTGAAAACAAACTACGCATCTTTCAAATGGTTAAATGTCGAGAGAAATAACTCACTCGATTTTGCATCTCCCCTAACAAAAGTCACGAATCGTTGCGCGCATACTGCTTGACTCTTTCTTATTGATGGCAGGCATAAAGCCGAGCAACATTTTGAATTGTAAAGCTAGCACAATGGCAAATGATTTTATGTAATGGGTGTTTCAATAAGATGTGTTTTATTCATTTTTTTTTTCACAGATCACGCGTGACTGTTGTCACATTGTCATCTTATTTTTATTCAGTATTGTTTGACAACTCATCATGGAAAGACTCACACCGAAACAACGTCTCCAAATTATTCAGCTGTATTACGAAAATCAGCGTTCCTTGAAAAATGTGATCTAAAATTAACCGAACTTTTTAGTTATAAAATAAAACAAGCATGGTATTATATTTCAAAGGAAATATTTATTCAAAATACGATCCATTTAACTCAATATCACATTTGGAACTCTCAACCAATTTATCCATAGACTTTTTAAACTCGCTTTTTGGGATGTTCTTTAGCATCTGTGTCACGACGAATTCATTGACTACACGAGCGATTTGTTGATCATCATTTAACTGATGTGGAAGAAAACCTGCACACACCTTTCTTTTCCCAAATCTTCAGTTAATATTTTGTAGATTGTACAATAATTCTTCTGCCAGCATTCTCACAGTGAAATTTGCCTCGAAAGCGATTATTTCACCTACTTTTTCCACTAACTCAGCACGATTAGATGCTTCGGATCGTCCAGGTCTTGGATCATCATTTAAATCATCACGATACTTTTTAAACCGTGTAAACCACGTTTTAACTTGAGTACGACTTATACAATCATCATCACAAACTTTTTTTTAACAATTCCTAAACAAAATTTAATATTTGCTCTTTTGTTTTTACGATATAAGTACAAAAACTGCTGTTATTAAAACGTGTGTCATTTTGTAAACTCTCAAGCGATTAGCATGAACTTAGCTGCTTTCGCGAAAGAAGAAAAATATAACATTCTAACACTGCCAACATTTAAAAGATGGGGCTACGTGTTCTGTGATTTAAATTAAAAGTTCGGTTATTTTTAAGATCAAACCTTTTACGTTATTAGATGATACGCGACCTAATAGACCACATCCTGAGTGTGGCTGAAGCCAACATTACTCGCGTAATTCGCGTGATACCGGTAGCAATGTTAAAAAAAAACCACCACCTACGGCGTAGTCGCGACCAACATTTGAATGAAATTATCTTTAAAAAGTAAATGTCAGAGATTGTTCTTTTGGGTCATAATAAAGATTCTGACATCCAATTATATTTTAAGTGTTTTATTTAAAACTAGCTGGTACCTGGCCCGATGCTGCACTTCCCCTTGCCTCTCCTTCCCCCTGCCCAGTACTTTTCCCTGTCCCCTTTCTTTTGCCCTCCTCGACCCCATTAATATGTATATTCAATATCTTTCTATATTAATTTTCTATAATTTTTTTTCCGTGAGTTTTTCCCCTATTTTAATAGTCATTCTTCTATTCGGGGCGGAGACAAACTCAACATATCAGAGATCATTAAAACCGGTCCAGCCGTTCTCGAGATATAAATGGTTTAACTAACCCGACTTTGTTTTATATATTTAAAATTAAAAAAAAAAAATAAAACACTAAATGAATCACCCGTTATAATATATGGTGCATGTAGTAGTATCTGTATGGAGGAGATGAGTGCGTTAGCAATGTTCGCTAGTTTGCTTCTTCGCCTATAAGTATGCAAATAAACGTTAAATTGGCAGTCACGAGCTGTAGCTATCTAAACTGAAGAAAAGCAGAGGAACCGACGTGAAATATGTACATATTCGAAATACAAAGATAGAGAAACTTGACTTAATGAGTGTATTTATTTTATGCTAATTACTTTCGAATAATCATCACTTTTTATGCGATGCATATACAGTGGATTGAAGGGTGAATTGAAGGCGAGACTGCTCACCCAACAGTGCTAAGTGGCCATGGATGCGGTGGTACGTGGCATGTGGTACCCACTTGCCACGTTCAGCTTAATTGTTGTGGAATTAAATGCAAAGTCTTTCTCTCAAATACGTTTTGCATAAAATAAATAATGATATAAGTTACTATGTGCGACTTGCCCGGAGTTTCTCTATGTATGTACTCCAAATGCAGTGTCGGCGGCGGCTTTTAAACGGCAAACTACGCTGAACGCATTAAAGACAACTTGACAGAGCACAGCAAAGTATTTAGATAGAGTTGTCATTGCGCGTTTTCAGCGATTCTACGTGCAGGAGGCGGCAAATAGTTGCATTTACTTAAGTTCAGTCACGAAAAAAACATAATTACCATTTGCCGTCGTCATACTGAAGCAACAGGCATGAAAGTTCTGAGAAAGTAGAATGTTTTAAATATGCTTTAAGTTATATAGCGCAAAGTTTGTTTTGAATAAAAAAAAAAAAAAAACACTCCTAAATAAGTAGCTTTTATGAAACATTTCAGCGGCGTCGTATTGCCGCAGGACTCACGATTGGCTGGATGAACGAATTATGCCAACAATGTTAGCCACCACACGGTAAAATTAATATTACCGAGAAAAAAAGGTAAAACAGGCGTATATACCGTTTTAAAATGAACATGTTCGCATTCACCAAAAAATAAAGAAAAAAAAAACACTGTATAGGAGTATGCTCTACTTCGAGATACCTTGTGCCTTTATATGAACCATAGATTATATTCTTTAGTAGTCCTGTATGAACATATCGTATATTTTATCAAGCTGCAGTAGCTGGTGAAAGAAATCGAATGTCAATTCTATCGTGCGCTTGTATAAACTCAGGCGAGTGTGGTTAACCTCGAGATGCCCTGCACCTTGTTTGTTTACATGCAATATTGATTTTATTCCCTAGTGGTCCGACGGGAAATATGCGGGATATTTTATTAGAATTTATGCAATACTAGAATTAATTAAAAATTAAAAAAAGAAACTTTCATTTAAAAATGGTGACAAGGTTTGCAAGGGGTCTGCACTGGCACTATATCGAAAACATTGTAAGGATTGAAGTAAAATACGCCAATTATGGTATTTCTACAATATCTCTATTAAAAACAACAAGAAAAATCGTTAACTTCGGTTGAATCGAAGCTTTAATACCATTCACACAAAATTTCAAATAGTATTGTAAAACATAAAAGTGGGGGTTTATATAGGGGCTACCCCAAAAAGTGGGCGGTAGACGCCGACTAGTAGATGAGTATGTAGTGACCATCTATAAGACGCCACCATATCGAATTTCAAGTTGATAGGAGTGTTGACGTTTTCCATACAAATGCTTAAAAGTGAGCTGTGGGTTTGTATGGGACTACCTCAAAAAGTGGGCGGAACACGCCCATTTGTATATGTATATACACTAAAATCCACTAAATCAAATTTCTAGCTATTATTGATTTAAATGAATAATTTTGTTCATAAAAAACACAAAAATGCACGGTTGGTTTGAATGAGGGGCTTCCCCAAAAAGTGTGCGGGCCACGCCCATTAGTAGCATTTCAACCTAATATTGACTTTAACAAAAAAGTTTTCATACAAAAAGTCAAAAGTGGGCGGTGGATTTGTATGGGGGCTACCCCAAACAGTGAGCGGTAGGGTCCCACCTATTAATGTATATGTTAAGCATCCGTCCACTAGAAGTTACAATAACAATCATTAAGTTGATATTGCATACAAATTGGTGCCCAAGAAATGCGCAACAACACACAGAGAGACAGACGAACATGGTTAGATCGACTAGTCTCGTCGAGATTATCTGATCAAGAATATATGTATACACTTTATGGGGTATACGATCGCTCCTTTAATGCTTTACAAACTTTCACAGTATGTGTGAATGGTATGAAAATAACCGTGTCAAAATTTTCCAAAATTGAAGAATGAAAAAAGCTTATCGATTTTTTTTCGTACGAGCTATAGTTTTCGAGCAGTGTAGATACTTGCCGCGTTATATAGTATACTCATTTTGGCACATATCTCCGAAACTAACAGAGATGTGGAAAACGTCTTAGTATACCTATACAAACGTTCGTGCATGGTGACAAATCAAAAAAACTAAAAAAATTTTAAGTGTAGAAAAGTAGGCATTGAGTAATATGTATTGAATGTCATACAAAGACTTTATAAAATTCGTAATCATTTCAGTCGTGAACGTAACACGAAGCAGTTCAGTTGCGGACAATAAACTAGATTGAAATAATTTCAAATTTCCAGTCGCGGGTATTTTTAAATTTCGTTCAGTTTATAAAATAAAAATCGTCATAAAGTCTCGCGTTATGTCTAACAATCGTAGAAATGTCGTGGCAGAAGACGATGCGCGCTCTTCCATCGAGTTCTTGGCGGATCGGGCCGCGGCCAATCGACCATAGTCTTTGGCGATGATGAACCCCAGAGACGTTCACCCAATAAACCAAAGCCGCAGGATGACTCTAGCAAAATGAGTGCTGCCATGGGCGCAGCCGGTGGAGAGAAGGTTGTCGCCACTGAGAAGAAGGAGGATGGCGCTGTAGAGAAGAAGAAAGACGATGCTGGAGTAGCCGCCGCCGGAAAGTCAACTACTGGCAACATTGGTAGAACTGGCCGCGTACCTCCCGGCGGTTACTGCTCGGACATTTTTGGAAGCAGACAATGAAGAGGGCGGCGAACTAACACAATTATACAAACTAAAATCATCCACATAATAATCACCGTACACTAGTCCAATACAATAAACCCCGGACATAATTATACCCTACACTACAATTCGCAACACTATAATCCCTAAAAATACCTTGGCTCTTTGAAAGAAAAAAACAAATATGTTTACATTTCGTAGTAATTCATATGAATTTATATGTGTTTAATAGTTTCAGTTGGCATCAATTATATTAGAAATATCTAATAAATTACAATGTATTCTAATAGAACGAACTCAAGGAATATTTCTGTTATGGGAGCCAAAAGATTGCGATTATCGATATACCATTTTACGCTAATCCACGCCTGAAAATTGCAATTTTCACAGAAAAAACGCAGATGGAGTGAAGTCCGGAGAACGAGAAGGCCCGTCGTAATCACCATTTTTGACACCAAATTTTTAACATATGTTAGTTTGGTCTGCATGAAAGTTTCTCTTCAGTTTCCGTTTGATAGGTACCGCAGGAGTCAAAATACCCAAGAAAACGTGCTTCTTCAGTACAATAGTATATTGTTAGTGATAAACAGCATTGTACGGCGTAAAGTTGGTAAAAGTACAACTACAAAAGGCCAAACAACGTTTGCCGGGCTAAGAATTTTGTGGGAAGGAGTGGCAGGTGGTGGGTCAAAACGTGCCGGATTCCAGCTAGTATCTATATAAAAATTAAAGTAAATTGAGCACTTTTTTTTCAAGCAATGGTACAATGTTCGCGCTCTTATCGCAGCTTGACTGTTCAAGAATATTGCAATTGGTTAATGCTTGCTGTTATTTTCCAGTAGTAGGCGAACCGCCTAAGTTATAGCGAAGATATTTAAGGTGCAGGTGTTACCTCACTGGTGTCCGCTGGGAGCACGCTTAAGTCGACTACGCATTGCATTTCGCTAGACTAGAACCAAATGGCCACACCTTGAAATTTTGAAGAATTCGTATTTTTCAAATTGTTACTTTAAATCGATGTAATAATGAAGACGATTTTTGGTGGTAAAACAATGGCATTTGTCATCTAATAACAGCCGCCTTAATACAAAAATATGTAGTTGGAGTTATGACATTTTATAGTGCTCACAACATTATTATACTTTTGACAAGAAGGTCAAACGACTGAAAAGCATTTTGAAACTCACCGCATCGCAGAGAAAACCACCCAATATTGATATATTTTCCATTCGGGTTTCTTCAAAACGGAAGTAATTGGTTTGTACTGTAATACTATAACCCATTTTGCCACATTTAGAAGCTAGGATTTCCGGTCGAGAAGGTACTAAATCGATTGCGTCGGTTTTGTCGAGAAATATTTCACGTTCATCACCGCCGGCAGCACTTAAGAAAAATTATACTGTAATTTTACAAATTCTGATTTAAGAAGTTTGAAGATTTGACCTTAAAAAAAAAATTGCTTTTATGAGAATACAATCTAAATTTTAGCTTTAAGCGATTTAATAATGCGCAAATTTACCACCCAACCCCTCACATTATTACTAAATGTACAATTTGTTTATTAATATGATTTAATGTCTCTTACCAGGTAATGGTCCGCCTTGGTCCGCCAGAAAGTGAATGTCCACGAATATTTGATGCTGGTGGCCGGTGTTGCGCTTGTTGACCGGTTATTGATGGAGCCCCACCTGAATAATATCGTCGCATGATACAGCACCACACGAAGTGACAGATTCCGTCAATGGGCTTGGTGGTCCACCTTTCCTAATGCAGATGAAGGCAAAGAGTTTCCTTTACGGTTTTATTAAACTTAATAAATTTATTTTACAACGAAATAGTTGTAATGATATGTGCAAAACCGCGGCATTTTGCACACAACACCACCCGGTAGGCAATATAACCAAATTCGAATTCGGTATTTTCCTATTCAAAAAACCGCAACATACGATAAGTAAAGTTTTTCATACACTCTATAAATTATCTATAAATTATATGTTTTTACAGTTACGGAACGAGAGCTAAACTTCGCACCTTACAGATGAGACATTCAACGCCACTCCGTAAGGTTTGAGTGCTGCATATTGGAATGATAATAAAAAAACCACCGGAAAAAAATGGTAGATATCGCCTGCCACTACTGGTTCCGCTCAAAGTAGGAGTATGGGAGTACCTCGAACTACAAAAATATTTATGCAGAGTAACGATAAAATTGGTTAGACGGCAACTACATCCATATACTGGGTGTGTCATGCAGCTTTTCCGAGGGGCGCGGGGGTATGTCAATCGGTAGATTAGCTTTTGGGAATTTGGTGGCTATGGAGCGTTTCTCGGGAGCGGAGCGTAATGCAGCGTCTGTAGCCCATAGAAAATTCTGCAGTATTCGACATGTTCGTCATTTAAATGATGCGCCAAGCCCTCGACTCATTGGAAAATGGGTCGAGAAGTTCGAAGAGACCGTTTCAACGATGGCAAAATCAAAATCCGGGCGTACAAGGTCTTCGAGAACGTTCGAAGACGTAGACAGTGTTACTCAGTTTGTTCGTGACAACCTTTGATTCGGAAGCGTGCTTTTGCCTTAAACGTGCTTAGATCATCATTGTTCCGCATTTTACACAAAGATTTAAAGCTGTACCTCTACAAAATTCAGTTGGTGCAAGAATTAAAGCCTCAGGATGCTGGGCAGAGAAATTTTTCCTGGCAAATTGATCTCCAGGATAGGTGACATAAACTGACCTGCACGAAGTCCCGATTTAACCCCTATGGACTTTTTTCTGTGGGGTTACGTCAAATCTAAAGTTTACGGCAACAAACCGACTTCCCTGGCACAATTAAAAGAAAATATCCGTCACGAAATGGCAGCAATCACGGAGAATACCTGCCGAGCCGTCATAGGAAATTTTAGTGCTCGATTAAATGAATGCCGTGAACGCAAAGGTTTACATTTGGACAATATCATTTTTAAGAAACAAATTCCCAAAGTGTGTATTTTAATATGTAATAAACATTTTCTCAATAAACTATTTACTTTTTTCGATTTTTTAAATGTGAACTTTCTTTTGAGACACCTTGTATAATTCTTATTTTATAATATCATTTTTATGTGTATAGCATATACGCACAGACAACGCATCGTGCTCATTACGCATGAGTGTATGCTGCGTGCATGCCAACGGACAAGATTAAAGGACGTGCCCGACAATAACGAACAGTTTTTTGAAAAAAGTTTCCGAATGGAAAAAGGCTACATTTCTTATGCTTTTACGTCGGCTAGAAGTGTTAAAAGAGAAGGACACGAATTTCCGAAATGCCACTTCATTGGAAAAACGAATAGCCATAGCTCTTTACACCCTGTGTTCAGCCTCGGAATACCGAGCAATAGGCAGGTTGTTCGACGTTACACATAGTAGTGTCTGCAATATTCTGCATGAGTTTGCAGGGCACTTAATGCTGAGTTCAGAGATGAGTATATGACACCTAGCTACCTCAAAGATGAAAAAATCAATGAGTGTGTCCAGGGGTTTGAAGACATTGGAGTTCCACAGTGCCTAGGTGCAATTGGTGAGCAAACCATATTACATTCCACAATGTATGTATATTTAATAATTTAATCTTAATTGTTTTAATTAGATGTATGCCACATTGAAATAAAACCATCAGCAGCAGAGGCAAACTATCATCACAATTACAAAGGCTGGTACTCTGTGCAAATAATATTTGCGATAGTGGATTTCAAATAATTCAAACTTTAGTTTTAGTTATTGGCTCCCCAGGTCGATGCAATGACTTATTTATATACCAAGAATCGAATCTTAGTAAACTGATTGAGCCGTCGCCAACGCTAGAGGTAAACTCAAGACAAAAATGTGGTGTACAAGTTGCCGTGTTGTTAATTCAAAACTCTGCCTTTTACTTCGAATAACAATGAGCATTGTGATCTGACAACGGGCATTGGAAACGTCCACTTTCTATCATGTAGTATTTTACACCTAAAGAAAGAGTTGAAAACGTGAAAGTTTTATTTGTATTACGCTATCGCTACGAAGCACATTTTACGCTGTATAAAGTAGTTAGTACGTTGAATGTTCCTTATTCGAGCTGTCAAAATTATTAACTAATTCTCAAGGTGCCTTTACATTCATCAAAAGTTACTGTCTGCGGTGCGGTGTATGTTCGGAAAGAGTGATTGGGCCGTATTTTTTCGAACACGACGATGCCTCGACTACAATGGTGAACTGAGCTCGATGAAAATAACATGGAGGATGGCAGGATGACGCAACATGCCATACTGCTTGCTTGCGCAACAATCGATTTATTGAAGTGAATGTTTCCAAATCGATGCATTTCGAAAGGTGATTTGGACTGGCCACCTTGTTAAGCTTTATAATAACAAATTTGTGCTGGCAATCTTAGGGAACACCACGAGAAACTCTTAAAAAAAGTGATGGAAAACGCCGAAAAAGGGTCGATTTATTTGTTCCACTGTCGGTAGCGGAAATTTGCCACATATTTTTTTCAAAAAGTGCGTAAACAAATTTAAGTATGCCAAATGAAGAAAAAAAAAAAAAATTACAAGAAACATAAAGAATGCATTGACTTAAATTCAAGTTATTAAAACAATTAAATTTATTGCTAATTAAATCGCAGGCAAGAATAACATCACATCAAATGTACAGATACACACATACTTTATTTAAATTTAACACTTTAATTTTAAACATAAACTGTTTATTCCTCAATATCTTTCATCTTTAATAAAACATATATTTCCTATTGCGCAAAATTTTGAATGTTGTCGATTGTATAAAATGTATTTACACGTCAAATAGGCATTTACATGGAATAACCGAAATACATTGCAGAAAACACACATTTTTCTCGTGAGTGTATCTGTGTCTGATGTATATACGTGCATTTCACTCTGTCCATTAGGCTTTTTTGATTGATAAGGGATATAACGCTGGGCAACAACCGAGCCACCTCGAGACATCAAAATTGTTCTACTGGACTAAATGTATATATGATGCAAATACGATGTATAAAGCTCAATTCCACTACCGCTGGGCACGTATCACTCATATACTCTTTCACCCTTTCCCATTTGCTTACTTGAAAGCTCACTGACACATTCTGATTTAAGTTAAACAGCTGTCAAGTATCTCTTATGACTTTGACATTACAGATTTGCAGTTGGCATGACATATTTATTATATGAAATTTTATAGTTTCAGTAATTGTGGTCCTACTAACTCAAATGTATTCTGTACATGTGGTATATGTATACCAACCTATACACAAATATTTGTAAATATGCGAGAATTTGTGTCACAAATTTAGCCAGTAGCTGATTTACAATCTATGTAAGTGTAAAACTTAATGAGTCACTGTTGAATTATGAAAAAGCAGGGATGGATAACACTATAAGAAGTTTTACAAAATTTAATATTAATTACACTCGAGTTTATATACTTAAAGGCAAAGTAATATATCTGCAATACGATCGCCGACTCTATGCTATAGTGTCCCAATCTAGAAGCCATGTGAAATGAGTCCTATAAAGTTAAAAAATATTATTGATATTAATTGCCTACGATTGCCAAACTCGTTTCTTCATTTTCTACTTCTTCAAAAAATGCTATTTAAAAAGTGAACAAAATGGGCGCCAATTTTCCTGTTTTCCGCAGGGCAACCAATCCAAAACACAAACATCAGAAATCCCAACATTAGCCTAAAGCGATGTCGGCGGGAGTAAAAAAAAAAATCAAAATCCTAAAACCATTTCAAATCGTATTTTAAAGCATTATCATTGGTGGTGCGCGGTACACGCCCATTAATATATGTGTCTGAAGCGATCATCCATAAGAAGCCACCATACCGAATTTCATTGATATTGATTTAACCAAATAAGTTTCCTACACAAATGCCTAAAAGTTAGCGGTGGGTTAAAATGGGGGTTACTCTAAAAAGTATGTGAAGCGACCGTTAAAAATCACCATTTCAAATTTCAAGTTGATATTGATTTAATTAAAGAAATGTAAATTTTATTAACCACCTACATAGTATATAATGTATGCCGGCATATACACGTGTTTCGAACAAGAAGAAATTTTTTCTTACAGAAGCAGAAAAAATGGGCGATGGGTTTGTATATCGGCGACCCAAAAAGTGGGTAGGACACGCCCGTTAGTATATGTATATGGAGCGAGTATATGCATGGCCTTATATGGATTGTACATAAATATTGAAGTTTTTCTTACAATGTCTCCTTTAATAAATCCAACAAAAATAAATAAATAAATAGAATACAAACAAGAGAAAAAGATAACTTCAGTGAAATGGTACTATCAGTTTGTCTGAAAGTTTGTAACGCATTAAAGGAGGCATCGTAGACCCCATAAAGTACTGGGTGTCTCAAAAGAAAGTTCACATTTGATTTGCTGATTGCGTGAACGCAACTATTCCGAAAACGTAGACAGTGTGTTACTCAGTCTGTTCGTGACAACCCGGACCTTTCGATTCGGAAGCGTGCTGTTGCTTTAAACGTGCATAGATCATCATTTCATAGATCAGCATCAAGATTTAAAGCTGCACCCCTACAAAATTCAGTTGGTGCAAGAATTAAAGACTCACGATGCTGGGCATAGGCTTGAATTCATAAATCAGATGATTGAGCGCTTTCCAACGTTTTCCAACATCTTGTGTTCGGATGAAGCTCATTTATATCTTAATGAACATGTAAACAAGGAAAATTGCCGCTACTGGAGTGCAACCAATCTAAAACACAAACATCAGAAACCCCTACATTCCCCTAAAGTGACCGTATGGGATGCGATGTCGGCGCGAGGAATTATCGCCCCTTACATTTTTGAAGATGAAAGGGGACGCACTGTTACAGTTTAGTCAGAGTGTTATGTGGAGATGTTAGACGACTTCTTCGTGCCTGAGCTGCAAAACATTCCTGGTTATAACAAAAGAACATGGTTCCAGCAGGACGGAGCAACGTCACACACGTCCAGCAGGTCTCTACCACGAGTTCAGACACCTTGTATAAATATTCTTGATCAGCTCGACGAGACGAATCGATCTAACCCTGTCCGCCTGTGTGTATGAAAAATTTCTTTATTAAAGTCAATATTAGGTTGGAATGCAATGTGGTGCCTTTTTATGGTCAGCCGCTTAACATGCATAGACTAATGGGAATTTATCGCCCACTTTTGGGGTAGCCCCTACACAAACCTACCGCCTACTTTTGTAATTTTTATGAAAAAATTCTTTATTTGAAAATACTGATTTTAGTTATCATTGTCCTTATCATCGTTCACATCACTATCTTTATCATAAGCGTTTTTAGGTTTATCAACATTGTCTTCAATAATTGATCCTATTTGTATTCGTGGCGGTCTTAATAATTCTAGAACGTTTTTTCGTAAATGTTGCTTCTTTTTATAAAATTCACACATAGTGTGAAACGGTATTATCAGCTTGTCTGAAAGTTTTTGAAGTAGCCCCCATACAAACCATACGCCCACTTTGGACCTTTTGTATGAACATTTTTTTTCTTGCTGTTAATATCACCTTAAAAATTAAGATGATTTGATTTACATTTTTATTGCACTAAATATCACCTTAAATATTGGCATGGTGGCTTCTTATGGAAGGATGCTTCACATAAATATCAAGGGGCGTGTCACGCTCACTTTTAGGAGTAGCCTCCATAGAAACTTATCGGCCAATTTTTGAATATTGCATCGAAACTATCTTATTACTGTAAATATTACCTTAAATTTTAATATAGTGGTTTCTTATGGACGAACGCCTCACATATAGAGCAATACTTAGATGTTATATCTCCATTTTAGGGGCATCCTCATGCAAACCCACCAGCCACTTTTGAAAAACACTATCATTTCAGGCCAAGTCAATTTGACATTTAACTTGATATGGACGGACACTTCACATAATTATGAAGGGGCGTGTCACTCGCAATTTCGGATAGGCTTCAACAAACTTACTTGTTAGATTTTACAAATACCTACCTAAATTTACAGCTTGAAACTTCATGTGAATGGTATTAAAACTTCAGTACCACGGAAGTTAACGTTTGTTCTTGGTTTTCATATTAATTTGATTTTTTGAATAGCTAGCATAAAAATCTATAATTATTTTTTTGTAATTTTGTTGTTGCTAGCGACCTTTATATTGAATACTAGCTGGTATCCGACGCGTTGCTGCCCTTCCCTTTGACTCTCCTTTCCCCTGACACTCCATCCCCCGCCACGCCTTCTCCCTGCCACACCTTTCTCATGTGTTTTTACACTACCACCAATTCTCTTACCCCTCTTCTTCTGTCACTTATTTTTTTTAATATAAAAAACTACTTTTTGTACAACTACAACTTCAACTACAACTTTTCTTTAGAACTCAATCATATACACATCTCTCATCGTAAAGGCTGCGCTCGTAAGAAACGTTTTCGTTCGACCGTTTTTTCTCCGACTTACTTTGCAAATCCGACTATTCATTTTTCGGGTTAATATATAGCCTATGACACTCACAAATAACGTGGCTTTCTATTGGTTAAAGAATTTTCTAAATCGGTTCAGTAGATCTAGAGATTACCCCCTACAACCTCTTTTCCTCTTTATAATATTAGTATAGATATGTACATAAAGTTTAAACAGGCTAGAGGTCCATGATTAAGACACAGTTTCCACCAATATATTTCGAGTCTTCTCAAGAGTTTTCTTCAGTATGATATGTTAATTTTTCACAGCCAAAAGGCTAAACAGCATCCTCTTTCTTTTTACTTACGAAGAAAATAGAAGAAGAAAATTCAAGAGATTTGTACAAATGGATCTGCCTTTAACAAATCCATGTTGAAATGGGCTAACCACTGACAGAAGCTATCGTTGCAATTGCTCAGTAATAATTTTTTCAAGCAATGTAAGTACAGCACTTATTTTAGCAATACATCTATAATTCGAGGTACCAAATTTATTGCCTTTCTTCTGTGCAAGGGAATAATAAAGGATTATTTCCAAAGATTCGGGAACTTGTTTTGTTTTATAGAGAGGTTAAAAAAAAAGTTAAAGGAACACAAATTTCACATTTTTTTAGTATATAAGGGATAAGGAATATTATCAGGAACAGGCAGAAATGAAAATTTAATAGATTTAAGATTTAATGTTAACACATTAGACATGCAAATTACAGGAGATGATATAAAGCCATAGGATGGGATACTATAGGGATAAGATGCAGTAGAGCCAGAAGAGAAGTTAGTATAGCTTGATTGAAAGAAAGTAGCAAACAAATCCGATATTTCAGAACCCGAGGATGCTGCTCTACTATCAAAACGAAAATTTGAAGACGGAAGCCGTATTTCTACGTTTTATATTGACAAAGCTGAAAACAGCTCTTAGGATTCCTGCGCACGCTATTTTTAACTCGTAATACTCAGTAATAAATAGGCACTATAATCACTGTTTATTTAATGAGTTAAAATTAGAGAAAGGAACAAATATTTACTATAATCAACGTTTGAACCACTTTGTATATGTCTTTTGAAAAGGCGCAATTTAATATTTTTTAAACGACTACGAGAGAACCAAGGTAAACTACAAATAAAATTCGTTCCCAAGGACAACTGGGTTTACGCCCCGGACCGATCTGCACAAGAAGATTTGTGCAGTCAAAGGTTGTCCAACTCAGCCCAAGTGGCTGTATCAGGTATTTATGTATACAATTTTTTATATGGAGTCAACAGTTCTGTCGGCGCAACTGTTGAAGATACTCCTGTGCCGCGCCGGCATTGAGAGGAACCCGGGACCTGGTCCCTGGTTCTGCTCTGTTTGTGAGAGGAAGATCTTCAGGAATGCAACCTCGGTTCAGTGTTCTAGATGTGGCAGATGGCGCCACCTTAGATCTTGTTCGAGCCTCCAAACTCATAGAGACTGGACAGAGCAATTTGTTGCTAGCTGTTGCTTAGGTAACTGTAATTCTGTTACCAATGATAGAACAGCTGTTGTACCTACCTCCAATGCAACTGCAACAACCTCCTCCTCGCAAGCAACTGCAGTTGCTAGCTGGATATGCTCCGTTTGTGGCAATCAGATACGTCGCAATGTTTTATCTGTGCGATGTAATGGCTGTCACAATTGGTGTCATATGAGGAGGTGCACTGTTCTTAGATCTCATAGAGATAGGAGTACTGACTTCTTTGCGTCGTGTTGTCTATCTGCGCATAGTAATATGCTTGTCCCGTCTGTGTCCCGGTCACCCGTGCGGACGTCATGTAGCTCCAGTAGTTCTACACAGTCTTGGCCAAATCTTCCGCCGCCCCGTCAACCAATTATGCGTGCTCGCAGTCCATTGGTTGAGCAGCGATTTAACTCTTTTAGAGTTATGCAACTCAACTGTAATGGTCTGCGTGGGAAGGTGGCTGAGATTGTGGACTACATGGTGCGTCATGACGTCTTAATTGCAGCTGTGCAAGAGACCAAGCTCACAAACTCATGTCGGCTGGCATCTGTTGCTGACTTTAATATAGTCAGGCAGGACAGAGACAGAAACAGTGGAGGAGGACTGGCATTCATCGTTCATCGAACGGTGAATTTCAAACCTTTTTCACTGCCTTCTGATGGTCAACAGAATTCATTTCTGGAGACACAATGTCTGGCTATAAAGTCCGGAGATGTCGAAATTGAGTTTGTGAACTTATATATTCCACCAGTCAACAGCTGCGACCCTGGGTATAATCCGATTTTGAGCCATGTCCTGCAAGGGGATCACAGAGTTATTCTCGGTGATTTCAGTGCAATGGTTCTCAGAATTAGGTAATGACCTTAGGGGTATTAGTATAGCGGACCAGATAGATAGCTCTCCTTTTTGTACGATCAATGAGGATTGTGCAACCAGGATGAGTACTACCACATCCAGCTCCCCTGATTTAACTGTCGTCAGTGAATCGCTTATTGCATACTCTGAGTGGTCGATTGATATAGCGTTGGGCTTGTACCATATCCCTATTGTGATTAGCATTACTCGTCCGGAAGATTTTGTTGAATCGGATAGACGTGTCTTTGTGAACTACAATAGGGCTGACTGGACTGAGTTTACACGCTGTAATGATCAATCAATCAGCGGTCTTTTGCCTCCCAATAATGTTAAGGTAGGTGAAAGAATTCTTAGAGACGCGATCACTAAGGCTGCAAAGAGGCATATTCCTGCTGGTAGGTTACCTAATATTAGGCCAGGCTTTCCAGCTGCACGCTTAGCGACCTTGCGTGATCAAATTCGTGCCAATGATCCGGGTGATAGTCGTATTGCCTTGTTGTCTCGCAGTGTGAACAATCTCGTTGCGGAACATATGAAGGCAAAATGGCTAGAGCACTTGGATAATTGTGACTCGGGTTCGCGAAGTCTGTGAAACACCATTAAAAAAATATCTGGTGTACCGCAGAATAGGGCTCTTTAAACTGTCACATTTGATGGAGTGCAAATAGGATCGTGAAAAAAGTGTGCTACCTATTTCTGCAGACAGTTCGTGCAACACCCTTCTCAGCAGAATAGGTTGAAGCGTAAATCCATGTCATATCAGAAGGAAAGAAGGACTTGAAGATTTGGTAGATTTTACATGTGAGGAGGTTCTTGCTGCTATAGGGAAAGCAAAATCATCCAAGGCACTCGGCCCAGACGGCATTTCAATGCTGATGCAGAAGCACCTTGGGCCTATAGCGGTAGTATACCTCACGCACGTGTTAAACCTTTCCATTTCTCAGTTAATTGTCCCTGATGTATGGAAGGTAGCAAGGATTGTACCTCTCTTAAAACCTGGCAGTGAATCTGATCTTGGTTCCTCTTATAGGCGGCCCATATCGCTTCTTTCACCTGTAGTGAAAGTTCTTGAGTCATTATTGCTTCCTTCAATGACAGAACACTGCCTTCTAGCAGATCATCAGCATGGGTTTAGGAAAGGTCGTGGTACGACTTCAGCATTGAGCGAAATCACTACTTTTGTAGCTGATGGACTTAATAAGCCGAGGCCATGCGAACGTACAGTGATGGTGGCTCTAGACTTGAACAAGGCATTTGACACTGTTGATCATGCAATCATGTTTCAAGACCTGGACTCCACTTCACTACCCGATAAAACGAAACGCTATCTATTGAACTATCTTAGAGGTAGAAGGGCATATGTTGAGTTCAGGGGCGTGAGGTCGGGTTATCGTAAGTTAAAGATGGATGTTCCGCAGGGTGGAGTTCTCTCTCCTCTTCTGTTCAACCATTATTTGGCTAAGATGCCCCTTCCCCCTCCCCATATAAAACTAGTGACCTATGCAGATGATTGTTCTGTTTTATCATCGGGTGTGAATGTGGATGACATATGTGCGAGAATTAACATTTATTTGGATAATTTATTAAATTTTTTCAATGCTCGCAACCTTGGACTTTCAACTCATAAGTCATCTGCTTCCATTTTCACTTCCTGGACTACGGAGGTGAGAATGGAACTATATGTCTTTGTTGGAGGTCTAAGGGTTCCTACTGTCCAGTACCTGATGATATTGGGAACTACATTTGACCCATTGCTCAGATTCTCGGCTCATGCCACCAAGACAAATAACCGTCTTAAGTCGAGAAAAGTGATGAAAGCGCTTGCCGGATCTTCTAGGGGTAAGGACAAGGAGACTATATTAACAACTTATAAAGCTATTGGACGTTCTGTCCTAAATTATGCTGCTCCTGTATGGATTCCTTTCCTGAGTAAGACTCAATGGCAAAGCCTGCAAAGAAGTCAGAATAGTGCGCTGAGGACTGCAACTGGCTGTTTGCAAATGACCCATGAGGATCATTTGCACAGTGAAACGATGATACTTCCTGTTCATCAACATAATGAGCTGCTTTCGAAGCAGTTCTTGTTGGGTGCGTACAGAGTTGATCATCCGAACCATGTCACCCTCACTACATTAGCGCCTACCCGAATAAGATCGGATATCAGGATTTATAAGTCGAGCATAAATCGCTTTATCACTGATAGCAACATTGGGGAGTATGAATATACTTCCGGAAGGGCCCAATTGCATAAAGATGCAACTGAGCATGCAATTCGCTCGTTTAGGGACAATATAATATTAGGTGGAAGACCTCCAAGACCTATTCATGAGAGCGAAAAACATCTCCCTCGTAGCACCAGGACGAAACTTGCATAGTTAAGATCCGGATGGACCGTTATGCTCGAGTGCTACAGGGAAAGAATTGGGATAAGTAATACAAACTGCTGCCCTGATCACCGCATGATACTTTTCACTTGTTCAATTGCCCGTCCCATCCAACACAATTGAGCCCTTTGGACCTCTGGTTACGACCAGAGGATGTTGCCTTTTTCCTAGACCTTGACACCTGAGGTTTGCATTTCGGTTTTTCTTTCTCTTTCACAAATATTGCTTGCACCATTTATTACTTTATATATAATAAATTGTGTACATATGATTTCCTGATACAGCTCACAAGAAGAAGCTGCTACAACAACAACAAATAAAATTAGATACAGTAGTGCTAGAAATACATCTGTCAAAGTAATTGAAAACTGTGGAATAGAAAGTATTCAATGCCATCTCAATATCTGTACAGACACGCAGTATTGACCAATCGGTACTGAAGAGTAATACGAGGTATACTATTTATATTTCGGGAATAGCAAATAATAACTAACATTTTTAAATGAAAATAGCTTTATTGTTTTTTAAAACATTCCCCTTGATGATCAATACACTTTTGCATTCGTTCAAACCATTTGTCATAGCAGTTTTTCCATTCCGCTTGAGACACCTCTTTTTGAACGCTTCAACTGCTTCTTCGGCGCTCGTAAATCGTTGACCACGCAGTTTACCTTTGATACTCGGGAACAAGAAGAAGTCATTGGGTGCCAAATCAGGACTGTACGGAGGATGAGTCATTAATTCGATGTTTTGACTGCTCAAAAATGCACTTGTTTGACGAGATGTGTGAGAGTTCGCATTGTCATGATGGAGAATGATTCGTCTTTGGCGGTTGGTTTTATGAATTTCTCCGAAGTCTTCCGGCAAACAAATGGTCGTGTACCACTAATAATTTGACCGTCCTACGTTGCTCAAGTGGAACAGTGGCCACATGACCCATTCGGCCGAAGAAACAGGCGATCATTTGCTTCGCTGTGCATCTTCCACGAACAACTTTTGTTGGATTTGGCTCGTCTTCGAATATCCACACGGTCGATTGCTGTTTTATTTATGATCTATTGATAAATTATGGGGTATCCAACGAGAGCAAATTTTTTTTACAGCTAAGTGTTCAATGCAAAATCGAATGTATTGAAGTGAAACTAATTTGTAAGGATGCCTCTATCTCACGATATGTCACATGACAAACTTGCATTATCAGTTCACGCACTGCATCGATGTTTTTGGGCACAACAATCGATTTTGGACGACTCTCACGGAATTCATCGGCGATCGAACTACGACCACGATTGAAATCACTATACCAGCGATATTCTGTGGTTTTTGATGGTGCTTTATCGCCATACAAAGAACTGAGTTAATTGACACAAAACAAATACCAATTGTACATCAAAACTTTGTGAGTACGTTTATGCCAAAATAATGCAAACTTTATTATGGTGTTGCCAGATTTTAGCTTTTGACATTAGTGTTGCTAGTTCCCGAAATATAAATAGCAGCTTTCGTAGATTTTACTTTTTAAATACGAAACTTTATCTAACTGAATCGATAGCTCCAATATAGGAAGAGAATTGTCTTCAGGCAGTGTGTTCGGGGAAATCCTGTTAACGGATATGTTATAACCATTGATAACAAACACAAGATCGAGAAGCCGACATGAAATGTTGCAAGTGTTGTTACACTGTTGCAAGGGCAAATCAATAATACTATCTAGAGAATTATGATTAACATAGAAGAATCATCGACCGTTGACTAACTAGGTATATTAAAATAACCCATAAATATAAGATGGTATTTATCAACTACAAGGGTAACATTATGTGAAATTGCAGATGCGTGAAGCAAGTAAATGCTCATTTCCGAAGAAGGTGGAATAAACGAGCACATTACGTGCTAAATAACATTAAAATGACATAATGATATTTTAACACATAAAAGTTCAATAGTCTTTTTGGATATGTCAATTTCTTCAGCCATCAGATTTGATGATTTGACTAATATCAGCACACCTCCACCAGAACGATTGGAACGATCGATCCTAAATGTAACAAAACTGTCACAGAAAATTCAGAACTCAGAATATGTCAGTCGTAACGAATGAACTATTATGATGAAGATCTCGGAGTTTAGTTCTTAGCACTCTCACTTGATAGTGAATAAAGAACGAAAGTGCAATAAGTTTATTGGAATGGAAGAAAAAGTCCGGGTAATTCAACCGCGTTTTGCACTGAAGTATGTTTATTTTTATAATATATCCTGAACTACAATTCCGCTAGGCTAAAAACTTGATGTGAGAACAGTATCGAAGAACGAAACGGGAACCATCACCTTAAAAGAAGAAATGAAGCGTGAATAATTAAAATTAAATTCCGAAATCTAACTGTGAATTAATATATGTGTGTGCCGTAATATCTTCTTCATGGTACATACGAAATGAAAATATCCACAACGACCTTAACATAATAACTGTTAAGGAAGAAACTGCGCGTCTCAATCAAATCTACCAGTATAGATTTGTTTCCCATCCCAAGCCTTTGGCAAAACACGTTACTCAAGCTGACAAGAAGTCGATGGCATAGAATAAGAGATTAGATTTAAATTATTAGTAGTCTCAACTTGAGGAAAAAATACAATAAATAAACAAGAAAAAACGTTAACTTCGGTTGAACCGAAGCTCTAATACCATTCACATCAAACTTTAAATAGTATTGTAATACATAAAAGTGGGGGTTTAAATAGGGGCTACCCCAAAAAGTGGGTGGTACACGCTCACTAGTAGATGTGTATGAAGAGATGTAGTAGATGTGTAAGATGCCGCCATATCGAATTTCAAGTTGATATTGACGTTTTCGAGGTTTGTATGGGAGCTACCCCAAATAGTGGGCGGGGCACGCACGATAGTCTATGTATGTTAAGCGGCTGACCATAAAAAGGCACCACATTGCATTTCAACCTAATATTGACGTTAATAAAGAAGTTTTCTTACAAAAAGTCAAAAGTGGGCAGAAGGTTTGTATGGGAGCTACCCCAAATAGTGGGCGGGTATACCCATTAATGTATATGTCAAGCATCCGCCTGCTTTAAGTTACTACATCAATTATTAAGTTGATATTGACTACAATAAAAATGTTTTTCATACAAAAAGTCAAAAGTGGGCGGTGAGTTTGCATGGGGCCTACCCCAAAAAGTGGGCGTGGCGGGACACTCTATTAAATTGGAATAAGAAGAAGTCAACTGGATAGCATAAAAATTTGTCCCCAAAAAATGCGCAACAACATACAGACGGACAATCAGACAGACGGACGGACATGGCTAGATCGATTCGTCTCGTCGAGCTGATCAAGAATATATATACTTTATGGGGTCTACGATGGCTCCTTTAATGCGTTACAAACTTTCAGAAAAACTGAAAATTTTTTTTATTGTAGTCAATATCAACTTAATAATTGATATGGTAACTTTCAGTGGGACCCGCCCACTTTTTCAGCTAATCCCATATAAACCCACAGCTCAATTTTATGCATTTGTATGGAAAACGTCAATATCAACTTCAAAATCGATATGCTGGCGTCTTATAGATGGTCGCTTCATACGCATCTACTAGTGGACGTGTACCGCCCATTTTTTGGGTAGCCTCTATCTAAACTCTTTCGCTTATGTTTTACAATACCATTTAAAGTTTCGTGTGAACGGTATTCGAGCTTCGGTTTGTTTTAGTTGAGTTTTAGGTTTCCTAATTTTGATACACAGAACAAACGAACAATTTTATTAGCTCGTCATGAATTTCAAAAATGCATAACATTTCAACGGGTATACCTATATTGAGCTTGTTGGACTCGCCTCAGTGTCAAAAATAAACAAAAAATATGTTTGGGTCGATATGTCCCCCACGAGCCCCAATACCCTTTGATGGTGGGTATTTTCAACTCCCTATATTTCGGAATGGGGTGATCCAATTTTGAACGAAGGTTTTTTTTTTATTTTTTTTTTTGATAAATGAAAAAATTTGCGTATATTGACTGGATTGGAACAGAAATTGATGTTACTTTAGAAAAATAAAATAAGTAATACTGTTAATTTCAGTTAAACCAAAGCTCTAAAACCATTCTCATCAAATTTTCAATCGTATTGTAAAATATGAACACGTGTGGTGGGTCTCTAAGGGGGCTACTCCTTAAATTCTGCGGATGTTTCTCATACAAAAAAGTTTATAGAGCGCTACCTCAAAAAGAGGGGGACACTCATTAGCAAGTGTATGCGAAGAAGCCGTACATAAGAATTGAAATTCAAGTTGATATTGACTCAAATAAAATAATGTAATCCATACAAAACACATAAGTGAGCTATGGGTTTGTATGGGGCTCATTCTCCATAAGAAACCACCATATCAATATTACTTAACATGATATTGACTTAACTAAAGAAGGTTTTTATACAGAAACACAAAATTGGGCGGTGGATTTATATGTGGGCTATCCTAAAAAGTGGAAGTGGTATATCAATATGGATATTCTATAAACTTGCGTCCAAAATAAGTGTTTCAGTGTTTACTAGTTTTCAGCCAGATATCTAAAAAAATTTATGAAGGTTATTTTTTTTTGTTTTGGGGTTCCATTTTCCGACAGGGATTAAACTGTCATAAATTAGTCTGTTCCGCCATTTGTGGTTAGTTGGGTTTGCCATTTTATGATGAATAGACTAAAGGAAGAACAATGCTTGTAAATTCTGAAAAATTATTTCGAAAATCGAGGTTTCATTCGGGAATGTTACCTTGCGCTACGTCCATTTTACGGTGGACATAATCTTCCATTCGAGCGCTTGATTCAATTAACCATGGATCATTTTATGCATACTCAAAAGACGTCGTACCGAACAAACAATTGCTGCTGTGTGCAACAAGTTTATGGAAAACTTTATAATATCCAGCTGGTGCTGCCGCCGTTCGTTCGGTCAATGGGCTGAAAGTCAACCCACGGTATTATCGCAATATTCTGTTCAGTGTTGAGGATAATTTTTGCATCAATGGGCATGTTAATAAGTAAAATTGCCGCATTTGGAGTCAAGGATATTCACGAGAGATTCTCGAGGCACCGTCACATATCACACAATCACACATATATCACAATCATTGGTTCTTACCTCTTTAAAATAAATCCGTTACCGTCAACGACGAGCCGTAACAAAGAGTCATAATAAGCAATTATTTCATACCCTAATTTAATGCGATGTTTATTGAAGAGATGTTTTTTTTTTCCTACAGGACGGCGCCACATGCTATACAGCGGAACAATCGGCTTACTGAAGGAAACATTTGGCGAATGCGTTCTTTCTCGAAATGAGATTCTGTGATTTAAGTCCTTTGGATTATTTTCTCTGGAGTTACATGAAGTCATTGGTTTGTATGAACAAACGACTTGGAAGACAAAATTGTGCGAACCATAGCCGAGATACGGTCCCAACTGTTTAAAAAAGTTATCGGAAATTGGAGTTCCAGAATGCGTGCCAGCCTACATGACAGAAATCGTATAAAAACACTAATGTCATAAAATTATCTATCTAATATAACCATTTTACATTTTGAAATTATGTAATCTCAGTATTTTTAATTCAATTCAAAGTTCTTCAACTCCAAAAAAGAAAAAAGCATCCTGTACAAAAAGTTGCGCAGTCACTATCGGACACAAGGACATGGCTAGATCGACTCGTTTCGTCGCGCTGATCATTGCTTTTGCATGGATACCATCTAGCGTTTTCTGTCTCTCTCGCACTAACGAGTCCAATGTCTTGCAATGACCAACTAAACAATTTAATATAGATGAATTTTTCGCTGCCCTGAAATCTAAATCGTAAACTTTGATTTAAATAATTCCATGTAGCAAACAATTCATAGTTAGTATCAGCGGACTGAGAAGGCCAGTGAGAAAGGCAGCCGGAGCAAGAGCCATTCAATGCCAAGCGATTTATGTAATAAATATACAAATGTATGTATGTACGTATGTACATAATATACATTTATACTCGAACTCGAACTATAGTGAAATGTTTTAAGATAACAGTGCATAAATATTTAGTTAAAGATAAATAATTGGTATAGTTGAACCTAAAGTATTTATGGCATAATTACGTAGTCAGCAGCTGTAGTAATCAGCAGGGAGAGCACGCGCCAGGGCATTTGCAATAATATATTGTGTAATGCCAACTTAGCATGAATATTCATGTCAGACAATAAGATACCGCTGCCGGTCTTGACGATGACGACCAACCGAATGATAGTCAGAGGGCACTGAAAATCAACTGACACTTCTTCGCATGTCGTGTCGTGTCACCGCAACCAAAAGTGTTGCACACACAATTCTAATTTATGAGTTTTGCAGTTGTAAAATTATTAAATAACCTAATGCAATATCCGTTTCTATGTCCTTTCTATTCAAGACGCCTTATGGCAAGGTGTATCTTGCTTGTCAGAGTTGTCAACTTAAGTAAAGTGAGTGGCAAAGTGTTGTTGTTGTTGTTGTTGTTGTTTTTGTCGTTGTTGTTATGGTGAAATAATTTATGACAAGCTGAGCGTCAAACATCGAGTTGAAATTGTTTTGTGCTTAGTAAATCGAGAGGCATTTATGTACAAAATATGCTCAATGCCAAACATTTGACACGCTTGGCAACGCTTGACGCTGAAGAATACAAAATAGATGCCCAAAGTTAACAATCCATTAACTTAAAATAATTTTAGTTTTTAAAGTGGCTTTCCTTAATTAACCTTATTTACTAGTATTTGGACGCCAGTCTAACTGACTATCGCTTTGTTTAAAAGCAATAAACGGTAGCATACTGACAGTTTAACTAACTTCTAGTTTGGAAAATGGTGGTCCGGGAAGAAATTCAAATGTTGTAAAACAACGTAGAAAGTACAGAACAGAATTAAATTGAAAATCAGATCACATATAATTGTTGTAACAGCTTGTGAGCGGTACCAGTATTAATATAAATACATGAAATTATATTGAAACGATCAAAAATAGTATTGTTGATGGTAATAATCCATGTAAGAGGAAGATAAATCGAAAATGTAACCCTACTTAGGGGTCAAGTCCCAAGAACCAGGCTCAATTAGACGGGTCTATAGATAAACAGGACTCACTTGTGTCGGGACGGACAGATGTGGGTCGTGTTATTCGGCTATTGTTTATGCTAATCCCGATTCGTTCCTTTTATCACTCCAGCATGTTGCTCCATTCGGACCTTAATTATGCTAATGTAGTCATGTACCAGGGAAATATTTCTCACTCTCATCAAGAGGTTGCGGCCTGCCATCGCGCACAATAATGTCCCAGAGCTAGTTTATTTACTTTTCAACTGAATTTTCGTGTCTTCTGATGCCATCACGAATACAAGTGAGAACAACTTTCGTGAGGGTAACATGATTGTGATGATTAGTCCTATATGCACCCGACCAAAATTGCTTCGAGACAATTGATTATGTTGGCAAACAAAGACCGTCACCGTTTCTTCATAAATGTGGCATTTATGGGTAATTTGTTGTTGTGGCAATTCTTAAAGCGCTATTCTCACTTCTTTGCACTGAGTCGTACTGAGGAAAGGCGTCCAGACAGTAGCTGCGTAATTTAGAACAGATTGTTCAATGGCTTTATAGGTGATAATGGTAGTCTCCGTATTTTTTCCCCAAGAAGTCCCGACAAGCGCCTTCAGCACTTTGTTACTTCACTTTAACAGATTGTTAGTGTTGTTAGAGTGAGGCGAAAATGTAAGTTGGAGATCTAAAGCGGTACCTATTAAATATCGTTGGGTACTGAACTGTCCGAATAATCACGCCCTCATAAAAGACGTCTAGTTCCATCTTTCTAAGTTCAGGAGGCGAATAAAGAAACCGATGATTTATGGGCTGAGAGCTTGATATTGCGTGCAGTGGAAAAATTAAACAAATTCTCTAAATAGATATTAATTATCGCACAAAACTTCAGAAACGTCTACTCACAGTTCTCCAATTTATAACAGTGAGAAGGTAAAAGCATTTTGGCTGAATAACGGTTAAACAACAATGGAGAGAAACCTTAACATAATCTATGGCTTCATACCGTGAAGGTAGTTTAATAACCAGAGTTTAGTTTTGTCAGATAGTGAGGTGAAACCAAGCCTTGACACAAGTTTGCTTAATCAACAGTATCAAATGACTTGTTTAAGTCTAGATGGTGCCATCTCCGTTCTTTCACATGGCATTTGCTTCTTTAATCCATCAGCGATAAAAGTGGTTGTTTAATTACGCAACTTAATCGAACTTTTGGGCACAAGGTAATTTTTACATTGATATATATATATATATTTGACATATGTTTCTCAATGTGAAGAGAGAAAAATAACAACTTTTTTGTTAGAAATAATGTTTTAAGAGCCGTGAAGACACACGTGTTGCGAACTCAGTCACGAGATCTCATCAGTTCGCTGGCCGCACCCTGTAAACTTTTTCCTACTTAAAACATGCTTTTCGGGAAAATAGCCCTGTGTATCATATGAATTTCTATGCATCCAACGATTAACGAATTTTCCCGCCAAGCATGTTATATTTGTTTTCTTGAAAATACGGCTCTCTTCTACACTCAGTCTATTATTGTTGCATACTCATCTTATAAACGACATCAATGGCTAGTAACACCGCTACTTCGAAAATGATAAACATGGGTAGTATTGTTTCTTTGTCTTTAATTGATCAGACAAACAATTCTTAATTAATTAATAAATGTGTCGTGCCACACATGATTATAATGTAAATTTTATTTAGCGACCTGTATTATAAATTGTATATGAATTTTTGCTGGCTCAAGGACATTTTTACATTGAGACATGTTTGATATATTTTTCTCAATGCAAAGAAAGAACCGGTTCATGGCTTTTGAGCTAGCAAGCCACAGGGATGTACGGGACACGATGAACTTGCTACCCCAGCTGGAACCTATCTCATCCATTACGCCAGATGAGGTACGCTTTCGAATCAAAACGCTTAAACCGAAGTCCCTGACTACGACGGGGAGGACGGTAGAGTTGCTGAAGATTTTCGAAAATGGGAGTATTGTTCGTAGCACTGTTTTAGAATGACATGGCTCGCATTAATCACTTTTTTTTGTCAATGGAAACAGGCAGTGAAAACTGTTAAACTGGAGAATCTTTTTGTTACATAACAATAAGTTTGCTACACCTAATTTCTCTAAGATATAAAAGAAATAATTTCTCTTAGTTGAATGTTGGCAGTTTCCAGTGTACAGAGTGCATTCCTGATCATCAGTTGGGCTGCAGGCAACACCATGGCAGTCCAGAACAAATCCATCGATTCGTTCAGCATGTCAGAATAATTGCCCTGATGTCACTTACGATATTCAGAATTGGTCTACAAGCTTAAGTCTCTCCACTTAGCAGCTCATTACCTCCAGCTTAGGTCATTAGGTAGCTCGAAATAATCGGTCGAACATTCGCTGTATAAGACCAGGTGTACCTCAGAGAAGTGACCTTGGACTTATCCTGTACATATTGTACACTATGAATTTGTGTGCTCCTGCACTCCCACACTCAATACAATACTCCCTACCTATGCCGCTGACACCGTTTTCGTGGCACATCCGCAAAACAGTGGGCTGCCTATGTAACTAAACTGCGAAAGCTAAACTGGTTGTTGAAACTGTCTAGCAAGCTCAGTTTGATCTTTAAATTGACTGTTCATTGGTCAATAGTTGCTCATTCCTAGACTTACTGACTAGGAATGACTGCGACTCTAGGGGACTACAACGATCTTCAACATCAACAAGATACAAATAGTTCAAAATAAAAAAAAAAACTTTTTAACGCATTAAAAAAGGCATAAAGCCCGAATGAACTGAAACTTGATAGACCCCATAAAGTATATATTGTATTATGGATCAGCATCGGAAACTGAGTCGCTTATCTATGTCCGTCCGACCGTCTAGATGTATGAAACAACATTCAGTTTCTCCTTGACCATACGCAACCGTCTTATATTGAATTTTGTGGACGCCCGTCAATCCCATAATACTGGAATTCTACCGGTATATTTAGACTTTTCAAGGCCGCATAGTTGGAAAAACGTGTGTTTTATTTTCTTTTATACTCTTCAGACAGAGTGTAAATTGTATTACAACTTATTCATAATGTTTGCAACACGTTAAAGGAAGCATCGGATACCCCATAAGTATATACATATATTCGTGTGTATATACATATATCCGTCTGTCGTATATACATATATCCGTCTGTCTGTCTGTTTGTTCGTTCCTTCCTGTCCTACTCACTAAATTTTTGAAGTACAGACTTTTTATAGGCAAAAGCAATTCAACTTCGAACATGACCGCGGTATCCACTGGTAGCTATAGCACTCATACAAAACACTTCGTGTTTATTTTGTTTTATCGAACATGTTGCATTAAAGCAATTATTTTTAAAATATAAGCGTTTTTACACTCTTGTCTGTTGTTGCGACAACAGGCTCGAAGAAATATTCATTCCTCTTCTTTTAAAATTTCCCAACAACACTATGAACCCACGATCTCAACTGATGTTCGCCAACATGGCGGCAAGTCCATTTGTTGCTTATTTCTATGACTTTTTTTCTGGAGTTTTTAACAAATTGAGAGAACTGAGAGCGGCAGAGAGCTCAAGTTTTTGTGATTGACCGAGTGCGTTACCTGGTTTTTACCTACCTTAGACAAAAAAACTTTAGAAAAAAAAAACAAAAAAAATTGCATTCTTCCATACTCCCCTTCACAACCTGTCCAACAAAAAAAGAAAAAAAAAAAACCTAGCGAATATGTTGGGTTTAAGGGGGCTAAAAAGAGTGTGAACGTTTTGCACTTGCCTATTTATATAGTAGATATGCCGGATGGGGCCGTTTGCAGAAATGGACAGTTATTGATTGCGATTCTCTTAGGAATGGCCAAAAACAGTTCTATTGCAAACGGGTCAAGCAGCTCTCAAATATCTCAAACATATGAAGACACAGAGGAAGGCTCGGATACAATTCCCCTTTGATGACGACCCCCGCAAACGATTTAAGGACCATGATGTACGGATATACACCTGGAATGCCCTGTTCCTCCCTAGTGTTGGTGCAGATATCCAGCCGGTTGATGTCCATGAAAAATGCAATGCTGACATCACAGCATTACACGAAATGCGATGGATAGGGCAAGGTCTGCTAGAGGAAGTGCGAGTTATAATGCGGTTTCGTGGTTAGTAGGAAACTACGAGGTCTTGTCTCCAGTTTCATTCCTGTGGACGAGCACCTGGCCGCGATACGTATCAATGCTAAGTACTTCAACATTAGCCTGATTTGTGCACACGCCCCGACGGAAGTCGCAGACGATGCGGCCAAAGTTGAATTTTATGAGCGTCTCGAACGTCTCTACGTGCGGTGCCCCAATCACGATGTAAAAATCGTGCTTGGCGATTTCAATGCCAAAATTGGGAAGGAAGGAATGTTTGGCCCAACTGTCGGAAAATTTCGCCTCCACAACGCTACCTTTAGCAGTGGAGAGAGGCTAATCGACTTCGCCACAGGTCGAAACATGGTAATCAGTAGCACCAGATATTCAGACTTTGACATCCACAACGCCTTCCACAAGAACGAAGCTCTTCAATGACCAATATGAACTTTGTATCGAAGCAAAGATCGTTTGTCTTTGCATGATGACGCTATCACACAATCAAAGCGTCGTCAGAGTAGGAAAGAACCTCTCCGAGACTTTTGATACTAAGAGAGGTTTCAGGCAAGATGATGATTTATCGTGCAACTTTTGTAATCTTCTGTTGGAGTACATCCTACGCAAATGCCCATACTTCCATAAGGAAGTGATGTAACTCTCATATGCTGATGACGTTGACATCATCGGCACGAACGAACGACGAGTTATCAGGGCTTTCTTGCATATTGAGAAACAGTCACGTCTCATGAGTATCGACTTGCAGATCATCGGTGCGTCTTGGACGGTCTGTGAGGATGGGGAATTTCAGTTTCAGTGCCGTAGAAAACTTTGTCTACCTGGGAACAGACATAACCAGCAACAACGTGAGCCTGGAGATTGGACGAAGAATAACTCTGCTAATGAATGCAGCTACTTTGGGCTCATCAAGCATATTAGAATAGAGTTCTCTCTCGAAGTACGAAGATAAAAAGACTATCCCAGTCCTGGTATATGGCGTAGAAGCATGGACCCTAGCCACATCGTATTCAGCGTCTTTTGGAGTGTTCGAAAGTTGGCGAAGAGATTAGGATTCGCATTAAGTATGAGCTGTGTGACACTGAAAATGACAACAAACTCAATGAATTCTAAAAGATATTTGTTTAAGTTTTTACTGAAATTACAAATCGTAAAAGTAGATGGAAATGGGAAAAAGGCTGGATGTGCGAAGATTATTTCAGCATCTGTACATGCAATATTTTTTATTTAATGTATCAACTCCAAATAACAAATAGTATTATTAGATGCTACATGCATCCACAACAATAGTCAAGTGAGCTGAAAAATATCATTTACTATTTGCCAATACTGTCAACCATTAATATTTTTACGATTAGTTAACGTAGAATTACTGGCTGAGTCAAGTTTAAAAATTCAAATTTCAAATATATTTAATTGTTATTATAATTTTGGCCAACATAACGAGAAGATAAATAATGTTCATTCAAATCTAATGGAGAAGAAGGAATATGTGGGAAGTGTTGGCAACGCGGCAAAAAACGATAGCCAAGATGAGAAAACAAGGACAAGCGGCATCAGCAATGACATTTGTGCCCATCCTGACAAGGTGACCGGTAATACCTCCAAAAGCACCGCTAACAACGATGGCGATAAAGATGTCGGTAGCAACCAACTTAAGCACGAGGCCAACAACTTCGAAACCGATGCCGGCACCAGCAATATGTATGAGACAAACTCTAGTATCAATCTAAAGAATACTGCCACACATAATTTCGACAAAGAGGCATTAAAAACGATTGTGATTCAGACCAACAATGGCGTCAACTCCCGTAACGATGCTTACATCACTTTTGATAACAACCTCAACTTTACCAAATACACTATCATAAACGTTAGTAAACTTTGTAACAAAGATTACATTACATCAGAAAACAAGATCAAAAATCATTTTATAAATAATGTCGGCACAGTGAAGAAGACTAGCGATTTCTGGGGCAATGATGCCAATGAGGAGGTCGTTAACAAAATAACAGCAAACGTCGCCTACAACAGCTACAGCAATGTCGCCGTAAATAATTCTGACAACAAAGTCGACAATAACAGTGAAAGTGACGTTAACAACATCGATGGCACTAACTGCAATAACAAATCACTCAACATAGTTGGCCAAAGTCTCGCCAAAGATGCCACAAATAGTTTACAGAAAATCGTCAGCAATATCTGCGGAAGTGAAGCGCGTTATAAATTTGGCAATTACAAGATAGAAATCAACATCGAAAATGACATCAGCGCCGGCAGCACTGATAACGTTGCTGATAAAAATTTTAGAAAGGACAATAAAAATTCCGACAACAAATCTGATAAGTCCAGCAAAAAATGTAGCCCCAGAAACAACGCGGGTGACTCTAAATCAGAAACAGAATGCACTTAAAGGACTGAGAGAATTTGTTGCATGTTACAAGATGCCAAAGACTGTTGTCGAGATCGCATATTACTACAAAAACTTTCCTGAATTGACAAAAAACGCAACCCATCGATTTTCTTAATTCTACAAATTATGATTCGGATCAAGAGAAGGTCTTTGCCGTACTGCGTTCATTAAATGTGGTGGCAAACGTATACGTTTTCGCTAACAGGTCCAAAATTCATCGATAAATTCTTGTTTATTTTGATATGTTTAAGTAAAAACAGCACATAAACTGTATACATAACGGGTGATTCATTTAGATGTTTTTTTTTCATTTGTTCATTTTTTTTTCCACAGATCACGCATGACTAATGTCATACTGCCATTTAATTTGTATTCAGTATTGTTTGACAATTCATCATGTGGTAAGACTAACACTGGAACAACGTCTCCAAATAATTCAGCTGTATTATGAAAATCAGCGTTCTGTGAAACATGTTTTTCGTGCACTTCGAGCAACATATGGTGTTTATCATCGACCTTCCGAGCCCACTATTGCGAAAACTATACGCAAATTTGAGTCTCAGCGAAGAGTACGGCTGAAGACCATGACTAATCGATTCGATGCCGTGCGCAGCATCTTGGCTTCTCGTATGGAGCGAATTGGCGAATTTTACGCCAGAATCTTGGTTTAAAGGCTTACAAAATCCAACTATTTCAAGAATTCAAGCCGTTGTTTTCACGCCGAATTTATATATATATATATACTTGATCAGCATCGAAAAATGATTCGATTTAGCTATATCCGTCTGGATATATGAGAAAACAGCTCCCATACTATAAGAGCTATAGAATTTAAGCTTGGACCATACACAAATCGTTTATAATTATGTCCAGAATATGGTCATTTGATCCGTATAGGCACCCTTTTGAAGGCCGCATAGCTCAGAACTATTGCATACAGCCGATAATTGCAGTAAATAAAACAAGAAAGTACGTTCGAGTATGCTTGCCTTGTCTAAGGAATTTTATTCGAACAAAACATTTGTAAGGCGGCTATATTCGAAGGTGGTTCGATCCAAACATATGTGAGATATCTTATTGGGATTGTCGAAAGGTACGCCAAATTTGTTGTTTCTAGCTTAATTATCGACTAAAACAAAACAATTTTCTTGCTATGAGAGACAAGTTATAGTGGGGTTGAAACGATCATTAAACCAAGGTTATCTGAAAATGATAGTCTTAATATTAAATTTTAAAGTCTCTATCTCTTATAGTCTCTTATATTTTGCTGTTCAAGCAGACGATCAAACGGATATATCATGGACACGACCTTTAATGCTGATCAAGAATTTATATTCTTTATGCGGTCTGCCACGCCTACTTCTACCTGCTACACACATTTGCACAAACTTAATATAGCTTCTTGCTCTAAGAGTACAGGGTATACAAAAAGAGGAAGAAAAACATTGACATCGAGTTTAAATTGATTTTGCAGTTAATCCGCTGTGTTTGATATTTGATAAGTCATCTTGCTGAAATGCCAATGGCGTAGCGTAGTTGATTATAGATTGCGGAAGCGGATGACGATAAAGAATTAAATTACCTAATTGCAAAAACAAAAGTACAGTTCACGAAATGGAAGATGTTGTATTAATGTTTAATTATGCAAGAACGGTTTTGTAGGCGGCATAATGTATGCACGAATTCGTTTGATAATGCATGCAACGAATGCCTTATACATTTGGGATTAGGACAAGAGTATGCAACTCTTCGAGAAAGTTAAATTCTGCTGCAACACTAAGGTGTGCAAATAATGCAAATAATGTGAAACCATAAAAAATTTCTTAAAACCTCCTCTAATATTATAATAGATACATACATAAAAATGTAATACCGTTCACACGAAATTTTAAATCGTGTTGTAAAACATAGCCGTAGCGTGAGTTTGTATTGGGGCTACTCCAAAAAGTGGGCGGGACACGCCCATTAGTATTGTATATGAAAAAAGCCACCACATCGATTTTCAAGGTAATATTAATTTATCGTCGTAAGTCAAGAAGTAAAGTACTTAAAGCGCTTGCTGGGTCTTCTTGGGGTAAGGACAAAGAGAAAATAATTGCCATCTAAAAAGCTATTGGACGATCTGTCTTAAAAAAATGCTGCTTCTGTTTGGACTCCTTACATCAGTTAGACTCAATGGTAATGCCTGCAAAGAGGTCAGAATAGTGGTCTGAGGACTGCTACTGGTTGTCTACAAATGACTCATGAAGACCACCTGCATGAAGAAGCGATAATAGTTTCGGTTCAACAACATAATGAATTGCTTTCGAAACAGTTCTTATTAGCTGCGTATAGGTGCAAATATCCCAACCACAGCAACGTCATGAGAACCGTTCCAACTTTTATCAGAGATGATATGAAAAGTTATACAACGAGTATATCTCGATTCGCACCTCATGGTCATATAGTCCGGCAGGGCTGAATTGCATAAAGATACGGTTGAACAGTTAATTCTCAGGGACAATATTGTGCTTGGTGGCAGGCCGCCACCTATTGATGAGATTGAAAAACGTTTCCCTCTTAACACCAGGACTAAATTAGAACAGTTAAGATCTATCTGCAGCAATATGCTCGAGTGTTACAGGGTGCTGATCGGAATCAGCACCATTGATTGCTGTGCTAAGTGTGGTCAATCGCCATACAACATGACCCACCAGTTGAACTGTCAGTTCTGTCCGACGCAATTGAATCATGTAGATCTATGGATACCTCCAATTAAAGTAGACGCGTTTCTGGAACTTGACACCTATGATTACATTTCGGTTTATCTTTCTTTTACATTTGTAATTACTTTGCACAATACAGTCATTATATAATAAATTGTATATATGTACATATATTCTGGTACAGCCTAAAACAAGCTGTTCCAACAACAACAATATATAAACAAATTTTATAAGTCAACAATTAATCAAGTATTGCACTCACCTTAATCACATATGGATAAATTTAGTTCTGAAGTACCCAGTTCAGATAGGCTGTAGTTTCTCTACGTATAATATAAGTAGTTTAATTTCTAAGTAGTTCAGCGGCAGCTCCAAGCCCGAAGATAATTAGGATCTCTTTCGTTGTTATGTAATTTTTCGTACCTGGTGTCCACTACTTAAGAGCAATCTAACTTAAATTTGGTGCTACTGTTGTTCTTCATTTCAGATCTCTCGCTGGTCGGCTGTGAAAACTCATAGGCGCACCCAACTATTGTACTTTCAGTTTTAATTTGCATGGTCAGCAAATCAGATCAATCAATCTCTAGATTGTCTAAATTAGGAATACAAATTAAGAAAGAATTAATGTTTAAAAATAATAAACATTATTCAAATTACGACTTACTTTACATTAAAACTGTATAAAGAAAAATGAGCAGCCAGTAGTTTTCGGCAGTTGTTAAAGTTATTACTATCAATTTAATCTGAACTCCAAACCCACGAACTCACCAATTGGGTGTATGGTTTGACCTGCTAACGATGAAACGTCACTAGAAATTCGGTAAGCAGGTAAAAAATGATTTAATACAGTACTATTGAATAAAAAACTTACTATGGCGTTCTTCTTTTTGTTTTTTTCCGCCGGACACAGCAACGACAACCTTGCTAAATAACACTGCTTCAAAATCATCCAGTCATAAACAACACTTCATGTAAGTAGCATGTACATAAATCTAAATTGGTTTATTGGCTGCAATCATTTAATTAAGAAGTAAACCAACACATTTTACCACAGCGCCATCGAAAAAGTAAACTGAACTAGAACCAATGTATCCGTTGCTAGTCGGCCTGATCTCAATGCGCAGCGTTTCGATTGTTTGACGATCAGCATCGTTATATGTCCATATTATAAACAAAGTTGTCGACTGCAGCTTCGCGACAAGGTTCTATTGACATAAACAGTTTTTATGAAGTTGCTAGAATACCAAATTAACAGCTGCTCACCTGGTTCGCCCAAGCCTCGTCACAGCGGTTTCCGCACTTAGGTATGCATATACATACATACATATGTATATATGTACATATTTGTGTCTGCATGCATGCATGTTCAAGATCGCAGCTCACAGATACCAACGCTCATCTAATATATATATATGCACATATGTACCGATCTGAATCAATGTTTGATATTTTATGGCTATCAGGTTAATACTATTAACATTAAATGCACAAAAAAACATTTTGTTCAATGTAGAGACACAAATGAATAAGGGAATGCACATTCACATATGTACATACATACATATGTCATGTGTAGATTACTAAAAAGTAACTGAAAAAAATTCTCGAGCTCACTCTAATGTATGTCGGTGCGGTGTTAGAATCCCCACATATAACGGACTTAAGACGGACGAATGGCCACCAGACGACAATGCGGTTAACCTAGGAGTTTAAAAATCAAAGCAGTCTCAAACCAAATTGAGTGCTTTTATTGTTTATCATTTATTATGTAATCTATTACATCGCCGTGTCTACATTACGTTGAAACAGCGGATTGAAGTGAAATCTCGTACACAAGGCCAAGCATCGCACCGCTCTAAGAAGTATATGTACTTGTATATGTACATGTCTTGTATAGAGTTCCGAATAATACAATTTGGTATTGGTATTTGTTGCAAATTAACTTGTTTCTCTGCAATATTTTAATTTTTTGTACTTATTTTCACAGCTTCTGCTCAACGTGAAGTCAATCGCAAGTAAATAAGGTTTACAAGTTCCAAAGAACATGTCCAATGCCGCTACAAAGGAAGGAATTACAGCAAGAAAATAATGATATGATATTATGCCAATAGTTCAAAAAAAGCTGCATCTGCTCGTTAAAGGTAGTGAACCGTAAATTGAAGTAAATTTTAAACTAAACTTCGGTTGATATCAAAAATGGTATTTTCAAGTGGATACCTGTCATCTCTGACATATGAAGCCGAAATGCTTGACAAAAAATGTATGTGTCACCTGCTGTTATGAAAAAAGATAATTTGGCCGATAGGATATTGTATAATTCTTCCTTTAAATATTTAGATCAGCAGATAAATCAGTGTTCCACTTATGCCGCAAACAAATAGGTATTAAAATGATATCGGTGGTAAAACAAAATTAAAATATTATACAACGAAAATATCGCATAAATGACTAAAAAGATGGAAAAAGCCAAGCGAGCCTGCGTGTTTCTGCAACACAAAGAAACTATCGTGACATTACAGTGCTATACAGATATTTAAGTTAAAACGATTTGATATGATGTTGTATCGTACCTTTCGATTTTTTTTACATATTTGCCCTGATTCTTCTAGTACTTATGTACAATATATAAATATGCTGAAACTAACTGGCTCGGAAAAATGGTATACTTGGTTGTCGTACCACCTCTAACGATCCAGTTATTCATACCAGCTGAAACACTTCCAGGTACTGTTGGTGCTGACCAATTCGGTTTGCATAGCCTCTAGGAGCGAAAACATTTGACCTGGCTAAACGGAGAAGGAACGATATAGTTGAAAATAGTTGATGTTACTTTAATTACAACTACTTACCATAAACGATATTTTATCAATGTAAAACAAGACGAATAACAGTATCCTTTGGTAGCTGCGGTTCTAACTAGTCCTGGAATATTTACTTTGATTTGTAAATATTTATAGCCTTTTCTACGAATGAAGCTACACCGACTTATCTTGCCAAGCTAGTCAATCTCCGGTTGGGTGCTATAAACTATTTAAAAAATTATGAGGAACTAATTCATAGTAATAAATAACCTAGTATATCATAGTTCGAATGTTGATAATGTAGTTTCGCTACTTAGCAGTTTCTTTTCCAAGTAGTTTATCGGCAAATGCAAGCACGAAGTTGATTCAGATTTGCTTTGTTGCGATGTAAATCTTAGAAAATCATGGAAATCTAGCTATTTATATCTACAAATCTAGATATTTGTCATCGCTGTTGCA
Source organism: Leucophenga montana (assembly GCA_035044765.1). Taxonomy (NCBI): domain Eukaryota; kingdom Metazoa; phylum Arthropoda; class Insecta; order Diptera; family Drosophilidae; genus Leucophenga; species Leucophenga montana. The sequence goes on from JAWNNQ010000523.1 coordinate 253,119, forward strand.
CTTCGTTTCTATTTTAAATAGGCATTTCTAAATACTTTCGGTGGTTTTACTGTTGCTGTCGCTCTTCATTACAGACTAATTGCTTTTCTATTAAACGATCCAGCTTTGGTAGTAGTACGCTATGCTATCATCCGCCCACTTTTTCGACACTGCAGAAAATTGTTGCAACGTTTCGAAAGTTTATAAATGTTCTGCCAATATTAATTTAAATTGCTCTCGTTTTAGCACAGGATTCAGTTCTTAAAGCGGTTGGCACATTTGTTTACCACAACTCATGCTTCCTATGGGTCATCTTGGATGCTTAAGTCGCTATCCTCCGCAAGGTGGCCACATTCAGTTGCCGTTTATTCAATTAATTTGCATGGCTGGCGTAGTAAATCTAAAGCATATCAGATGCACGCATTTGACAACCTCTAGATTGGTTAAATTAGGAATACAAATTAAGAATAATAAAAGAATGAAAATATTCAAATAACAACAACTTACTTTACATGAATCCCTCCTTATAGCGCCAGGGCAGTTGCTGAAGCTAGTGCCATCAAATGAATCTGAGCTCCAAACAACAATTGAACCCATCTAATGGTTGCTTAGCTAGAGTTGCTTAAGATGAGGCATCACTTGAATTTTGGTAAGCAGAGAAAAATGTATTTTATGCATACATTTTATACATTATTTACTATGGCAGGCGTCGGTGCGCTGTGCTGCCGTAAACGAAAATGCCAGGATTGTAAAATACAACAGCTACAAAATTGTTATCAAGTCGTTACCTCTCTTTACAAATATCTTTAACATTTATATTAATTCAAATATGTTTATTGCCTGTAATTGCTCAATTGAGAAATAAATTTAAACACGTTTAATAGTTGTAATTACGCCATGGAAAAACAAAACTGAACAAGAACAGCTGATTGGAGTGCCACTGGCAAAAATTTTAATAATCACACAAAAAGTGAAAAAGTTTAGGAATACAATACAATAGGCTTCGCAAAAACTAAAGCATACTTCTTGGCTGTAAATGTACTCTTCAGACTTTATGTGAATAGTATTATAATTTCATCACTGTGCTTGCACCTTATACTACATATTAAATGTAAATGGTTTAAATTCATGTAAATCTAATTTAAATCTGTCATCTCATATACATACGTTTCACACCACTTTTCAACTTGCGTATACTCACATACATAGCTCCAGTTACGACACTTTTAGAGCAGGGTCCGAGAAAGTATTTAACTACTTCCAGTTGATGGTGTAAAATTTACTTTAAATGTTACAGTGTCTAACACACAACAATCTTTGCTGACGTCCTTCACTACACGGTAATTTTGTACTATTACAATAAATGACAGAGTCAAGCCGCTTCATCTTGTTTTAGTCTTTCTGCTGCCTTCTCCAAGTAGCTATTCGAAGTCCTAGGGTACTAACCAATGATGCAGAAATACGATGCCTCAAATATTGTATGTTAATTATTCCCGAAGCAGATTGTTGCTGTTTATGTAATTTTAATATGAGTGGATGCGCTTTCAGACCAGATTTGAGAACCTTAAAACGTACAAGCGATGAAAAGAGATTTAAATATTCTGTGGCGAGAATATGATTGTTACTTCAGATGCAGAAACTTTGCTTCCAGTGGACCAAATGCTGTGAAGCTCAAGCTGATAGTAAGGAAAACCATTTAGGAACGCGCAAGTTCACAGATAGGTTCCGCCTCATCAGTTGGATTTTTGAAAAACGTTTCTTTTCCGTGGGACGCACCTAATAATTTTTGTTCACTTGGCTTAGTATTCAGCCAATCTGTTTGCAAATCGCTTTATAAATTATTTTTCAATCTAATCAAATTCAACAGCTGAACAGTAAATAGCAGTTTCGTCGGCAAACATGAATTTAAGTAGCATAGTTATCAAATGTGGGTATGACATGTTTAAATATATTATACAAAATTAGACCTAATATAGAACCATGAGGAACTTGGGCACTAAGATATTCGATGTGAGACCTGGTACATAAAAATACGAGTATCTACGGGAAAAAGCTCGTGGATTTTGTGAGTTACAAAGGGGTGCAAATACATTTCAACTTGTACTGCCAAACAGTGTAAAATGCGACACGAATATTCATAATGTCCAAACATACAGATTGTATTTTAATACTTAAATTGTATTTGTTTATATATTTGTAGTTACCTGCCGAGACAAATTTGTTTGCAAAGAGCAAAAGTATTTAAATCTCCAGAATCCATGTTGCTAATATTCAAACAGATGATAGTGTTAATTATTTAATTGTTTTGTCTATACAACTTGACAATAATAAAATTCATAAGTAATTGGATCATAGAGATTTTTTTTGTATGTCTGATTGTGCGCTATACGCCACTGCTTACAGGAACTCCACGCACCAATCGTTGAGACAGTTGTAGCAGTCTGATGCCTGTTTGGATGGAGCGTGGCAGATGTCCTTCATCCATTCTTTGAAGCGTTCTTCATCCTTTTTTAGTATGAGATACTGTCCCAAAACGTTATAAGCCTTATCAAACCCAGCTTCAGCCAAGCGACCACCTAGATTTTCATCTATGCCTGGCAATTCTGTCACTGCTTTCTCACGCAAGCGTTCTCCAACGAAGTTACGATATTTTTGCGACGTTCCGCACATTTTTCAATACGTTTTTTCTCTTGCAAAATTAAATGAAATATTTGTGCCAAGCACAAACGCAACGCTGGAACCACACTAAAGTGTTGCTAAATGACGAATACAACACAGAGCTAGATTAAGCGGCGTCGGGCGTCGAATTGTCTTCTTTACCAGCAAACCGATTTGAGTAGTTTTAGCCAAGTTCGTCTGTTTTTCTATCTAATGTCAGAAGTAGTGCAACTTATCCGCTCAGTTTTTCGGATATTGGCTTAAAATATAATATAAAGACTTTTTGTAACAAGAAAAAAAATAGTGAAAATGACTGTGATGTGCGCACTAGAAGGTATGACAGCTAGTGTTGGAACACTATCAATAATGGGTCCATTCTATAGTTTTTAGAACGATAGTCGAAACTATCGATAGATTTTTTTTTTTTTTTGTATATGTAATAATTTCTTAATAAATATTTGTACACCTTTTACCCATTTGGTAAATTTGTAATATGACGAAACTGTACGTAACAGAAGGAAGTGTGGCAGATCCCACTAAGATATATGTATTGTTCATCAGCTAGAAAAATCCAGTAAATATAGACATGCCTGTTGGCTCGTCTGTCCGTCCGCCCGCATGAACGTCACGATCTCCGAGACTATAAGAAATACAGCATTAAAATTTGATATATAAGTTCCATTTATCCATATGCAGATAGAGTGTATAAAAGCCCTACTTTTTGTATTAAAAATAATTTAGTTGTTGTTAGTTTGGCTAGAACAGTCAAATTAGGTGTACAAGTTCAATTTTGGGTCAAGTTTATTCCATTCAGTTGAAGCATGTCCAAATTGAGTTCAAAGATTTGGACATAACAAGCAGGTTAACAATCTAACATACGTACCATATTGTACATTACAGAAATGCTTATACAGAACTAACTTTGAATTTTGTTTTTTATTTTATTTATAAAGTCAGATATTTAAAAATGATTTTTTGGCCTAGTATTTAATACAGAACACTAGTTTAAAATAGTTAATTTCTTATTGTTTTTTTTTCGTAGATCCCAATTTTTTTTTTTGCATATCTCAAACAATTATCGAAATGAGGCCTAAACTATCGATGGTTCGATTGTGGGCCAAAAAAAAAATAATCGATATCACTATCGATTGTGTTTCGTCACTAATGGCTGCTAAACGAAAAAAATTAAAATTTGTTTTGGTGTAGTGAAAATATTTCAACTTCACAGTAACTTTTTCATCTATAAATAAATAAGTTTCATCGTTCAAAAGGCCGGTAACACCAACGCGAAAATATTAAAAAGTGGAAACTTCGTGGTAGTACGTATGTATTTAAATGTATTTAATTGGGAAAGATTGTACTACTTTCGTTACAAGTGTTAAGAGTAAGCATATGTATGTGTGTGCTTTGGTACCACCAAATGTTAGCGATCCTTTTTGGCTTAATTTCTTATTAAAAATAAATAACAATTGGCCCCAGTTCAATAGCTTATGACATATGTAGAAAACGTAATGAAATATATCAAAACTACTTTGAATTTTGTGAAATTAATGCCTTTAAAGGGTAATACACCTACCATAATCATACCCAATGTGTATATATACATATATATTAATGTGCTTACAAGTCCCATGTGACATCAAAGTCAAGAAAAGCGATAGCTGACATACATTTTAAATATTGTAAATATGCATAGGTGAAGTCAAGTGAAAATCAGGGCTCGGGATTAAAAAATAATGGGTTTCATAATTTACGTGCCGTAGCAATTGTTTTGAGCTCGAGTAAAATCCAATCCCAATGATACCTGGGCAATGGAAAAGCCCGTGGTCTAGTAATTTATCCGTTTGACACCCCGCGTCTCTCGGCGAGCCAGCATATGAAGTGAGAGTGCTACAACCGTCTAGCGCACAATTCGGTGTATTTAGTTTAGTGCGCGCCGGCGCTAATCGCTAGACTATGTCAACTTCATCATACTACTCATAAAGCTCGTGGCTCATGCGGGTCCTAAACTCCACGCCAACTCTAAGGGGACCAAAAGTTCTACGAAGAATTTTTCTCTCGAACACTCATAAAGACGCTGTATCCGTTGATGTCAGTATCCATGCTTCTGCGCCATACAGCAGGACTTGCACGGTCAGTGTCTTATAGATTTTTATCTTAGTAATTTGAGAGAGGGCTCAAATTCTTATTTACTTGCTAAGCCTCGAATAGCAAGCATCGAGTGCCAAGCGTGGTTCTTCGTCTGATCTCTGGGCTGACGTTGTTGTCGCTGGTAATTTGCGTTCCCAGATAGACAAAGTTTTCTACAACTTTGGAGTTGAAACTTCATACTCACAGACTCGTTCACCGCTAGGCCCATGACATGTGACTGTTTCTTAATCTCCGAGAACGCCCTGGCAACTCACCGTTCCTTCGTGCCGATTATGTCAATATCATCAGCATATGCGAGTTGTATCATTTCCTTATGGAAGATCGTGCCCGACCGTTGGATGTACTCCATCAAGAGATTAAAAAAGTCCTGCCCTGCCTGAAACCGCTCTCGGTAGCAAATGGTTCTGTTATGTTCTTTCCTACTTTGACGCTGATTTGGATGGTTGATAACGTCATCATGCAAAGACAAACTATCTTGGGATACCAAGTTAGGACGTTGAAGAACTTCGTTCTTATCGATGTGTCAAAAGCGACCTTGTAATCGACAAATAGGAGGTGTGTGTCTTTGTTGTACTCACGTGTGTTCTTCACGATTTGTCGTAGAGTAAAAATTTGGTCACTGGTCTAACTTTGGTCTGAAGCCACACTGATACTGTCCTATTAGTGCATCCTTGTATACTCCAGCCTTTTACACACTACGCGGAACAGAATATTATATCCAATTGAAAAAAGACTTATTACACGGTAGTTCGCGCAGACAGCTGTGTCTTCTTTCTTGAAAATAGGATAAAAAACACTGAGATTCCAATCGCTGGGCATGCATTCATCGGATCATATTTTCCATAAGAGTTGGTGTATACGCCTTTTTTTATACTTTTCGTCACCGGTATTGAAAAAGTCAGCTTTCAGCTCATCGGAGCCTGCCGCTTTGTTATTCTTCATCTTTTTAATTACCTTGTTATAATCCGGTAGATCTAGAAGAGAGCCATCATCAATTGGTGGTTCTAGAAATACTTCTTTATCGGTGGAATTGTTCTCTTCATCGCCCCAAGTAGATTAGTGAAGTGACTTCTCCATAGTCTTAGTGATAACTGTGCATCTGTAACCAAACTGCCATTATTGTCCTTGCAGAAAAATACTCTGGGCTTAAAACCTTCGGTCTGACGCTTAACCTTTTGAGAAAACCATGGAGCTTCATTTCTATCACATAATTCATCAAAATCCTCTAGCTTACGCCTTTCTTGTTCCTTTTCTTTTTTTTTGGGTTTGGAAATGCGTTTCTCCTCTTTCCGTTTCTCACGATATCGCTCTCTAACAGTTCGCGTTGTCCCCGACTGCAGAGTTCTTTTGTAAGCGGCGTCTTTCCCTGAAGTACTCTTATTCGAAACAAAACTTTGTACTGATGCTGATGTGAGCGAATGTTATATACCTAATTTAAAATAAATTATAGCACTTCATTCTAGGCCGCTCGACTACGAGGTATCCTACACCCAGTTTACCAGTGTATGTTTTAATCATAGATTTGTATTCGAACAGTTTTCTATAGTGTGTGTGTGTGTGTGTGTGATCCGATTTGAACATATATGATTAATAGTTGGAAGAGGTGAAGGTTTATGTGGAGGCTACACCTCGTAGTGACGTTGCGTCGTTAATTTCATATAATTACTTATCAGGCCAAGGCTTTTATTGTCTAAATATGTTCATTCAGACTATTGATGCTCATAAAGAATATATACACATTTACACAAACTTAAGATATTTTTCTACCCGATGTGAAGAGCGCGTATAAAAATTATTATACCGATAATTCATATACTTCATTTTTTAAGGCATATTTAATACTTTTTAAATGCTTTTCAAACATATTTGTAATAAAAGCCATGTGTCTTAATATCTTTACACTGCAAACACTTTAAAATTACTTTAACAATATTGTATATTAGTTTACTATTTATGAAATACTAAAAAGAAACTATTCATGTTACAACCTTTGCATAAGTGAAAAAAAAAATAAATACGTAGTAATAGATAAATTTTGCGTTTCACACCAGTGTTTAGTTAAGACACTTTGCAGAAGAAGAATCCAAGAAAGTGTTTAGTGTACATGGTCGTAATGCTACAGAGTCAAACACACAATAGTATCTGAAGACGTGCAGAAATACGAAAACTAAACTTCGAATATAAAGAGCAAATATTAAGTTCTGTTTTAAACTTTACCGAAATTGATGATCCAACTAACTGTTTATTCCGTGGCAGAGTTCATGAGTTGTAAATGTGATTTTAAAACGGTCCTTTCCCATTAAAACTGTGCTTGAACTAATTAAATATCAACCAAAATCTTTATTAAAATTCATGGAATTGGAATTAAGCATATCCCAAAAATACACTTATCGCATTTTAACCAAACAATTGGAAAGGTTTGTGCAGAGTTTGTTCCGCGCAAGTAAACTGACGACCAAGAATATTACCACTTGTGACCGATTCTTTAACTATAAATGTATAGGGGCTACCTTAAAAAGTGGGCGGTACATGCCCATTAGTATAGGTGTATGAGGCGACCATCCATAAGAAGCAACCATATCGAATTACAAGTTATGACTTAACTGAAGAAGTTTTTTATAAAAAAAAAACAACAGAGGGCGGTGGGTTTCTATGGGGGCTACCACAAAAAATGTACGATTCGCACCCTTTGATGTATATGTATGTGACGCGTCCGTCCATTCGAAGCTACCATGGCAATTATTAAGTTGATATTGACTACAATAAAAAAAAGGTTTTCATACAAAAGTCGAGAGTGGGGCGGGACGTGAGGCTACCCCAAAAAGTGGGATCGAAATATATATATATATATATATATATATATATTGTATGGAATCTGCCATGGCTCCTTCAATGTGTTACAAACTTTCAGACAAATTGATAATATAATATAAAATAAATAAATAAAAATAAATAGAAAAAATCGGCTGCTTCACCTAATATAGTTTTTGAGTACACATATATATATATCCGTATTGTGCGTGTACATATCAGGAAAATTCAAAAGTCCAAGTTGAAAGACTACTGAAATATCGCTGTCTAAACATACAGACGAACAGACCGACAAGGTTAGATCGATTCAGCTTTCTCTGCTGATCAAAAATATATATGCTTTATTTGGTGTTCCACGCCTCCCTCTGTCTTTTACATACATTTACACAAACTTAGTATACCCTTGGCCTCCAGGATAGAGAGTTTTAGTTGCACACTTTTAAAAGGGTTTTTGGACTTTTATTTAACACGTGGTTGGAAGTAATCCTAGTCACATTATTGATACTTTCAGGGTTGATCTCACATGTGGAAGCATTTACAAATTTGATAGAAAGTCTGTAAGATGACGCTTTTGTTCAAAAACATTGCTGAGTATTTGGTGTTTGTCCCTTTGTTGTACTTGTTGTATGTTTGTTATATTTGAAACTTGGGGCAAACTGATTACTATTCTTTTTTCACCTTACAAATTCAGTACCTAGCTTTGTCAGCCGATTGTCATTGTTATGATTGAAAATGTGAAAGCTAATTAGATAGTGGAAATGATTCTTGTTCTAAGGTGCAGATTACGAAAAAAATCTTGATTTTTATAAGGTCTGCAAAGTGGTTTGGTATCTTGCAGTCAAACTGATTGTTCAGATACAAGATCTGTTATTTCCATCTATGTACATGGTGCGTGCCAAAGTAACCATGAACAGTGTACTTCCTGATAGCGCTACCTATGTGTGACTCAGAGCGTTGGAAATGAACATACTTTCCCAACTTCCAGCCAAAAATTGCATGAGATTTGGGTCTCTGGAAACGGAGTTGTTGCCGTCGGCCGGGATGGCTTTTAAGTTTACAAAACGCTTTGCTTTTATCGGCAGATGCCATCTACCGCAAAGGTAAATTAGCACGATGTCAAATCAAGTAAATATGGGATGTGGTTGATGCTGAAAAAGGCGATATTAGCAAATAAATCAGTGAAAAGGGTAGATCAATGAGATGAAAAAGTCCGGTTTTCTTGGAAAACCTTTAGCACGGAAAATGCATACACTTTTCAGTCAAAATGCGATAAATTATGCTTTGGAATTACTTAATTCGATGAATTTTTATCAAGATTTTCGCTGATCTTTGATGAATTCACGCATAGTTTTGATAGAATCAGCTTTGATCACGGATTTCGGGTAGCCATCATGTTGCTTATCATTTATGTTATCAACATCGTTTTTAAATCGCATATATCATTTATGAACTCTGCCACCAGTTAAACAATGATTATCATAAACTTGACTCATTAATTGCAACGTTTCGGTAAAAGTTTTTCCAATTTTAAAACGAAACTTAATAAATATTGGCTCTTTGTTCGATGCTAATTTTTTATAACACAATCATTTTGTTACTTCAGACGTAATAACTCCGTTTACAGCAGACCCAATGGTATAACGATGTGAGAATGGTATAAAATCAATCTTCATTAACACATACATATGTATGTGGATTGTAGTCGGTAGTGCCGATCGGTAGCCTTCTTAGTACTTATAAATTGACTTGGTGTTTGTAACCCTCATCGGCTGAGCTATTTATACCAGCAGCATTCCCGAACGCTTCCAAAAATGGTTGGATCTGATCAAATCTATTTGCATAGTCTCTAGGAGCTCAGATGTTGGCACCAAATTGAAGAACGTTTGCACTGGTTTGATTAACGAAAAAAGTTATATTTGAAAATATATAATAAACGTTAGTTTAATTTGCAACTTCTTACCATATACGACCATTTATTTATTTAAAGAAAGAGGAATTGCTGGATAATATGTTAGCTGTGCGGTCTTAACTAGCACTAGATTGCTTGCTTTGACTTCTAAGCGTCATTATCCATTCCTACGAATAGGAATATACGAAGTTTCACGTCGTCTTTCAGGTGCTATAAACAACGATATGTAAACAAATTTTGTGTCATCAAATAACACATTTATTATTTCACTCAGCTTGGTAACATCTGGGAACATTTTTAGTAAAGAAGTAACCAGTTCAGATAGTTGCTAGTTTCCCTTCATACTTGTACGTTATCAGCACTTTCTTTTCCAAGTAGTTTATTATCAGCCGCAAGCCCTAAATTAATTAGGAATTCTTTTGTTGTTATGTAAACCTTTGTTATTCATGGAAAGCTAACTTCAATTTGGTGGCATTGTTTGCCCTTTATGTCAGAATTAGAATTGGCATTATATTAGATCTCTCTCGCTGGTCGGCAGCGCAAATTCGTAGACTTCATTAACACATATGTGGATTATAGTTGGTTATGTCGATGGGTAGGCTCCCTAGTACTTATAAATTTACTTGGTTTCACAAACTTTCACGACTCCTTTCATGTGCTGTAAACAACGATATGTAAACAAATTTTATAAGTCATCAAACAACATATTAATTATTGCACTCACCTTAATCACATCGGGGCACATTTTTAGTAAAGATGTACCCAGTTTAGATAGTTGCTAGTTTCCCTACATATGTTATCAGCAGCGTTGGTAGTCTTCGTATTGCTAGCAGCGTACTTTTTTGAGTTTAATGCAGCTTTGTGAAATCTTTCTTGAAATTCTTCAAGCTAGCTGTGCATTCGTTTACCACTGTTTGCAATTCCGATGGGACACCTTGGTTTCCTAAATACATACATAGTACCAGCCTTAATCCTCCGCAATGTATACTCATGTTATTGCCATTAATTAAATTAATTTCATTGGTCGCCGTAAACTTAAAGCATATCAGATGCGCCGCCTAGGCAAACTCTAGATTGGGTAAATTAGGAATACAATTAAAAATGTATCAATGGTTAAACCGAATAAAGATTATTCACAAATTGCTACGACTTACTTTACATAAAAACCTTATTGCTATAAAGAAATATGAGCAGCCAGATCCTGCGCCAGTTTCTGAAGCTATAACTGTTAATTGAATCTGAGCTCAAATCAAATCAAACAAACAAACTCATGAACTGGGTGCATGTTTAGTGCGCCTAAAAATGAAACGTCACTGGAAAATCGGTAAGCAGTTAAAAAATGATTTAATACAGTACTATTGAACAAAGAGAACTAACTGCGGCGGGAGTGTTTTTATTTATGCCACCGTAAACAACAACGTCATGCTCGTTCAATACAGAAAGCTACAAAATCATCATCGAGTCATGAACACTACATGGAAGTAGCGTGTACATACACATAAATCTAAATTTGTTTATTGTCTGTAATTGTTTAATTAAGAAGTAAACACATTTTACAACGCGATCAAAAAAGAAAACTGACCAAGAACAGCTGACTGCAGCGCCACTCTCACAAATTTTAACAATCACATAAAAAGTGAACAAGTTAGGGATACTAAGCATAAGAAAAATCTTCGCAATATTCAAGCATACGTTTTGGCTGTCAATGTACTCCACAAATATTGTGAATAGTTTTATAATTGTATTACTATGTTTGCTACACCTTAAAGAGTGTATTTATTTTTGATATTGTACATCTATGTGTATTTATATATGTATATGTGTATAAGTAAATGAACCATGAAAAAAATGTCATTGGACAAAAGGCCTGTGCCACCGAAACAAAAAGATTAAGTCGCAGGAACTATTCGAGGCAGTACGTAAATAAGCAAATTCATGGTAGAAGCGTGGATTTTGTTTCGGTCGGGAGTTTGTGGTTCGTGCATCCGCATCCTTTAAAGTTGCGTTAATGACGAGTCCAAAATAAGCAAACGGATCCGAAACTACGAATTTGATGCAAGAAAATTAGAAGTAAAGCCCTCTTTCAAACTACAAAAGTAAAAATTTGCAAGACACTTATAATCCCGGTCCAACTGTATGGTGCAGAAGCATAGATTCGGACAACAACGGGTTCGAGAGTAATATTCTTCGTAGCGTTTTTTGGATATATTACATATATATATATATATATATATATTATATTATATGGGACCCTAAACTTAATTGCTAGCTTACGTTTTTCATTCAAAAATTCAAAAGTAATCTTGTGGTTTCTATGGAGGTTACCACAAAAAGTGTGAAGATCGCACCCACTGACATTTACATGAAGCATCCATCTATAAAAAGCAACAATGTCAATTTAAAAGTTGGCATTGTCTGCAATAAAAAATGATTTGTTTAAAAAAAAAAATCAAAAGTGGTTTGTACGAGGCTACTCTAAAAAGTATGCGTGGCATATGAATACTCTATTTGGTTTACAGCTAGTAGATATCTTGAGAAATGATTCTCAAAGAATGGGCAACAACTATAAGACAAACGGTCAGACGGACATGGCTTGACGAGTTGTCTCAACGAACTGATCAAGAATATATGTACTTTATAGGGTCTACGATGTCTCCTTAAATGCGTTGCAAACTTTCTGACAAAATGATAATATCATTTCACTTTATGTGTAAATAATATAAAAATGTAAGAACAAATTTATATCTTTTCGCTGTAAATTGGTGTCATACAGACCGATTTCATATTACTCACGCTCAAAATGTCTACTCTTATGTCAATATGGCAATGAAAACGGAGAAAACAATAGGACCACTACTTTAATTAATAATTCAATAAATTTTTGTATAATATGTTGTTGCGATAAACGAAAAGCAATATAAACTAAATATAGCTGGCAGATGTCATAGCTTCCCAACCGAGCAAAAACCAATTGCCACTGTTAACTACATACACACACGTTGTGATCTAAAAATAACCGAACTTTTTAGTTATAAAATAAAACAAGCAAATATTAATTTAAAATACAATCCATTTAACTTAATACAACGTTTGAAACATTCAACCAATTTATCCACAGACTTCATCATAAATTCGCTTTTTGGGATGTTCTCTTGCACCTGTGTCACGGCTGCTTATATGGCTGGAATGTCATCGTAATTTCATTGCAGTTTTCATTTTTGTGAAGAGAAAATAGATAGATCGGATGAGTACGGAGGGTGGTCGAGGAGACAAATCTGTTTATCCATTGACTTTTTTGGTCTTGTGAGGCGATGCATTATCATGCAATAAAAATAGCTGCTTTCCTTTGGATTATTCGGGCCTAACACATAGAACTTTCGATCAGAAACGATGTAAAACTTGTAAATAATATTCTTCAATGACAGTTTGACCTTCGGGATCAAATTCTTTTTGAACAATACCCTTGGAATCATAGAAAGTTATCAACATTGTCTTGATTCTTGACTTTTGAAAACGCCGTTTTTTAGGTTTGGGCTCGTCTTTTGACTTCCATTCTGCAGAGTTTCAGCTTAGTTTCAGCATCACATCAACACCATGCTTCATCACCAGCCATGATCGAATCAATTGTATAAACCACTTGTAAATTTGAGTATGACTCATACAATCATCATCATAAATTTTTTTTGAACAATTCGTAAGTCTCAACAAATTTTTTACCGAGTTTGAAACAATACTTAATATTTGCTATATTGTTTTTACGACATACTATTAATTACAAAAACTGCTGTTATTCAAACGTGTCATTTTGTAACTTATCAAACGATTAGCTTAGCTCCTTTTGAAAGAAGAAAAACGTACTTTTCTAACACTGCCAACATTTAATAGATGGCGCTGCGTGTTCTATGATTTAAATTAAAAGTTTGGTTATTTTTAGAACAAACTTTGTACATATGTACATACATACATACGTATTTGTAGCATCTAACGCCATCTGTACAAAACGCTTAGTACTATTGCATACACCGCATAGTTGCAGCAAATAAGAAGCAGACAAAATAATTGGAGTAGCATTTGTTCTAGCCTCAAACTCTGCAATTTTTTGTGCAACTGAGTTGTACAACTATTTTATCGCGTTTACAATTTTTTTTTTCCGCAAACTTTTTTAGTTTTTACCAACCATATACAATATCACACACGTAACAGTTGATTATCTAATTAGATGAAGTTGTACAACAAACTTCAGAGTGTGCGGCTTCCATTATAAATTGATTTCAATCAGCTGTTTTTGACATTTGTTATTTCAACAGGCGCCAAGCCGTAGAGGAGTTATTAATTGTGAACAAGCCGAAAAGAATAAGAAGAAAAAAGAAAATACAAAGTAGCAAAAATGGCAGATGCTTTGTTAACGTGCCGACTATGCCTCGCCGCTTTTGTACCTAGCGAAATGTATTCACTTTTCGAGAATCCAGCTAGAAATACGAATTCGTCCGACGATGACATGCAACTCTTCAGGAAAGTGGAACTATGCTGCGGTATTAAGGTGCGTATAGCAAGTACGGTAAAATCATTAACATTTATTAATAAGAACTCCTCTAATACTTGTATTATAATAGATAAACAGTGAGCCGGATATGCCGAGAAATATTTGTAAGCATTGCTTTGACAAGACAAGTTTGTTGTACACATTCCGTAATATGTGCGTCCATACACAAACGTATTTGGACACTTCAAAACCGCGCGCCGCGGCCTTTGTAGATGACAATATGTGTACCAAATATGTCATCGACGCAAGTTTACTACAATCAACTGAATATAACGAGTTGGCAACAATGGGAACGCAGAATGACGACAACGACACAGGTGCGCAGGAGTATAAATATATAGAGAGTGGAGATAAGCGCTACGTTGAATTTAATTTAGCTAACTTCGTTGACAATGTGGCTGAACGCATTCTCGTGGCAACTGAGATTCGTAATGGAATTAATGTTCAGCATGAGGATTTAAATTCTTTAGCGGATTCGGAAAGTTACGATACAATATCAACGGATTGTACAACATCCCGCAAAAAGTTTTATAAAGAGACTTCTTCCTACGTGTGCGAGTAAGTATTGTATTAATTTTTTGTTAGCAGCTAAAATCTATCATCGGCGGTAGCTGAAAAGTCTTACCTATATAAATGAAATGTAGATGAAATGTAGCGCTTATTTTCTATTTCTCACTATAAATAAGTTATATTCGTAGAAATAGTTAACCATTTGTTGTGGTTTTCTCTTTTTCAGATATTGCGGAAGAGTGTTTCGTACATTAGGTGAGCTGAATGCACACATCAAACGCCATTCCGCCGTATGTCCATTTAAATGCGATTATTGTGATCGTAAATTTCTCACTCGCACTGAAAAACAAAGACACGAACATTGTCACTCCAATGAGCGCCGGTTTGTATGCGGCGAGTGCGGCAAGTCTTTTTCATTTAAGATTAGTCTAAAGAACCATGAGATGACTCATAGGAGCGAAAAGAATTTTGTATGCAAAGTTTGTGATAAATCATTCAAGCTGCAACGTCAACTGAAAGTACACCTGACAACTTTGAGACACAAGAACATGGAAAACCAGGTAATCGATTAAACATATAAGTTCTGCTATGTTTTTATATCCTCCACACATAGTGTTAACAGTTTATCTGAAAGTCTGTAACCCAACAAAGGCGCCATCGGATACACTCACTTTGTTAATATATTCTTGATCAGCTTGACCAGTTCATCTAGAGATGTCCGCTTGTCTGTCCTGTAAGTTGCTGCGCATTGTTTTCTTTTTTTTATCAACTTTTCACGTATCTGGCCGAAAGCATGTGTTTGTCCTAACCAAATTGATTACCTCGTGTCACGCTCACCTTTAGAGGTAGCGCCTATACAAATCCATTACATTATTTATAGTACCCTAGTCCGACAGCAACTTAAAATTGTACATGGTGGCTTCTTAAGAATGGGTGCTTCACAATCAAAACACTTTTAGAATCTTGTTTGAACAAGTTTACTACTTTTTGGGGTAGCTCCATTCAATTGCAACACCCAATTTTAGGTTTTTAAGTTTTGTTTTACAAATATATTTAGTAAGTAAGCAAATATTTTTATGAAAATAGCACTGAGTGTGAATAAAGTACAAAATATGTGTATATATATATATATATATATATATATATATATATATATATATATATATATATATATATATATATATATATATATATATATATATATATATATATATATATATATATATATATATGAGAGAGAGAGAGAGAGAGAGAGAGAGAGAGAGAGAGAGAGAGAGAGAGAGAGAGAGAGAGAGAGAGAGAGAGAGAGAGAGAGAGAGAGAGAGAGAGAGAGAGAGAGAGGGTCGACAAGACGAGTCGATCTAGCCACGTCCGTCTGTCTGTTCGTTCCTTCCTGCCCTAAGCCCTCAATCTTGCTAGTATGCAGAATTTTTATAACCAAAAGCAACTCAAGTTCGAATATGTCTGAGATTTGTCCACTCTAGAAGGTATATCTCCCATAAACAAAAAAGAACTTTACTATGTTTTGTTTTAAAGCAATTATTTTTAAAATAATTATTATTTTGAAATTTTTCAACTTCATGCAAAAAGTGATGATAGCAGATATTGTATAAATTGTGTAGTTATATCAGCAAGTACATAGCATCCATTCCAGACGACTTGGGTTCAACCCCCGGTCTATCCAAAACTTGTTTAATTTTTAAAATGATTCTTTTCAATTGTTTTATCCGAAACAAAACTATCAACAACCATCAAAACTAGCTGGTACCCAGCGTGTTTCTGCCTCTCCACCTGCCTCTCCTTCCCTCTGCCCGCCCCTCCTCATGCCCCCTTACCATTCCAACCATACCAACCATTCCCCTACCCATCTTCTTCTGTCCCTTTAACCTGTACCCGTACCCATTCCAACGCCCCTTCCACTAACCCCTAACTTTACCTCCCCTCTTCCCTACCCCCTTCGAACCCATTGACATGTATACAACATTTCATCCCTCTATCTTAATATAGGGATGGCGTTGCTGCCGTTCCCCTCGCCTTTCGTACCACTACCCATCCCTTTCGTACCACTACTCATCCCTCCCTACCCTACTTCTCATTCTCCTACCTTTCATCCCTCTGCTCCCATTCCCTACAGCCCCTTCCCCTACCTCCCATTCCACCTCTTTCTCTTCCGGCTCTTTCCCTTCCACCTTTTCTCCAACACTCCCCTTTCCCTTCCCCTTCCCTCTTCGATCCCATATACAACATTTCATCCCTCCATCTTAAATTTTTTTTGGGTTAGCAACACTCGCAGGCATTCACAGTGGATCGAATTGTGAATCTAAATGATTCTCATATCCCCATGAACACACACACAAATTTTCATCAAAATTGGTCTAGTAAGATATAATTATATTAAAAATTGTTGAACCTTAATATACCTTAAGTTTAAAAACTGAAGTAGACACCAGCGTTGCCAAGAAAAAAGGTTATTAGCTTTACATATGCTATTTCAATCGGTGAGATTCCTCCATTTTTTAGGATAGCATCCATACAAACCACTCGCCCACTTTGAATTTTGTATAAGAACAACTTTTTATTGCAGTCAATATCGACTTGAAATTAGACATAGTGGCTACTTATTGGTGTACACTTCACATGTACATATATCAATGAATGTGATCACCCCACTTTTTGGCTTACTACCCATACAAACCATGCATCCACTTTTGCATTTTTGTACGAAAAATTGTTTATTACAGTCAATATCAATCTAAAGTATGTTCTTGTGTCTTCTTATGACGGATAATTAAGAGCTCAGGGCTGTAACGTCGGAAATTATTTTTGAATACCTTTCTTCTACTTCTACTTTTAGTTGGTGAGCTTGGAGCTTGGATTATGTCCCACTAACTGAATGTCGCTTTTTTCTCTAATTTTGTTAAGAGAGATGGACGACCTTTTCGGTGTTTTTGCAGGATGGAACCCATTGAAGTGTAGTTAGCTAGAAGTCTTTGTATTGATGAGTGAGCTCTGCCCACTACTTTTGCAATTATTCTATAGAATTTTCCCTCAAAATATAGCTAAAACTCCAAACTAAAACTCCAAAGTGAGATAAACATTTCTTAAAATATTTTTAGGTAGCGGTAATCGCACTTTCGCTCATTCCACGCATCTCGTATGCAGCTGTACGCAGACTTTTGCGGTAGTGCTTTTCTGACATGTATCATAAAATAAATTAAAACTTTAATTTTAAGTATTGAAGTGCAGCTAAAATAACAAATAAAGTAATAATAAAATAAAGTTTGATTCAATACTTAAAACATAAGCTGAGATATTTGCGATTAAAGTTAAAATTTCAAATTTTTTTGTATTGTGCCTAGACTTTTTGGAGCAAGTGTAGGGTTTACCACGATTCCTTCTGCCTGTTATATACATTACACTCTTTTGGGTAGAGGGTATAAAAAGGCAACTTGACAAATTAAAAACCAAATGACGTAATCATATTCACAAACACTGCTGATATCAATTTTGTGAAGATACATTTACATTATAATCTTTTATTTAACTTACTCTATGTGGGTTTTTGATTCACGTTCTACCATTGGAACTCAATTTTAACCCACTTCTAATGGACGAAATAAACTGAGATTTAACTTGCAGGTATAGACCCGATGACAGTACAATATTATAAGAGTGTTAGAAGTGTTAAAATTGTATGATTAATGTGTGAAATGTGTCCACTAACAACACCACCATTGTAATTATTATTTAAATGCAATATAATTATACAATAAAAGCTGTATAGATTGCATGCATTTACCATATACTTGTAGTACATGAGCTCTTTTAACTAGACCAAATTATATGTAATCATTAATTTTGTGTATATGAATTTATGTATTGACATTTGGCTTTCTTGTTTTATGTCGATTTCATACGTAGATAGTTATTATGTTTACTTGCTGCGACTACCACGTTCTTTAATTTGCAGTTGAGTCGTATAGCCGTAGACCGAATTGTACTACTTCTTGCATAGACATGTTATTATTGCATTGCTGGAGGCCTGCCAGTTTCATGTTGTATTTTTATGCCCTGTACCTATAGGGTCGAAATCTATACTAACTTTGTGCAAATGTATATAACTGGCAGGCAGACTCCATAAAGTATATATGTATGTATATATTATTAATCAGCATCGGAAGCTGAGTCGATACAAGTAGCTATGTCAGTCTGACTGTCTGTTTAAAGAACAAGAATTTTTAGTTTATAAGAGATAGAGACAAATTTACTCTCATATTTCCTCTTCAGATAAAGTGTTTTAAAGTAACGTGTTAAGATATAGCGCCCATACAAAACTGCCCCAAATCACGCTCCCCCCATTTATGAGTTTTTGTATGAAGTGTTTTTCTTTTATTGTTAACTAGCTGGTACCCGTTGCTGTCCTTCCCCTTGCCTCTTCTTTCCCCTGCCCCACCTTCCCTATGCCCCTTTACTCTTACCCCTCTTCTCATGACCCTTACACCCCTTCTCCAACCACCCCCATTCCTCTGTCCCCTTGTCCATCCTCTCCTTACTCTACCACCCCTTTTCCCTGCCTCCTTCGATCCCATTAATATGTATACAACAATTCATCCCTCCATCTTAAATGGTACCCAGCGCGATGCTGCCATTCCCCTGCCTCTCCTACCTTTACCCCTCCTTCCCTATAATCCCTTACCCTACCTCCCATTACCGTACCCCTCTTACACCTGCTTTCTTAAATTCCCATCCTTCCCTTACCTCTCATTCTAATTGCGTTGCCCCTCTTCCCTTCTACCCCTTATCCAAAGCTCCACTTTAAACCATTCCTCTTCCTTTTTAAAAGGCCCTTTATCCTACCTCTCTTTCCCCTGCCCCTTTCCCTACCACATCTTCCCGTACCACAACGTCCCATATATACACTTCTTGCCCACCCCCTTTTCCTTTCACTCTAACTTCTGCCTACCCCCTCTCGTATATTAATTTTTTCCGTGAATTTTTTCCATTGTTGTAGTTGTTCTGCTATTCGGGGCGGAGACGAATTCAGTAAATCAGAAATCATTAAAATCGGTTCAGCCGTTCTCCAGTTATAAAATTGTTCATACAAAAACCCTAAAATCGTGATTAAAAAATTCGGGGTAGGGGTAGGAGGGTGAAAAATACTTTACGACGTATTTTCAAACCTACCGAATATACACAAACAATTTCATAAAAATCAGTCAAGCCGTCTCGGAGGAGTTTGGTTACAAATACTGTGACGTGAGAATTTTATATATTAGATACTAAACGAATAGATATAAAGCGATTTCAAAATATTTTCAAGCGAAAATTATTCGATTTCGCTCCCCTCCCCCTCCCGTACCACAGTGACGCATACATCACTGCTTAGCTAGCCGAGCGGGGTGAGCGGCGACCACGCGATTTTTTCCTAATACTTACATTTTTAAACTCGTGATATCTTTCGAATGGAATAAATCCGAATTGAATATTTCAAAAAGTTATATAATGGTATTGAATTTGTCGTGAATATGAAATAATTTATATTGATAAGGAATTGTTGTTAAGGTAATTGTTTTACACCTCGGGTTACATTATTGAAGTTTTAGTGAAAACATAATATAGCCTATAACACTCGGGGATAGTATAGCTTCCCAACAGTGAAAAAAATGTTCAAATCGGTCCAATTGTTTCGGAGCCTATTCAATTCAAAAAAAAAAAAAAAAAAAAACAAACAATCAAATCTTTCCTCTTTATAATATTAGTATAGATTAAGCTATAAACACAAAATTTTGGTATACGTCAATTATAATAAAATCTCTCACACATGTTCAGATCGGAGCAGTAGAAGCGATTGCCCCATACAAACATGTTCCCAATTTTGAGTTTATGTATGAAATATTACGTTAATCCTAACAAAATATACCAAATTACGCCACTATAAGGGGTTGCTCCCATACAAATCAGCCCCATTTTCGAGTTATTGTATGAATATTTGTTTTGTTTTTGTTGTTAATTAAGCTAGATTCGTCAAATTTAATGTTTATAAATTACGTCAATCCTATTAAATTATCCCACATATTTTGAGATCGAACCACTATATGGTATATGGTTCAAATAAAGAGCCACAGACTACTTTACGCACGTCTTATCGGTAGTTACGGATACTTTTTATAACCATAAGCAATAGAAATATCAAAATAACTGTTAGAACTTTACCCACTAGAAAGTATAGCTGCCAAACAGAAACACTTTGTAAATATTTTCTTGTGTATCGAACATATTTGAATAAAAACAATTATTTTTAAAGTACACTCAAAACTGTTTTTGCTCTATCTTTTGAAGCCTTAAAACCACTTGCAGTTTTCCCAAAAAATCCCAGTTTCGTCAGCATTAAATACTTGATCCGGGCAATATCCACCATTTGAATAATATTTGTTAGGTTAGGTTAGGATGGCCAACATGGATAAACCCCACATTGTCACTTAGGCCAGCTTAGGCCCCTTGTGATTCCTAATTCGCAGCTACTCTGACAACCTCTTTGTCAGTGTTAAGAACGTCGAAATCTGTTTAATTTCTTTTTCCGAAATCTCAGTTAGGTTATTCAGGAAGGGGCGCCCTAGTAACGCCAATCTCTTCCTACAATGGGCCGGACAATGACATAACAAGTGCTCGACCGTCTCCTCCTCATCGGTATTTCCACAGCTTCTGCAGAAGTCCCACGAGAAGTCCCCTAGCCTCGCGGCATGTCTCCCTATTGTGCAGTGGCCTGTGAGGGCTCCCACAATAACAGCTATCAGATCTCTCTTGTGCTGGAGAAGTGTTATTGTTCTTTTAAGGTTGTTTTTTGGCCATGTGAGTCTTGAGATTCTGCACGTACAAAGATTGCACCATATATTGCTATACCTATACCTATTATCTCTGTTGAGATCTGTAGTTTAAAAGTAGCCATTGGTATACCTACTGTGGCCTTGCCTGGAAGGATATCAACAGTGGTACCCTCTGTGGCTAGCTTATCCGCTTCACAATTTCCCTCTATATTTTGGTGACCAGCCACCCAGATGAGATGTATTAGTGGAGCGGCAATCTCGTTAAGAGATTTACGGCACTCCGTTGTGTTTGAACTGAAGTAGTTCAGCGCTTTCAGGGCAGCTTGACTGTTCTTGTGTGTGTGAGTATAGCCTAAGGAGATGCGTAGCTTCCTGAATAGCTAGCATCTCCGCCTGATAAACGCTACAATGATGGGGCAGTCTAAAGAATTCTCTAATCTCCAGATCTGGTGAAAATACACCTCCTCCTACCCGACCATCCAGCTTAAAGCCGTCAGTAAAGATATTTATAGCATTTTCCCTGTAGTGCGGAAGGTTGTCCCGTTGTTGTCTGGTGGGCATTATGACATCATACTTTATGCCGAAGTTGGTGTTTGGTATACAGTAATCCGTATTTGATGGTATATTTCTTTGTAATTGTAATATCCTCGAGTGTCCGAAGGAGCTACTATGCCAAGCTGAAGATTCCCTCAGTCTAAAGGCTGTAACTATTGCCCTCTCTCTCGCAATGAGATCAAGTGGGATCAAGTGGTGCGAGCAATACGTTTAGTGCGTCCGTCGGTGTGGTACGTAACGCTCCACTAATACATAGTTCTGCACTTCTTTGCACCTTATGCATTTGTTTAAGCGTAGAGGCACTTCCTATTGCCGGCCACCATACACATACTCCGTAGAGCAGAATGGGCCTAACTATTGCCGTATATAGCCAGTGGACGATAGATGGAGAGAAACCCCACCTTCTTCCGTTGGCTTTTTTACACGCAAAGAGTGCTATATTTGCCTTCTTTATCCGCTCTACCGTGTTTTTGTTCCAGTAATATTTGCTAACACTTCAGAATAATTTTTAGCGGCTGTTTCATCAGCGGATGCAACAGCCGCTACAATCTTCAGATTGTAAAGCGAGTGAAAAGCGAGTAAAAATCCGGCTAACCAGCGATTACTTGCAGAAAATATCGGGCTTCCAATTAGAATTTCTAATTACATTTATATGCTCTGTATATGTTTCTTTATTTTGTAAAAGAATATTTGAAATATTATACCTCGAAATTAGAATGTCAGCGTATAATGTAATTATTAAAATATCAGCATTTATAAATGTAAAAATAACACATTTTCTATACAAAATTTAAAATTTTTGCACTCCTAGCACGCACACTTGTAAACAACAAAAACGAACGCAACTGCTTGTAAATTGATTCATATGCATCTTGTGATGAAATACATACATACTATGCAATGTAATTGGCTGACGCATTATACGAGTATATGTAATGTGATGAACTGAACTGAACTATCAAAAATCAAAAAAAAAAAACTAACTGGCCGATCAAACCTACTAATTTTTTTTTGTTTATAACTTCGTCAATTATGTTTCAATTTGATTGAAATTTTCGTATACCGCACAAAAAAATAAAATCGCACAAAAAAGACCGCACAAAAACCGGTTTGAGTTACTTGTTATGATATGGATCCACTACATACATAAAGTCAATTCAATTAATAAAGGCTGATATTGTAACGTTTTTACACTTGTATCAATAAACAGTTGAGGATTCGTTAGCTCAACTGTCTAGCGGGCTGCCTATTATTTTTGGGTGCAGCTCCCACACAGTCCAAAATACATATCTTTACAGGTTAATTTAATTTTGTTGTAATTCTTTCTAATCATTTCATGCGCACAACAAAGTTAGCCATATCCTTCTTTCCAAACACAACCGTCAAAAAGGAGAAAATTATGCTTAATACTTATACGAATAAAATTTTGTTTGTATTATATACACTTGTTCGAAAAAATCTGCGTACAATACAAAAAAAAAATTTCAAATTTTAACTTTAATCGCAAATATTTCCGCAAATGTTTTATTTATTGAATTAAACTTTGTTTTATTAAAAAGTTTGTTAATTTCTCTTAACTAATAGTAATACTTTTGCTGCATTTTAATACTTAAAATTATAGTTTTATTCATTTTATGCTACAGCATGTCAGAATAGCACTACCGAAAAAGTCTGCGTACAGGCTTCTTTTTTCGAAGAAAACTATGTATTAGCAACTGATAGGATAACCCTTTCTCGTCAGTACCTCCGTAAGACGTCTTGGCATGGAGTCTACAACAAATTTTTTAACTTCAGTTGTAATTTTTTCCATTCCTCCATTATTATGCCTTTTTTATATTTTTGAAGGTAATGGTGGTAATGGTGTGTTGATTCTGCGTTCGAGTAAGTGAAATGCTCTATGGGAATCAGGTTGGACAATGAGTAGGTGTCCTCAACTGATTTTTTATATTATAAAGGAGCCAGAGCTTTACTTTATGCGGACTGTGCTTGGGTTCGTTGTCTTACTGAAACCAAAACTCTTCTTGCAGCTCCAACTTCGGGGCACTTTGCAGCAAATTATCCTTCAAAACTTGGATATAACTAGTTCAGTCCATTATTGAGTCAAAAAATGTTAGTTTCACCACATCATTGGCTGCCATACACCCCAAACCACAACTTCTCAACCACCATGTTTTACTGTTGGCAACAAATTTTCCTTTTCAATGGCCATACTGCTAGCTTTTTTCCATTTATCACGAAAATAAAAAAATTTGCTCTCATCCGAAAAAAAAACCTTGTTCCAAAACTCTGGGGACTTGGAAACATACTCATTTGCAAACTCCATGCGCTTCTGCTTATTTACAGCTGAGATATGAGGTTTCTTACGGACAACTCGACCATGATACCCAGCTCATTTTTTTTTTATAAATTTCAGGGTTGTAACGTCGGAAATTATTTTTGAATACCATTTTTCTTCTACTTCTAGTTTTAGTTGGTGAGCTTGGAGCTTCGATTCTGTCCCACTAACTGAATGTTGCTTTATTCTCTCAATTTGTTAAGAGAGATGAAGTATAGTTAGTTACAAATCTTTGTTTTGATGAGTGAGCTTTACACACTACTTTTCCAGCCAATGATGTTTTCCCCTTAATTTGTTTTCCGATTTGCGCTATTAATTTTAATTGATCCAAAAAGAATAAACTAAAACTCCAAAGTGAGATAAACATTTCTTAAAATATTTTTAGGTAGCGGTAATCACACATTCGCTCATTCCACGCATCTCTTATGCAGCTGTACGTAGACTTTTGCGGTAGGGCTTTTCTGACATGTTGTATAATAAAATAAATTAAAAATTTAATTTTAAGTATTGAAATGCAGCTAAAATAATAAATAAAGTAATAATAAAATAAAATTTGATTCAATACATAAAACATTAGCTGAGATATTTGTGATTAAAGTTAAAATTACAAATTTTTTTGTGGTGTACGCAGACTTTTTCGAGCAAGTGTAAGTCTAAGCATCGCTTCAAAAATATAAAAATCGAAGTAGCGTTGCCGAGCAAAATGGGCAAGTGTAGCAAGTATTAAAGCTTTGATTTAACCGAAGTGAACGTTTTATCTTGTTCTATTCAATACCATGTACCATTAATACCATGTATCCATAGGGTAAAAGGGTATATTACGTTTGCACAAATGTATGTAACACAAAGAAGTTGTTGTTTTCGTTCTTAATGAATTTTGAAAAGTCAAACTTGGTGTATCTTGTCAATCCTTACAAAATATAGGTTTAAATCGGATCACATTAAGGGGTAGTTCTATGCAAACCACCTACCTCTATTTTTGTGTTTTTTGTATGAACATTTTTTCTTTCTGTTTCTTGAATACAAATGTTTCATCAATTTTAAGTTTAAGTGTTCAAATGGTTCGTTTTGCAACTACGCGATTTGAATTCACTTGATGAATGTTGCATTATGAACTTTGCATTCTTAATGCCAAGTGAATTCATATTGCAATCTTCTGGTTTTTTTTTTCTTTTAATACTTTTTAGAGAGTAAAAACCGGAACAATATATATTTCGTTTCATTTAACAACATGTTTAGATGGACATTCTTGGATATAAAGATTTTGTGGAGTATAAACAATTTGTGTGTTTAAGAAAGTAAGCTTGTACCGCAGATTAGCTTACTGAGCCATTTTCAACGTTGACTATAAGACTTATGTATCCTCAGATTTGTATGAAAAACTTTTTAGTTTTTATTTTCCTTCTCACGCTTTGACACAACTGAAAATTAAAGCAATAACATCGTGTATTTAAATTCATAGAACGAGTATTCAATTTTGGTTTTGTTTTTTTTTTGTTTTATTGTATATATAAACTAATGGATATCAACTGTAAATAACTTCACTATAGTATTTTAATTAAATTTGTTGCCCTAGGTACTCCAATCTAATCCAGTTAGCTATGCTCAACATAACTGATTTTTACGCTTACGTCCCGGTCGAACCGTATAAAAGCTCTGTGTCAGTGTACCATCATGCAGCTTACCCGCCCGACTTGCCGCAATGAGACGTCGTTCGTGCACCTTGCGATGTTTCGTTAGATGATCGGAGCGTGCAAAACATTTGCCACAGTAGTCACACTTATACGGCTTGACACCGGAATGTGATCGACCGTGCCGTGCCAGTTCATCGGAACGGGAGAATTTCCAACTGCAGCCGGGCCACTTGCAGATGTAAGGCTTTTCGCCGAGATGGCGGCGCAGATGAGCCTTGAGATGTGCCGGTTTGGCATAGATTTTGTGACAACTACCAAAGTTGCAGGCATAACCATTGACGTTGCTCTTATCAGATGACAATAGTAACAAAGATGATGTGGGCGACAAAGCTGGAGGAGATGCTGCTGGAGATGATAGCGTTGGCGTCATTGTGCCACTCAATTTCAAGTTATCACTGCTCTCCTGTAGAAAATAATCACACATATCGGTACATAGTGGTGTCTTCTCGGGCAGCAGCTCAACCAGTTCGGGTATCTCAACGAAATTATCAAGAAAGCGGTTTTCCCAATCGCTGAACTCTTCTTGTGTCGTATAGCCGAATTCGCAATAATTTTCTGAATCTAGCAATAAAGTTGCACTGGAATCATAACTGCTTAAGCTACTTTTCAGAGCATGCATACTACTAGGATTATTATTATTATTATTATAATCGGTATTATTATTATTATGGAATGTATCGAGCGTTATAATGCCATAATAATCACAGCTAGAATATGTTTTTGGCTCTCCACTTGCAAAGTTCACATCTTCAAAGCAGCAATCGGTCGAGCTTTCTATGCTCAAAGGTTGCATATCCACATAGGATGTTGTTGACGATGACGTTGATATATAATTTGTATCTACCAACGGATTCAGCTGATCACCAAAATTAAAATAGAATTCATCATGCTCGGCATCAGATGTTGCAGTTTGTTCCAAATCACTAAATAGTTGTTGAAAACCGCCAGTGGCAAAAAACTCCATACTGTGAAAATACTTCTAGATCTGCAGATCGATGTGTTCTGTGCGCTAGATTTAAATATACTAAACTTGTCACTGTAGCCTGTTCCAATATTTATGCTGGGATTGTCACAGACACAAACAAATATAGTTTGATAAGAGCGTTTGCACCGCGAACGTTCTCACTCACGCTTGATTGAATATTTCGCTAGAATTTTGGATACTTTTTTTATCTTTATATCTGCGTGTGTGCCGCTTTTAATCCCAAATCGACACTCAAACCGTTTTGACTAGGGTTTGTAAGCGTAATGAGCGTTCATTTATTTATATTTATATTTATATTTTTGTTTTTTATTTTTATTTTTTTTTTTCGATGCTGCACTTCTTTGGTACAGACTTAAACTGAATTTTAATACAATAAAGATAAATATTTAAATTTTATTTTCATTTTTTTTTTTGTTTTTTTGTTTTGTTTTTGTGATACACGTCATTCGCAGCAGCAACAGAAGCGTCAATCGAACTGTGCGAGTGGAACGTCGGACCGTCGTATAGTAAAATGTTGATTTGCGCTCACTTTCCTCGTCGTCGTTGATAGGGCCATCTGGCACTCTTGGTACTTGACGATCGTCAGCAACTGCGCACTGTGCTCCATGTACCAAGCTGTGACAGGCTATCGCTCTGTCGCCAGTCTGTCATACCAACCGATCGATCGATCCATCGATCGGTCGGTCGGTCGGTCGTGTCAGTGATCATTGAAAGTGCTCGAGTGACCTTTGATCAATCGTTTACTAAAATTGCAATTTACCTTTGTGCAATGAGATACTATTGTAAATTTTGCAAAACCGAGCTTTGTGTATGTACTAGTACTACATATGTATGTAAATAAAGTCAGCTAGAATGCATCAATCGATAACATATACTCATGGTCATGTTTGTAAATGGTTATCCAGTTTCTGGTTACGGAAGTAAAATTAGAAAGAAAAAGCTTTGTGGCCTTCTATGGGTAGAAAGAATATCAATTTTGCAAGTGGTGAAAGATGTGCATTTCTAAAAACACATTTTAAAGTGCTGAAAAACTTCTTATTGCTTTCTTTATTTTGTATGTAAAATTGAGCGTGTCAATCGCACTATTAATTATAGTCCACATACTAACTGACCGCCTATTTTTTCTAATTCCTTTAAAATTTAATAATGCTAAAATTTGTACCCATAACTTTATTAATTTATTAAGAAAGAGCGCTGCAGGCGAGTGTGCTCATGTACATTATTTAAGGCTCCTTATATGCACTAACTTATTAAGAATCATATTGTTCTATATGTGAACTCTATCAAGGTGTCAGCTAGCGTAACCTACGTATTTGAACTATAGATTTGTATGTTGTTATATTCTTCAGTGCTCCAATTTGGGTATATGCGTGATATTTTATTAGAATTGGCAAAAAAATACACCATTTGACTTTACTAGCTTAATTAAAAACATAAACAACAAATTTTCACACAAAAACTTCAAAATGGCGACTACCCTTTTATAGTAATCTAATCTGAACTTTTGTGGGATGTTGATCCATAACGGTAGCAACAGAATTATGGTCAATGCGAATTTTCTCAAATGAAGTAAAAGTTCTTGTTTCAAGAACGGTGTTTTCAAAACTTGAAATTCTTAATTTTAGCCCTCTTCAAGCTTTAATGAGCTTGATTTTAAGCCAAACATTGGATCTCTTTTTGTTCAAAGTTTTCAAATTCTAATTTAATTTCATTGTTGTACTTACACCGTTTTTAAAAAATATTTTTTGATGCATGAAGCTGGTTTTGAACCGTGATACATGACGAACGCGACTGAAAAGTGTCATTGTGTTAACTACCTCGGCTAACAGGAACCAGGCACACATAGAGTTGCTGAATCACAAACAATTTCTTTTACCCATTTACTGTAGACAAAAAGACATTAGAGCAGCTGAGCCAGTAAATTTGCCTTTGATCTCGAAGATTGATTAAAGAATTATCAACTTTAATTCAAAAAATACTTATTTTACACTCTGTGACTTGACTACTTGACTGGTGTACAGTTTTGTTCTTAGATTACGAGTGCTGCTATTTATATTTCGGGAACTGGCCACACTAATGTCAAAAGCTAAAATCTGGCAACACCATAATAAAGTTTGACATTCTTTGGCATAAACGTACTCACAAAGTTTTGATGTACAATTGCTATTTGTTTTGTTTACAGTGAGTTAAGAAAAGCAATTTGGCCAAAAAATGGAAATTTCAAGAGAAGGTTTTCGTTGGATTATTTTTCACAACATTCGACGTGGATTATCTCAACAAGAATGTGTCAATGAACTCAGTTCTTTGTATGGCGATAAAGCAGCATCAAAAACCACAGTATATCGCTGGTATAGTGAATTCAATCGTGGTCGTAGTTCGGTCGCCGACGAATTCCGTGAAGGTCGTCCATAATCGGTTGTTGTGCCCAAAAACATCGATTCAGTGCGTGAACTGATAATGCAAGATCGTCATGTAACATATCGTGTGATAGAGGCATCCTTGCACATTAGTTCCACTTCAATACATTCAACTTTGCATGAACACTTAGCTGTAAAAAAAATTTGCTCTCGTTGGATACCCCATAATTTATCAATCGCTCAAAACAAGGCTCGCGTCAATTGGTGTAAGGAAATAATTAAAAAGTTCGACCGTGGTGCTTTAAAAGACATGTATAAAATCGTAACAGGTGACGAAACATGATTATATGCGTATGAGCCGGAAATAAAACAGCAATCGATCGTATGGTTATTCCAAGACGAGCCAAATCCAACAAAAGTTGTTCGTGGAAAAAGCACAGCGAAGCAAATGATCGCCGGTTTCTTCGGCCGAATGGGTCATGTGGCCACTGTAGGACGCAAGCAACGTAGGACGGTCAATTCTGAGTGGTACACGACCAATTGTTTGCCGGAAGACTTCGGAGAATTTCGTAAGACCAACCGCCAAAGACGAATCATTCTCCATCATGACAATGCGAGCTCTCACACATCTCGTCAAACAAGTGCATTTTTGAGCAGTCAAAACATCGAACTAATGACTCATCCTCCGTACAGTCCTGATTTGGCACCCAATGACTTAGTCTTCTTCCCGAGTATCAAAGGTAAACTGCGTAGTCAACGGTTTACGAGCGCCGAAGAAGCAGTTGAAGCGTTCAAAAACCATGTTTTGGAGGTGTCTCAAGAGGAATGGAAAAGCTGCCATGACAAATGGTTTGAACGAATGCAAAAGTGTATTGATCATCAAGGGGAATATTTCGAAAAACAATAAAGCCATTTTCATTTCAAAATGTTTGTTATTATTTGCTATTCCCGAAATATAAATAGTACCCCTCGTATTTAAAGAATTGTATTCATATTATTTAAAGAATTGTAGTCTTATGCCAAGGAGCTCTGCGCTTGATTTATAAATCGATCCCATTTTGTGCTTAATGTAGGAAAATTTAGTACGAATCGTACTCTTAATTTTTAACTACGCTTTCGGATAGAAACAAGAATTTCAAACATATTCTGTGTACTTATTTAAGCCATAAATTTCCGTTACAAACAGATGGGTTATATGTAAAGCATTGCAGTACTATATTCGAAAAAGCAAACAAGGCATTTATGTATAAACTTGTATTGCGACATTTTCGTATGTTTTCGTTTGACCAAACAAACGCATATCAAAAACCAAATGGTTATGAAGATTTCAAGTTATAATAAAAACAAATATAAATAAACAAGCGCGTTATGCTTGGGTATATTCTTTCGCCTGTATCTCTCTTCTCTTGTCATCTTCGAAAAAGTATTGTATGTACTTTCATTTGGTTTGGTAGATTGATCGTATCCAACCAAGTCACTACAAGTTATAACTTTTTTGTAAATCGCCAAGTGATAAGAAGAATAGAATAGAATTATTTGAGGTATTTGCCATAAAAGTGTGCTTACGCAATGGTCTACTTATATGCTTGATCCAAATCGAAGAAGTGCAGCATATAGCACTTAGGATGAGGTTGTAAGTAATTGGTCTTAGCAATAAAAGGCCACAATTTTAAAATTAATAGTTATTGTATAAAGGATTGCTGTCATTTGTTTCAGCCACCTACATTAATGAATTGATTTTTGGCAACCATTTATAACGAAGAACCTTTGTATCTTTACAGAATATGAAGAAGCTGCATCTTGAATATAAACAATAAAGTATTGGATGGTTGGTTGGTAATGGCATCTTCATCAAAGCATCTTTTGGCGTAGTTTTTTTTTTTTTAAGTATGGATAAACATGGCCTCATGGCTTGTTTAAGAGAAGTGCATTTCCATCTGGACAATGGTAGTATATTTAAGTTGAATATTAAGCAAAGCAAATGCCCATGTTGGGGGATTTATTTAATAAATCTTTTTAATTGAAACGCATAAAAAAGTTGCGGAAATACTGGAAATAAATTAATAAATCATATCACCCACGTTATTGTAAAACATGTATTTTCGTTCATGTTCAGATTTTCTTTTTTCAATACAAGGTGCGCTTTTCCAAAAGGCTAAAGTCACCGTGTCATATCATGCGAAGACCTGAAGTTTTTTTTTTTTTATAGTTAAATGTAATTTTTAATAAAAAATAAGTAAAAAATTTAAATTGTTGAAATGAAAATGTTCTCCATCTTCCGTACATTTAAATTATCGGTTAAACTGCGATAAATTTAATTTTTAATTTTAATATTTAATTCCATTTGCTTGCATCGCAATGAAAATTTCGTACTTTCAGCAACCATGGTTTTCGAAGGACCTGGATGTTCGCCGACCTCTCGACCTTACTTGAACCGCTTAAACCATTTACTGGAGTAAAAATATTCATCGTAAACTTCTTACATCAAATTAAATGTTTCAGTAAAAGTTGCCGCGTTTAAAACAGAACTTTGTTCGAAGTTAATTTTTCCACAGGTGCCACAAACATACCGTCACTTCGAGAGCGGTATCTCTACTTCCAGTTGACCAAATGTAATGAAGTTTAGCCTGAAAGTAATGCTTTTGCATGAAATTTTCGAACACACGCTATATATAAGTGGAATTATATTTCAAAAAGATCGTTAGCCATGGTATTTACCTTGTAATGTGTATTATTCATCATTTCTCATACGTTACTCTACACTGTTTAAGTTTTTGTGTAAATTGATTATATTACGTTCATTGAAATATATAAAAGCTATGTAATATAGCGAAGGAAAATTTATGACGTTTACTCGCAAGATACCAACATAACGAGTCTGCTAGATAAATAATTTTTTTCACCAATCATCGACACCAGTCAGGGTACATAGTTTGGTGTATATAATCTGTTTATTTAAATGCTCCTTTTAACAACTTTTTTGAAAGTATTTCTGCAACTTGTTGACTACTTCAAAGTATGCATAGTTCCAAACTTTTTCCACTAAGATACCACAAAAAATACTAAGATAATAAAAAAATAATAAAATTGTTCCAGTTTAAACCTCAAGAATGACATTTTCGTAGTGCAAGTAGTTATATTCCGGCGATGTTTTTACTAAGAGGTTTGTTCAAAAAAAAACAAAAAAAAAAAATGTCGATTTTTTATTTTTTTCGGAGAATTATTATGTATTTATCATTATTTATTTTGTCCCCTTCAAAGTAATTGCCCTCAGATATAATACACTTGTGCCAACGCTTTTTACAATACTTAAAGCACTTCTATTATGCGCTTTCTGAAATGGCTTTTGCGCTCTTCCAGCGATGTGGTCTTTATTTTCTCAATCCGTCCTTTCATGGGTCTTTTCAGTTTTGGGAACAAGTCGCAAGAAAAAGTCGCAACTGGTGCAACTCCGGCGATTACGGTGTTGTTTTTGTTTAAAAAATAACGAACAGACATCGATGTGTGAGCTGGTGATTTAACTTGGTGCAAAAGCCATGCGTTTTTTTTTTTTTTGGCATAAATCTGTGTGTTTTCTTCGTATTGCTTCACGCAAACGGCATATAACTTGAGGGTAATATTTCCTATTGACCATACGACATTCTGGATGAACCAAGTCATTGTAATGGAAGAAAATAGTGAGCAAAACCTTCACATTTGAACGAATTTGCCATGCTTTTTTCGTTCCTGGCTTTTGGCAATTTCGAAACGAACTCCGCTGCCATACGTTTCATGTCTAGAACGTACGAAAAAAGCATGGCATGAGCCAACCAATATGTCGCAATATGCTGGGCCATTCAGTGCGGGCATCGGCATTAACGTCTTCTCGTCCTTCTGTGAATTTTTTTTTTTTTTTTTTGCTCAAAGTAGACTCGCCCAATGCCACAGTCAACAATTTATTTCATTTTATTTTTTACACAATATTAAATACAGATTTTGATCTGCTGCTGTAAAATCAATCAAGAACGCTAATCTTTTTTGTTTTCATTAACATTCTTATGAACTATGGGTACTTCTTGGAGTGGATATTATCCCCTCTATATTTTAGACTGGTTTGACCCGCTTTTAGATATTTTAACTTTTTCTAAAGGCATGTGTTAAGACTTTATATGCAATACTGAGAGACTAGATTGCGCATGAGAGCAAATATTGTAGATAAGAAATAATACAGCTCCATGGATTATTTTGAACATACTAAATGCTGCAAAATTTTAATAATGCATAACATTTATTGTACTATTCTTATTATTATACCCTACAAAAAAATATTTTTAAGCTGGTGTATTGGATTTGTTGGAATCTCAAAATGTTTGAAACAAGAAATCGGAGACCCCACAAAGTACAATATATACACGATGTGAAAATAATGAAAGAAAATAATGGAACGGTCATACATCAGGCGAATCGATGAGACAAATCTGTTTTTTTTCATCAAAAATTCATTGATTTTTTTGGTCTTGTGAGGTGGTGCATTATCATGCAATAAAAACAGCTGCTTTCCTTTGGAATATTCGGGCCTGACAATTAGTACTATCAACCACAAACGATGTAAAACTTGTAAATAATATTCTTCATTGACAGTTTCACCTTCTGGAACACATCCTTTGTGAACAATACCCTTGGAATCATAGAAAGTTATTAACATTTTCTTGATTCTTGACTTCTAAAAACTCAATTTTTTTGGTTTAGGCTCGTCTTTTGACTTTCATTCTGCAGTTTGTCGCTTAGTTTCAGGATCATATTTAAAACACCACGTATCATTACCAGCTTTGTTCGAATCAAGAAAATCTGGATCGCTTTCAGCTGTTGAAATGATGCTCTACACGAGAGATTTTTGTGAAATGGTATTATCAGTTTGTCTGAAAGTTTGTATCGTATTAAAGGAGCCATCGTAGACCCCATAAAGTATATATATTCTTGATCAGCTCTGTCCGTCTGTTTGTGGTTGCGCATTTTTTGGGGACTAATTTTTATCCTATCCAGTTGAAATTTTGCACGTGCACTTCTTTTTATTCCAGCTTAATAGAGTGTCAAGTGCCCCCATACAAACTCACCGCCCATTTTTGACTTTTTGTATGAAAAACTATTTTATTGTGGTCAATATCAACTTAATAATTGATATGGTAACTTATAGTGATCGGATGTTTGACATATACATTAATGGTTGGGACCCGCCCAATATTTGGGGTAGCCCCCATACAAACCTACTGCCCACTTTTGACTTTTTGTATGAAAACTTCTTTATTAAAGTCAATATTGGGTTGAAATGCGAAATGGCGTCATTTTATAGACAGCCGCTTAACATATACAGACTAATGGGCGTGGCCCGACCACTTGTTGAAATAACCCCCATACAAACCCACCGTGGAATTTTGTGATTTTTATGAAAAAATTCTTCATTTAAATCAATATTAGCTTGAAATTTGATTTGGTAGATTTAAGTGGACAATCGCTTCATATACATATACAAATTGGCGTGTCCCGCCCACTTTTTGAGGTAGTCCCATATAAACCCATAGCTCACTTTTATGCATTTGTATGGAAAACGTCAATATCAACTTGAAATTCGATTGCACATCTACTAACATCGCTTCATACAGATCTACTAGTGAGCGTGTACCACCCACTTTTTGGGGTAGCCCCAATTTAGACACCCACAATTTATGTTTTACAATACTATTTAAAATTTCGTGTGAATGGTATTAGAGCTTCGGTTCAACCGAAGTTAACGTTTTTTCTTGTTTGATTATCATTTAACTGATGTGGAACCAAACGTGCACACAAGTTTCTTTTACCCAAATCTTCAGTTAATATTTTTTTTAGATTGTACAGTAAGATGAATTTAATTCTTCTGCCAGCATTCTCATTCTCTATTTTACTTACTTTTTCCACTAAATCAGCACGATTAGATGCTTCGGGTCGTCCAGGTCTTGGATCATCATTTAAATCATCACGACCGCTTTTAAATTGTGTAAACCACGTGTATAATTGACTACGACTTATACAATTATCATCATAAACTTTTTTTAACTATTCGTAAGTCTCAGCAAATTTTTTACCGAGTTTAAAACAAAATTTAATATTTACACTTTTGTTTTTACGACATAACTACAAAAACTGCTGTTACTAAAACGTATGTCGTTTTGTAACTTGTCAAACAATTATCATGAACTTAGCTGCTTCCGAAAGAAGAGTAAGGAAAGACGTCAACTTCGGTTGAACCGAAGCTCTAATACCATTCACACGAAACTTTAAATAGTATTGTAAAACATAAAAGTGGGGGTTTAAATAGGTGCTACCCTACTACATCTACTAGTGGGCGGTACACTTGTATAAAGCGATATAGTAGATGTGTAGGATGCCGCCATATCGAAATTCAAGTTGATCTTGACGTTTTCCATACAAATGCATAAAAGTGAGCTATGGGTTTATATGAGACTATCTCAAAAGTGGGTGGGACACGCACATTTGTATATGTATATGAAACCGTTGTCTGCTAAAATCCACCAAGTCAAATTTTAAGCTAATATTGGTTTAAAAGAAGGAAATTTTTTTCATAAAAAAAAACAAATTGCACAGTGAATTTGTATGGGGGGCTACCCAAAAAAGTGGGCGGGCCACGCCCATTAGTCTATGTATGTTAAGCGGCTGTCTATAAAAAGGCACCATATCGTATTTCAACCTAATAACTTTAATAAAGAGGTTTTTCTTACAAAAACACAAAAGTGGGCAGCATGTTTGTGTGGGATGGATACCCCAAAAAATGGGTGGGCCGTCAGTCTATGTTTGTTAAGCGGCTGACCTTAAATACGGCACCACATTGCATTTAACTCTAATATTGACTTTAATAAAGAAGTTTTCATACAAAAAGTCTATGTGGGCAGTAGGTTTGTATGGGTGCTACCCCAAACAGTGGGTGGGTCCCACCACCATTAATGTAGTATATGTCAATGTAGATGAACCTTGTATATTATACAAGTAAATAACTAAATAACTAAACTCGCTGAATAGTCCCTCTACGTGCCGGTATCTTACAAATTAAAAACATAATCGGTTTGAAATATTTTTAAAATATTTCACTTGCCTTAACAATTGTTTTATCATATTTTCTTAGAGTAATATTCTTAATAGTTAGAGTAAGAATATCCTTACACAAATCAAGATGCGTGCAGGATATAATATAGTCGACCACATTAGCTATAATTGTATTGGTTTTTTTTTTTCGTATAAAAATCATAAATCTCACATTCGGTTTCCAAAATTTAAACCTAATTATGCATATACAAATATGTTTATACAAAATATATACATTTTTTTTTTTGCTTCCTAAAGTGTTACCAGATAAACGTATACACATGCACATACATATATACATATGTGTATAATTATTCCACAGGGATCGATGAATTGCCGAAGCGGAAAAGAGAGAAAGAGGAGACAAAGATACATTTGTATCTACGTATCTATGTGGCCACATAATGACGCGTGGTACGCACACAATAGAACAAGTGTCATTGTCATAGAAAAACGAACGCCATGTGTGTTCTTTGTACGCTGTCTATTGTAGCGCGTTATCGCTATCGCTCTTGCACTTACATACAATATATACATACAGGCTGGTTCTATCTCGCTCTGGCACACATTGTCATAAATAGCGAACATATTAGTTAATTATAGTTATTCAAATTGATAAGTACATATTTTTATACACTACACACAGAGTGTGAATAGAATTATAATTTATGCACAATGTTTGCAACGCCTAAGGGGAAGCATCGGATATCTCATAAAGTATAAACATTCGTGATCAGCGCGACAAGACATAGCGATCTAGCCATATCCGTCTGTGCGTTCCTCCACACCATATACCCTCAATCTTCGAAATATTATTTTGAAAGTTGGTATGGAGATAGACTTTTGATAACCAGATGCCACTCAAGAGTTCAAACATGCCCGCGATTTACCCACTAGAATAACACTTTGTATTGTATTTATTTTGCTTTAGCGGATATGTTTGAATTAAAGCAATTATCTTCAAAGTAATCATTGTTTGAAAATTGGTGAACTACATACGATAGGTGAATCCAATTAATAATAGCTGGTATTGTATAAACTACAGTTTATATCAGAATATATCAGATTTGGGTTAAAAACCCAGTCGATTCAAAATTTGTTTCATTTTTAATATGATTCTTTCTAATTATGTTATGTGCAACAAATCTATCAACTACCGTCAAAAATACAAAATTCGTGCCAAATACATACTTTATGAATAAATCTAAGCAAAACATTTTCATGACTTAGCAATACATTAGAGCATACGAACTGCGAAGATATGCTATTGGGGATAATAATATTGTCACGACTTTACAATTGTAATAAATGAATATAATATGCACGTTTGCATTTCAAATTTTAATAGAAAATTTCAATTTTGTTTGTTTTCATATTGATTTGTTTTGTTATCGAAATTTTGTGGCAGCTAGGTTTGAAACAAATATATACGTTCGTCGAACTAGGCAATACGTTTATACGCCTAAGCCGGATTTAGACTATTGACAAAAAGCGCAATGAACAATGGCGTCAATGAACAATAATATTGGCAACCGTGCACACTGCATCCATTTTCGTGCAATAATATTGTAAAAAACATGCTGTCAATGAATTGACAACTCTCATTGACACAGTATTTTTGTCAATGAGATTTTTTGCTGTTTACAATATTGCAGACATGTTTGACGAAAAATTCATTGCCAAAGTGCTGTTTTTATTGTCGCTGCCTTGAAACCAAATGCATTGATTCTGTGCTGTCGAAATGAATTCACATGATGAATTCACATGATTTCACTTGGCTGTTGCGGCAACTTTTGTTTTATGTTCTGGTTAATCATTGCTGTTGAATATGAATGCGAAAATAGAGCAAGTAAGAAAGAAAAACGTGTATGCAATAAACAGTACCTAAGTGTGTGGGTTCACGAGCTGTTTGTGAATAGAAGTGATAGTTTTTTTTTTCACAAGTTAGATGTGATGCTACGTCAAAACGACCACGAACTTTACAATAACTTTTTGCGAATGGATGCAGCGGAATTTGATTATTTGCTCGAATTGGTTCGACCACACATCGCAACTGCGACAAGCTATAAGTGCTGCTGAGAGATTCTTGGCTAGTGAGTCGAAGGCGTCTATAATGAAAAACATATAAAAGGCATGCAAGGCATTATGTGAAGAATTGAGAGACTAATTCTTGCGGGTGAGTTCAATTCAATTTATTTAAACAATTTGAACATCCGTTGAAACATTAGTTTCAACAATAATAATTTATTGTTGCTCTTGTACTGGCTGGAAAAGCATCGATTCATATTGAATCATAAGTTTTGAGATCTCCAATTTCATTGCAGTTTTCCATTTTCTAAAAAGCAACAACCAAAAGCATATATCGTACAAATACCGAAGAGCGAACACAGCGAACGTCTTGACAAAGCCGTCAATAACAACCGTCTTGTTAGTTTTTTTTTTTTTTTTTTGTCATTGACATTTTTGTGACAATGTATTATTTAACAATGTATCACACTTGTGGCAGCAATGAGCGCTGGCAATACAACAATGGAATTGTCAATAGTCATTGTCACACGTATTGTCACCCGTTCACACTATTACTAAGTATTACCAGATAATTTCCCGGTTTGTCAATAGTCTAAATCCAGCTTTAATAACAGTCCTGACACATGAAAACTAGGTTATGGTGTGAAAAGAGACCTATAAGGATATAGGCAAGAGGTGAGAATGGCCCTAAGAACTGTTAAATCTAAATATTCCATCAAACAATTTTAAAACTGAAGCAGACACCGCCACTGTCGAGCAAAAAAGATGATTTTGTAGAGTATTAAAGCTTCGGTTGCATCAAGTTAATCTTTTTCTTGTTTGCTTTTTATTTTTTTTCCAAACCAAAAACAATTCTCAGAATATAATTTATCAGAGTTATAAAAATTTCAATAGAAATAAAAATAGAAAATAAAACTTGGTAATGCAAATAATAGTTTGTAGAAAGCAGAATTTAGACGTAGATCAAGTTCAACAAAAATGTTTGATGTCACGCCACAATACGGTTGTTTTCTTTAAATTCACGTATATAATGGGCATGATTAATAGACAAAGGAAGATCATTAATAAAAATGTTGAACAATATTTTACCTAGGTGACTGACTTCCTTTGGGAACACCAGAAGAAACAAAAATAGTTTCAGACAAACAATTGTTAAATAATACTGTTTATGTTCTACCGGATAAGTATGACTCAATTCAAGTAAAAAGAGACGGAGGAGATGCTATTGTTTTTAATTTGATTAAAAGGTGCTTGTGACACACACTATCAAAAGCTATACTGAAGTCTGTATAAATGACATCAGTTTTGCAACACGACTCAAAATCGTTATTTACAACAGTGGAAAATTCTAAAAGATTAATTGTAATGGATTTTCCTCTAAAGAAACCATGTTGAGAATGAAAGGACTGACAACAGACTTAACGAGTTTTGCAATTGGTCACTAATGATTTTTTCAAAGAGAGCTTTGGAATAGCACTCAGCTTAGCAATACCTCTATAATTCGATACATCAGACATGCTACCCTTTCTATGTAAAGGGATAATAAAAGACTCCTTCCAAAGAAATGGAAATTTACATAACTTTCTGGATAGATAGAAAATATTTTATAAGGGAAAACAAATGGAACTAGAACATTGTGTTAGCATGCAACTGGGAATGTTATCAGGGCCAGGTAGGAAAGAGCATTTAATTGATAAAAGGCATTTTACTATATTTTGCATGGAGATAGCAGGAGGAGATATAAAGTCATATGATGTGATGCTATAAGGATATGAGAAACTAGGATTAACAGAGCTGCAAGAATACGTACTGTGGAAAAAGTCGGCAAACAAATCTGATATGGGCGAATCAGTAGATGCAACTTTACCATCAAGAAATAATTGCGAAGGATACGCTGAAGTTTCGTATTAACGAAATTGAAAAAAAAAACGAAATTTTTGATTGCGGCACATGTTTTGTCTAACTTTTATTAAATAGTTAGCATAACCCCTTTTATTTAATGCGTGAAAGTCAGAACGTGCGACACAATAGTTACTAAAATCAGTGTTTGAGCCACTACGTTTATATTTTTTAAATAAACGCAGCTTAATTATCTTTTAATCGGTAACGGCTACGAGAAAACCAAGGCTGTCTTTTTCCTGAGATAGGGAGTGTTTTGTATGGAATGCATCTGTCACACAAAATAACTGAGAATGGTGAACAAAAAAAAAAAAAATATTCGTTTGCAATTCAATATCTGTACAGCGCTCGAGAGCAGAGCAATCGAGCTGAAAAGAGAATTCCAAAGTTGGATGGTGATTATCTTCAGGATTTGTAATAGAAGGAATCCCATCAATAAATACAACAAAACCAAGATCAAGAAGTCTTCCAGAGCTGTTGCGAACATTATTACACTGTTGCATGTTTACACAATTCAAAAATACTATCAAGAAAGTCATTTTTTACAGCTGGAATGAGCAATCAAATTTGACCAATTCATATTAGGTAAACTGAAATCACATCAAAACAATAAGTTGATCTTTTTCATGTAAAAGAGTAGCGATGTATGAAATCGCAGCCGCATGCTGACTGTAAATCCTCATTTCCGAAAAAGGAGGAATGTATGAGTAGTATATGAGTATATGTTGAAACTACGAAAAGAAGTTTTAACACATATAAAATCAATGTCCTGGTAGATAATACTAATTTCCTCAGTCAACAGAGACGATTTGACTGATATAAGAATGTAAACCGTTGCGTTCACTGCATTCATTTAATCGAGCACAAGAAATTTCCTATGACGGAAATTCGTGACGGATATTTTCTTTTAATTGTGCCAGGGAAGTCGGTTTGTTGCCGTAAACTTAAAATTTGACGTAACCCCACAGGAAAAACTCCATAGGTGTTAAATCGGGACTTCATGGAGGCCAATTTATGTCACCTCTCCCGCTCTGAATTCACTGTAACTGTGCGTCCCCTTTCATCTTCAAAAAAGTAAGGGCCGATAATTCCTTGCGCCGACATCGCAGCCCATACGGGGTTTCTGATGTTTGTGTTTTGGATTGGTTGCACTCCAGTAGCGGCAATTTTGCTTGTTTACATGTCCATTAAGATGGAAATGAGTTCATCCGAAAACAAGATCTTGGTAAACGTTGGACAGCGCTCAATCATCTGGTTTATGAATTCAAGCCTCTGCCCAGCATCCTGAGGCCTTAATTCTTGCACCAATTGAATTTTGTAGGGGTGCAGCTTTAAATCTTTGTGTCAAATACGGAACAATGATAATCTATGCACGTTTAAAGTAACAGCACGCTTCCGAATCGAAAGGTCCGGGTTGTCACGAACAGACTGAGTAACACTGTCTACGTTTTCGAACGTTCTCGAAGAGCTTGGATGCCCGGATTTTGATTATTCCAGCCTTGAACCGGTCTCTTCAAACTGCTCGACCCATTTTCCAATGAGTCGAGAGCTTGTCGCATCATTTAAATGACGAACATGTCGAATACTGCAGAATTTTCTACGTGCTACAGTCGCTGAATTACCGTTTTTGTAAAACACACGTACGCACAATGCACGGTCCGGTCCGATCCTGAGAAACGCTCCATAGCGACTAAATTCCCAAAAGCTAGGCTACCGATTGACGTACCCCCCGCGTCCCTCGGAATAGTTGCGTTCACGCAATCAGCATATCAAATGTGAACTTTCTTTTGAGACACCCAACATTATCTTCAGTCGTTTCAGAAGAGAGATGGAAGATAAACACCACTTTGCGCAGTGCAAAAACGGTCAGGATATTTGCTTTTGCAGAAGTTTCATTTTGTGTAGATGATGGGTCAGCAGCAACGCTAGTCATAGCTTCTACAACAGAACCAACTCAGCGTTTTTAAACTTTACTAGCCTCCCTTCGCGTTCTTTGTCAATGGTGTCAAAATCGCCACTTTTAAAACGCCGAAATCTGTGCTCACATATTTTCAGTGATGAACCTTTTTTCCATATATGTGCCAAACATAATTTCATTGGTTTTATTGCTTAGTGCTCAATCACAAAACAATAATTTGTTGCTAAATACCAAGCGAGAAAGCGAAGGGTTCGAGATAGACAAACTAATAGACGACAGACAAATACCAAAATTTTTCATTCTTATATTCGCCTGTTTACTCGTTCACTCAGTCATTTGTAGCAGTTCTTCGAATCAAGTTAAATTCCCCTTTGGCATTTGCAGCGATATGCACATACAGGCTCCTACACACACACACACTGAGATACAGATACATTGGCACAGACACAAGACAAAGATACATATACACTCAACACAAATAGTAGTCTTACTTATTCTGTCTCAAATGAAATCGCATAGAATGCTATTGTCGTCCATATAGTCTGCGTTGTTGTCTGCGTTGTCTTTAAAGTCTTTGCTTTACTCGTAAAAATGATTCATGATATCGCATTATTTCCGTATCATTTGTAATTTTCAGTTTCCTGCTTATTTTCACAGGCAGCCAGCCAGCCACCCAATGAAAATAGCAGCCTCATCATCATCATCATCATCATGATCCACATTCACATAGTCGTCGTCCTTGGAGTCGTCATCATAAAATGTAGCAGCATTCTGCTTGCTGGTGCTGAGTGAACTATCTGCGAAACTTGTGTATATGTGACTGCTGCTAAAACTGGAACCGTTTCGATTTTTGGATACATTGCGTTTATACCAATGCGACCGAACAACTCCTTAACCCGACCAATTCCCATGCAGTGCCACCCTATATCTTGCTTTTGTCGTTATGTCATTATTGTTGTTGTTGCTGTAATTTTTGATTAACATTTAATTGAATTCTGTTTCTGTCCTTGTACGTTTGCATTCTCCCAAAGGAATCGCAACGAAGTTTGACGCTATTTCTTTGATTTTCATTTCATTGCGTTGGGACAAAATTCATTCAGTGTTCTCCCGAATTCGTCTGTCCCGATTGCTGAAATGCCCATTTCTCGCTCTACTATCTATCTATCTGAATTTCGTTGTGTAAGAATACTATGAAATATTCTGCAAAACTAATAGAAAATGGCCAGCATAAGTATTGAGAAGTTATGGCTTCGCTTTGTACCAAATTAAAATGACAGTCAATGAAAAAACGAGGAAGAGGAAATTTGTTAGAACTGGAAAGCGCAAGCTAATCGAATTCAAGAAGAGAAAATATATAACTTTTATATATAGTTACAACAACAGTTTTTAATACCACAGACCGACTTTACAATACCCTACACATCTAATATCTAATGTGTCTCTATAAGTTGTAAGTAAGTACATAAGTTTAATGATTTCATGTTTTAGTTTCTCTAAAAGTTGATCATTTATATGTAAATTATTCGACAGAGGAGCTGATGAACGAATATATACATGTACGAGGGCTGCTATTTATATTTCGGGAACTGGCAACACTAATGTCAAAAGCTAAAATCTGGCAACACCATAATAAAGTTTGACATTTTTTAGGCATAAACGTACTCACAAAGTTTTGATGTACAATTGCTATTTGTTTTGTTTACAGTGAGTTAAGAAAAGCAATTTGGCCAAAAAGTGGAAATTTCAAGAGAAGGTTTTCGTTGGATTATTATTCACAACTTTCGACGTGGATTATCTCAACAAGAATGTGTCGATGAACTCAGTTCTTTGTATGACGATAAAGCATTATCAAAAAACACGGTATATCGCTGGTATAATGAATTAAATCGTGGTCGTAATTCGGTCGCCGACGAATTCCGTGAAGGTAGTCCAAAATCGGTTGTTGTGCCCAAAAACATCGATGCAGTGCGTGAACTGATAATGCAAGTTCGTCATGTGACATATCGTGAGATAGAGGCATCCTTGCACATTAGTTCCACTTCAATACATTCGATTTTGCATTGAACACTTAGCTGTAACAAAAAATTTGCTCTCGTTGGATACCCCATAATTTGATCAATCGCTCAAAAGAAGGCTCGCGTCGATTGGTGTAAGGAAATGATTAA
Organism: Leucophenga montana; assembly: GCA_035044765.1. Taxonomy (NCBI): domain Eukaryota; kingdom Metazoa; phylum Arthropoda; class Insecta; order Diptera; family Drosophilidae; genus Leucophenga; species Leucophenga montana. Next base: position 297,553 of record JAWNNQ010000523.1, read on the forward strand.
AAAGTTCGACCGTGGTGCTTCAAAAGACGTGTATAAAATCGTTACAGGTCACGAATCATGGATATATGCGTATGAGCCGGACACAAAACAGCAATCAACCGTGTGTGTATTCCAAGACGAGCCAAATCCAACAAAAGTTGTTCGTGGAAGAAGCACAGCGAAGCAAATGATCGCCTGTTTCTTCGGCCGAATGGGTTACGCTTGAGCAACGTAAGACGGTCAATTCTGAGTGGTACACGATCGTTTGTTTGCCGGAAGACTTCGGAGAAATTCGTAAAACCAACCGCCAAAGACGAATCATTCTCACATCATGACAATGCGAGCTCTCACACATCTCGTCAAACAAGTGCATTTTTGAGCAGTCAAAACATCGAATTAATGACTCATCCTCCGTACAGTCCTGATTTGGCACCCAATGACTTCTTCTTGTTCCCGAGTATCAAAGGTAAACTGCGTGGTCAACGATTTACGAGCGCCGAAGAAGCAGTTGAAGCGTTCAAAAACCATGTTTTGGAGGTGTCTCAAGAGGAAGGGAAAAGCTGCCATGACAAATGGTTTGAACGAATGCAAAAGTGTATTGATCATCAAGGGGAATATTTTGAAAAACAATAAAGCCATTTTCATTTAATAATGTTTGTTATTATTTGCTATTCCCGAAACATAAATAGTACCCCTCGTATACTTGTATATAAATTTGACTGTACAACCGTACAGCTTGATGTTCAAGTATATAAATATATTATAAGAGGTCACTGCTTCACTATGCTATAAATATCTTATAAGTTCAACAAATAGTTACAACAATGCCATTTTATCATTTGTGGTTGAAGGGTACAGGTATATATGTACTTAAATTAGCAGTGCAGCGAAAATGCTTGCATTATGAGAAAGGATATTTTGCAAATCTTACTTTCACAGTTTGTGGCTAATTAGAACAAAGCATTGCAATAAATAAGAAGAAGTGCAAAACATTAACGCAAACGGCTTTTATCTGAGTTGCCTTAATGCAATCCAAGTACATACATATCTAGATGCAATGCATCTAGGTATATAGCACGGTTTAATTAACCATCAACTTGTTTGAAATATAAGATTCATTTTAGCATGTATGTATTTACTTGTGTAGATAGTACAGACAAAGTAATATTCTCTCGTTAAGACTATTATACGTAATTAATTTCGAAGTTTCAAATAAGAGATTTCATAAAAATTATACTACATGTAATACTATATTATATGAAAGCAATAATATTACAATAATCATCTTTAAAGATTACATGGCCTATTACAAATGTGTTTCAGCCATCCCATTATGGTCAAATGCCATGCAAAAACGCATGTGTTTAGCTGACAACTGCCAGGTCTCACATAGTGTAAAATGATATTACGTATGTTATTGTAGATTGTCAGAAAGATTTGTAATGCACTAAAGCACTAAGGTATATACAGCTTGATGAGACGAGTCGATCTTTATATGTCCATCTGCTTTTAATGTGAATCGTTTGTCTGAATGTTTGTAATGCGCTAAAGAAAGCATTGTAGATCCCACACAGTACATACACTTGTTCGAAAAAGTCTGCGTACACCACAAAAAAAAAATTGAATAGCAAATATCTCCGCTAATGTTTTATTTATTGAATCAAACTTTGTTTTATTATATAGTTTAGTTTTATCATAGTTTTATTATAGTTTTATTATATAACTATATAATTTATTATATAACTATATAATTTTATATTAATTTCTCTTAACTAATAATATATTTGCTGCATTTTAATACTTAAAATTACCACAAAATGATGTGCTTGTAACTGCTAGGTTAACCCTTTCTCGTCAGTACCTCCGTAAGACGTATTGGCATGGAGTCCACAGATTTTGTTGTATCTTCAGTTGTATCTTCAGTTATAATTCTTTTCTATTCCTCCATTATTGTCTTTTTTTTCATATTTTTGGAGTTAATGCTGTTTTGAGTAAGTTCCACAAATGCTCTGTGAATCAGGTCCGGGTATTGGGAAGGTGTCCTCAACTAATTTTTTGTAATATAATGGACCGTGTGCTTGAGGTCGTTGTCTTACTGAAATCAAAACTCTTCTTGCAGCTCCAACTTTGGGGAACTTTGTAGCAAATTATCCTTCGAAACTTGGATATAACTAGTTCGTTCTATTATTGGTTCAATAAATGTTAGCTTTGGGACATCATTTTACTGTTGACAAAAAATTTTCCTTTTCAAAGGCCTTACTGCACTTTCTTCATACCAGCTTTTCTTCTTTTATCACGAAAATATAAAATTTGCTCGCATTCGAAAAAAGAACCTTGTTCCAAAACTCTGGGTGCTTGGAAACGTACTTATTTGCAAACTACATGCGCTTCTGCTTATTTACAGCTGAGATATGCGACTTCTTACGGGCAACTCGACCATGATACCAAGCTTTTTTTTTTTAAATTTCAAGGATGTAGCATCGGAAAATATTTTTGAATACCTTCTACTCTACTTCTAGTTTCAGTTGGTGATCAGCCAACCTTGGATTCTGCCGCTCTAATTGAATGTCGCGTTTTTTCTCCAAATAAAATAGTCAAATAAAATGGGAATGTACACAAAGCTATGCACTATATTCAAATCACTTAAGATTGAGTTTTTAAAACAGAGTCTTTTTGTAAGTTTCCAAAAAAAAATTAAGCTTGCTTTAAAAAAATGAGTCAAAACTTCTGTATGCTATAAGAATTTTCAAAGTATGTACAGTTTCAATCTTTAGACAGAGAAAAATAAACCAGACTCGCTCACTCTCTCGCTCACTCTCTCGTCGTCACTCTTCTGTCGTGAACAAAATACACGATTTTCTCTTACGATAATGGCTTGCTGGGAACACTTTCATTTGACGCTCAGCAACTGAGCATCAGCAACTGTAATCGACAAATAGGTGTGTATGTGTGTCATTGTTGTTATCATGGGTCTTCTCCAGGTTTTGTCGTAGAGTGAAAATTTGGTCACTAATGGACTTCTTTGTTCTGAAGCCACACTGATAGTCTTCTATCAGTGCATACTCATACATGCATCGCACCAGCTGGTTACGTAGTACGCGGGACAGAATTCTCTATTGGCGGCATTGTTTTTCCATCGTCTTCAAGTAGGTTAGAAAAGTGTAGATTGATGTGAATATTCAAATCAGAAAATTTACTTAGAATTTCTTTCAATGTTAAACGGTGCCTTTCCGAAAACTTGTCGGACTACCCTCGCCAATTTTTTTTTTATACACAGTTTGTATATTATTCAAAATTTCGTGTGAAGGGTATTAAAACATAGTTTCCACTGCAGTGAACGTATTCCTTACTTTCATTCAGGCTGCCAAGATGCAAGTACTTGAATCAGAGTATACCTAGGCTAGTGCACAATGGAACTCAAGTGCTATTCAAAAAGTTCAGCATTCTGGTAAACAAAACGACTTGACTTGCGTACGTACAATCTATGCTCTTGTGAATTTTATATCTCGTTGCCTTTAATTCTTAGCAGATGTGCTCCCCTTTTTGTATCTTGCAGGCTGCCGCTGGTGCTGCTGTTACTTTGTGATATATCTGAAAAAGTTATTGTTTGCATTTTCACTTTATTAAAACTTGAAGAATTCTTGTCGTCGTCGTCGTCGTTGTATTTCTTTTTTTTTTTTTTGTTTGGAAATTCTCAGCTTGTCAAGTTGGCTGCTTGTTATCTTTATAGAGTAAAAGCGGGATAAACTTTTGACCTGTTGCCCACGCAATCGTTAACCCACGACCTGCAACCAATCTACTTGGAAACAATCTCTCTCTCTCTCTCTCTCTCTCTCTCTCTCTTTTTATATCACTATTTCTCTGTGTTGTCTGCCATTTAAATTTTAATTAATAGAAGTCCGTGTCTTTCCTGTGTTCGTCCTTTGCGTTGTCGAAGGCAACTTAGTTGTTGCTGTGAAAGAAGGAAACAAAAATTTGATAAAGAAATCCAGCTAAAATAAATTTAATATAGAAACTTGTTTTGTATATCTCAAAAAACGCAGCAGCCATCAAAAACAAAAAACAAAAAAAAAACAAGAAAAAACGTTAACTTCGCCTGAACCGAAGCTCTAATACCATTCACAAGAAATTTGAAATCGTATTGTAAAACATCAAAGTGGAAGGGGGGGGAGTTTAAATAGGCATTTTTTTGCTGAAAACCGACCAGGTCGCCAACACAACAACTCCGCGTAGCACAAAACTCATGTGTACACTAAAAACTGCTTTCTATGAAATCTCGGAGATTTCTGTGACACCTACGGAATTTCTCTGTGAAATTCAAATCACCAGACGGAATTTTGTCAAGAGATTTCTGTGACACCCCTGATAGTGTGAGATAGTATTTTTAGTTTGTCTGAAAGTTTGTCACGCATTAAAGGAGGCATCGTAGACCCCATAAAGTATATATATTCTTGATCTCGACGAGACGAGTCGATCTAACTATGTCCGTGTGTCTGGATGTTTTTGCGCATTTCTCGGACACAAATTTTTAAGATATCGGTTTGTAAATTGGCACATATACTTCTTTTTATTCCAGTTTAATATAGTTTCAAAATTGACATGTCACGCCCACTTATTAGGGTAGGCCCCATATAAACCTAATTACAATAACCATGAAGTCTCAGAGGTTCGTATCATCGATTCTACAAATTGGCTGAATTGAGGAGCAGGAAGTAATATAACTGTTGTGTAAACCAACCTCATTTTAATTTAACTTTTCGTTGTTTTCTCATTTCACCATGTTTGATATTCCAAAATCGATCAGAACTATATGCCCTCGGTGATCAAGCAAAATGTTTTCTGGTTTCAGATCCCGATAAACAATGCCTAATTTATGAGCCAGTATGAGTTCTGCTATGTAGAAACGTAGATGATCCTCCTGCAACTTAACGCGCATTTCGACAAAATGTGTGAATAGATCTCTACCCCTTATAAAATCAATCACCAAAAAACCTACTTATTGTCTCAAAAGCGGTGAAGAAACAATCACACTTCTGTTTTTTTCAGATTAATTTAAGACGAGAAACGAGTACCATCAGGTTATGAAATGTCAATGTGTCCTTAAACTAAAAGAAGAAATACCGCCTTTCAAGCAGATATCTAAAATATTAGTAAAAAACAAGAAAAAACGATAACTTCGGTTGAACCGGGGTTTAAATAGGAGCTACCCCAAAAAGTGGACGGTATACGCTCACTAGTAGATGTGTATGAAGCGATGTTGTAGATGTGCATCGAATTTCATGTTGATATTGACGTTTTCCATACAAATGCACAAAAGTGAGCTGTGGGTTTATATATGGGACTACCTCAAAAAGTGGGGCTTCATACACATTTATATATGTATATGAAGCGGTTATCCACCAAAATCATTGATAGGATTCCTCCTATTACAATGCGTGAAGATAATCACCATCCAACTTTGGAAGTCTCTTTTCAGCTCGATTGCTCTGCTCTCAAGCGTATCTGTACAGAGATATTGAATTCGCAATGAATATTTTTTACCGTTACCGATTAAAAAATAATTATAAGTCCCGTTTATTTGAAAGATATTAACATAGTGGCTCGAACACTGATTTTAATAAATATTATTTAACTCAATAAATAAAATGTGTTATGCTGACCATTTAATAAAAGTTAAACGAAACATGCGTCGCAATCCAAAATCGTTTTTCGAAACGTCGTACTTAAGCGTATCCTTCGCAATTATTTCTTGATAGTGCAGTTGCATCTTCTGATTCGCCTATTTCAGATTTGTTTGCTGACTATTTCTATAGTACGTATTCTAGTAGCTCTTTTAATCCTAGTTTGCCATATCCTTACATCATCACATCATATGACTTTATATCTCCTCCTGCTATCTCCATGCAAAATATATTAACATGTCTTTTATCCATTAAATTCTCTTTCCTAAATGGCACTGATAATAATCCCAGTTGCATAATAGAACAATGTTCTAGCTCCATTTGTTTTCCTTTATCAATTCTTTTCAATCTATTCACAAAGTTATGTAAATTTCCATTTCTTTGGAAGGAGTCTTTTATTATCCCTTTACATAGAAAGGGTAGCAAGTCTGATGTATCGAATTATAGAGGTATTGCTAAGCTGAGTGCTATTCCAAAGCTCTCTTTGAAAAAATCATTAGTGACCAATTGCAACAGTCGTAAAAGTCTGTTGTCAGTCTTTTCTTCAACATGGTTTCGTTAGAGGCAAATCCATTACAACTAATCTTTTAGAATTTTCTACTGTTGTAAATAACGATTTTGAGTCGTGTTGCAAAACTGATGTCATTTATACAGCTTTTAATAGTGTGTGGCACAAGCAGCTTTTATTCAAATTAAAAACAATAGGATTTCCTCCGTCTCTTTTTTACTTGAATTGAGTCATACTTATCCGGTAGAAGACAAAAAGTATTATTTATCAATTGTTTGTCTGAAACTATTTTTGTTTCTTCTGTTTCACAACTCAGTTTAGTGCAGGCCGATTTAAATTCACTACATACGTGTACATGGTGTCGTATAAAGTTTCTTATTCTAAATTTCTCAAAATACAAGTGTATGATGTTACATCACAGAAAACCATTTATAGTGACATATTGTTTTAAATAACATTACCCTCGGTAGAGAGTTTTATTTTAGTGACCTAGGTATCCTTATGGAACCTAAACTTATTTATTATAATCGCATTTGTTCAATAGTAAACAAAGCAAACGGTGTTCTTGAGTTTGTTAAGCGTTGGTCCTTATACCATACAATGGCCTACGACCACTGGTATGACATATTACGTGCCAAACAACTCAATCCGTTCCCTTTGCTCTATCTACAATAAATTTTCGCTTAATTTCTCTTTTAATTCGTCCTTGAACTATGTAAAAAACCCTGTTCGGACAAATCACTATTCAATAAATTTCTAAATTTCATTTACCAACTTTCTTTATTTTTGAAATTGCGCCCGCTTGCACTATTTTAGTTTAGCCTATGCTGTGAGTAGGAGTGAAGTCGGTCAACCTGGCGGCCAAACAAAACTTCCAATGGAACTGAGTGTCCGCAACTTCCTTCTTCTAGTTTTAAGTTAGTTTAGTTAATGTATAAACATTGAATTATTATATTAAGAGAATGTTTTATACATGTAGTTGTAATCTATACAATCTATACAGATAAATAAAATTGGAGTGTCTGTTTGTAATATTAAAATAACCGCTTTTTGCTAAATGCATATGGATGTAGACTGTCTGTCTGTATGTTTGTTCCGGCTAATCTCTGAAATGGCTTGATCAATTTTGACGGGATTTTCACTGGCAGATTGCTGATGTAATAAGGAGTAACTTAGGCTACTTTTATTTTAGAAATTTTATTTATTTATATTAATTTTTTACTAATTTCTAATTTTTATATATGATCGTATATATATATATATATATATATATATGTATGTACATATATGTATATTCTAACATGCGCGTTTGCTACTAACTAAGCTGCTTTCTCTCTCTCTCTCTCTCTCTCTCTCTCTCTCTCTCTCTCTCTCTCTCTCTCTCTCTCTCTCTCTCTTCTTTGGCGTTGCCGGCATCAAACACAATGACAACAACAGCTACAGGAACAGCAGCCACAAGTACAACAACAACAACAAGAACGTTTATGACGATAGAGTACAGCAACAATAACAGCAAAAATATCGTATATGACGATAGAGTAGTGTGGACGTAGGAACCATAGCACAAAGAGGAGACAAAGTATAGGGAATCTATATAGAAACGCGTTTTATCTCTTTCTCTCACAGCAAATAAATAAATCGAATTTCAAGCTTATATTGATTTAAATACAAAAAGTTTTTCATACAAAACACAAAAGTAGGTAGTTGGTTAATGCGTTACAAACTTTCAGACAAACTGATATGCCATTCACACCTATGTGTGAATGGTATAAAAAAATGCAACAAAAAAAAAACTCATTTAATTCTATTCAAATCTAGTGTTATCTTGCTTGCTCGATTTTAATTAAATATTTGCGTATCGATGATTTTCTTGCAGTTGTTTTACAAGAGCGCGTAAATTTTCTCAAGTCAAAGCATTCAAATGTTTTTAAAACCAAGAAACTAACCGCCAATGGCTTTGACTCAACTCAACTCAACTCGGCTCGGCTCGGTTCGACTCGAGTTTTACTTTGACTCCACCAACCATGACTATTTCGAATTCTGCCAACAATTTCTTTAATTATTTATATAACTTTGTGCGTTTTAAGCTTATTTTTGTTTTTGCTGTTGTTATCCTTCAAAATCCAGTTTAATTTAACTATTTCCTTTGATTTTCACAGCAGCATCGAAAGGACTAAAGAGTTTGACAGTTTATAACTGCAAATGAGCATGAGCTGTTGTAATTGATATCGCCCATCATACCACCGCCTCCACATTATACACGCAGGTCCTTACAGTGAGTCTTTTGTCTTTATATATATAGATATATATATCTGTCTGTTTCAGAAAATATCAATTAGCGTTCATTGCGTGCAGCAAACTAACGAAAATGAGCATTAATCGCAACAACTTATTTACACTTTTCTATATACATATGTAAGGACATGTACATATGTAAGGGACATATACATATGTAAGGACAACAGTAGCGTCGTCAACAGATAAGCAGTTTTGATCCAAGAGGACTCAAAAGTTTATAGAGGAAATGTGATGACGGTTTTTGAACCCCGAAAGAATTTTTTGGAAGTGTAGAACATTTTACATAATACAAACTGGTGTTTTAATAAGGTAGATGCAGACTCGAAAGTTACAGTAGTGCCATATATAATAACGGAACAAAATTTCAGACCAATTTGACAATGCCCAGTTAAGACAGAATATTTTTATGGTTTCGGGAACTTTTCTTTTTTAAAGTCTGCATTTCTGTTTTGCTTCGAGAACTCTTGCCAATCACACATCTTGTGTGATTGGCAAGAAGGTATGGCAAGAAGTTACTTAACCCACTTTATCCGTTCGAAGTTTTTTAAATTAAATTAATTATCTTGTGACTACATTGCTGAATCGGCAGCTATATGCAAGAGCAAAGAAATGCTCGTTTGAAAGTTTGGTGCCATTTTTCTTTTTAAACGAGTATATCCTGCATTATATGACCCCCCAAAAGTAAAACAACTGTATGGCTTTATGGCTATATGGCATATGTATCAATGTGTCTTCAGGCCAAAGAGGTTGACCAGTGATCAAATTATTACTCTGCGACAAATCCTGGAGAACCTATTGGCCGAAGTCCACTTTTGTTACGCTGGTAAGAAGAATGTTCCCAGTATCGCAGCAAAGATCATTGTTGATGACGCTATCATATACACAAAGCGTCGTCAGAGTAGGAAAGAACCTATCCGAGCTCTTTGATACCAAGAGTGGTTTCAGGCAGCGTTATGCTATATCGTGCTACTTTTTTAATCTTCTAATTGATCATCTTGCGAAAATAGCCGTGCGTAGAACAGTCGACACGGTCTTCCATAATGAAGTGATGCTACTCGCATATGCTGTTGACATTGACGGTTATTTAGCAAGGATAACCAGCAACAATAACGTCAGCCTGAAGATTAGATGAAGAATCACGCTTGCTAACCACTGCTAGTAGTTAGTAAGTTTCATATGTTAAGGGTGGATGTTCAACAATATACTGTAATAAATCTTTTTTCTCGATAATCAATTTTGGGGAAACCAATTTTTGGTGTGAAATGGTAACATTGTATTATATACATTTCAGCGAACAAAAAAGCATTAAAACTTTTGAGTAGCAGTGAGTGGATTACCAACTTTTACGCCGGCTTTTGTGCTACTACATTGTTCGGCTGTTTCGGCTGCTCTTGACTGTTGATCTCTCTCATGCGGTTTAACTCCAAACGCACTTAACGTTGTTCGGGCGTTTCGGCTGCTCTTTCAGCTCTTTTTTTTTGTTTCGAACAGATCAGTGGTTTTGTGTTTTTGATTTATATGCGAGTAACGCCACCCTTTGATAAGGTTTAAAATTTTTGTATGGGAAAAGTCGAAAATCGACTTCATGTATGGACCCGGACCCAATCTGCCTAATGCATTGTTTTAGTGGTCTAAAACCATCTTCGCATTATTGCCTTTCAAATGAAATCGGTTAAATGGTATCAAAGTTTTTAACGTACAAAGGTAGAAACATTTTTTGTATTTTATATAGTATATGTAAAGTTAATCGTATATCGCTCATGGGCGCCGGCGCCAGTTGCTGGCTATATCCAAAAACGATTCGTTTGCAAACGACCCAAGTAGCTCACTAACGTATTCCCTAGGTAAGATACGGAACACTCGTGTTGCGGAAATTGTATGAAAGCAACGCACTTCCTTTAATTAGGGGTTGGTGTGCTGTTCCGCCGCCGCAAAAGAACATTTACCAGTGATGACAAAGAGGAAGCCTCGGCTACCGTCCCTTTGATAAAGCTAATCGTAAATAATATATATTGAACGCGGTTTTGGCCTACAGAAGAATATTATTGTTGATCGTTCTTCGTTTGGATGTTTCTTTATAATGTGTTTCTCAAAATATTATGTCTACTAATAAGATATTTTTTTGTTTTGTTTTGTCGTATTATGGCCTAGATGGGACGCACAGTGCCTCATTATGACTTTTTTGGTTGCAAAAATCATAACTTCTAAACCAACAAAAATATCCATATAAAATTTGAAGTATAAGATTTTTTAAAAACCGCAGTTTATGTTTTTTCTTTGCAACTATGCTCATTGTAAATAAGCATGTAGTAATGTTACTGTTTAGCTCAGACAAGCCCATTTAACCATTACCTTATGTTTTCTTGTAACATCCTGTAAAGAGGTTAAAATATTTGTTGAAGTAATTATGCTTCAATTGCGGTTTGTTCGGGTAATTTTGTTTTCTCAGATGCCTGCTTTACATGAAAATACCAGTTTCTAACAATTCACTTTAATTGGTTCTTTTAATCATTTTAAATCATTTTGTAAATAGAAATTAGTACAGGGTGTCCCAAAATAAGTTTACATTTAAAAAATCGATAAAAAATAAAGTAAGTAGTTTATTGAAAAAATGTTTATTACATATTAAACTACACACTTTGGGAATTTATTTCTTAAAAATGATATTGTCCAAATGTAAACCGTTGCGTTAACGGCATTCATTTAATCGAGCACTAAAATTTCCTATGACGGCTTGGCAGGTATTCTCCGTGATGGCTGACATTTCCTCCGTGACGGATATTTTATTTTAATTGTGCCAGGGAAGTCGGTTTGTTGGCGTAAACTTTAGATTTACGTAACCCCACAGGAAAAAGTCCATAGGGGTTAAATCGGGACTTCGTCAATTTATGTCACCTCTCCTGGAGATCAATTTGCCAGGAAAAATTTCATGAACTCGTGGTAGATACCTGTTGGACGTGTGTGAAGTTGCAGTTCAGGCACGAAGATGTCGTCTAACATATCCACATAACGCTCTGAATTCACTGTAACTGTGCGTCCCCTTTCATCTTCAAAAAAGTAAGGGCCGATAATACCTTGCGCCGACATCGCAGACCATACGGTCACCTTAGGCGAATGTAGGGGTTTCTGATGTTTGTGTTTTGGAGTGGTTGCACTTCACTAGATGGTTGCACTTCATTAAGATGGAAATGTGCTTCATCCTAACACAAGATGTTGGTAAACGTTTGAAAGCGCTTTAATTCTTGCACCTACTGAATTTTGTAGGGGTGCAGCTTTAAATCTTTGTGTTAAATGCGGAACAATGATGATCTATGCACGTTTAAAGCAACAGCACGCTTCCGAAGCGAAAGATCCGGATTGTCACGAACAGACTGAGTAACACTGTCTACGTTTTCGAACGTTCTCGAAGAGCTTGGATGCCCGGATTTTGATTATTCCAGCCTTGAACCGGTCTCTTCAAACTTCTCGACCCATTTTCCAATGAGTCGAGGGCTTGGCGCATCATTTAAATGATGAACATGTCGAATACTGCAGAATCTTCTACGCGCTACAGTCGCTGAATTACCGTTTTTGTAAAACACACGTACGCACAATGTACGGTCCGGTCCGCTCCTGAGGAACGCTCCATAGCGACTAAAGTCCCAAAAGCTAGGCTACCGATTGACATACCGCCCGCGCCCCTCGGAATAGTTGCGTTCATGCAATCAGCAAATCAAATGTGAAGTTTTTTTTTAGACACCCTGTATAAGTGAGCTGAAAACTTGTGAATATAATAAACGTAACAAGAGTGAAGACATGAATTGCAAGACTGTATCTGATGCCACGCTAATACAGCCTGTTTAATTCGACTTCGACCCAGTGGCATCAGAGAATATGGTGGGCATACGGTTATTCTAAAGGTAAGTATATACTAGACTTGCTGTATTCAAGGTAGAGACTGTCTCAAGTTTGGATGAGTCTCAAAAGGTGGTGACAATCTATTAGAAAAATTACTCAAAAATACGTGCATAGCAAGTTTATTGAGATTCTTGCTTTCCGCGATATCATCGATACCACTATGGAATATAGCCCCAAAAAAAATTGTGACATTGTGACAGTAGCGAATCACTGTTTAACTAATTTGAATGAGAAGAAACGAGAGTGTAGAGATTTAACTTGGCTATCACAAAATAAGTTAAACCTACTAGTTTTGCTCAATAGCTGTTTTAAGGCAGGTTCAAATGGCGCCAGCTGTCAATTTTAGCTAAAGTTTCTACATATTGGACACTATTTTCAATGTAATGCGATGAAGATGTCAGTTATATACGACCATCTGAACATATTTACCTTAACGCAGCATTGAAAGGAGTGAATGTCACACTTAGGCCGAACTTAGACTATTGATAAAACGGGAAATAATCTGCTAACAATTAGTAATAAATAGTGTGACAATACGTGTGACAATAACTATTGACAGTTTCATTGTTGTATTGCCAGCGCTTATTGCTGCCAACAGTGTGAACGCACTGTTGTGATACAATGTCACAAAAAACGTGACTGTCTTGAGAAGCTACAACGTACATCCATTATCAATTCGATGAAATATACTGTTCAAACACTAAGAAAGCACTAACATCAAGATAAGGATCTATGCGCTGGTTTGAACGACTACGTCACCGTGTCTGTCAAAAATATTGAGAAGACCAAACCGATAAACACATGTCAAATACAGTCAGTCATTATTTAGCTGCTGGTACCGATGACTTTTGCAGTATCGGTAAGATATTGGTTGGTCGTTGATCCTCTGCACGGAATTTGAACGTCTCAGTCTGTGTAAATAACTGATGCTCATTCATGGGTTCTAGCAATGTATGATTAGAACACGCATTTTATTTAAATTTTAAAACCTAAATTTTAAATGCTCGTCACTTTCTAACATTGATGCAATAGTTTTTGATAAATAATTCGTGAACAATGTATGCAACCGGAGACTTTTGGAGCAAACCTTGTAGCAATCATTGCTCCAGCACGCCTCTGGATCTTTACACATTTATATATTTGTACTTTACATCATCGAATTGCTGCGCTGCCATTTCATGATTCCGTCACACCACGCCCCAGGACAAATCGTTGCTCCTGTGTATACAGCATCTGCTATCGTTGGGTGGGCACCATTGCCATCATTCGCTTATTACCAACAGCAATTCGCGTTGGCAATAAAGTAATAAAATACGGAGCTCTTTAATCGAATGCGGCTGTTTCAGTTTCCGCTGTGGTTGGCAGCTTTGCCAGGGCATCAATTCGCCTGACGCCACCACTCAGTGTCCTTGTGTTAGAGTGTGAGTGACTCTAGCTGATTATTTCATTAAGCGAACTTTAATCGAGAGGCATAAATTCGTGTAACGAATTTTATTTGCTTGCAATTTTGGCATTTTGCAACTATGTGAAGAAGGGAGGAGCGGAAGACAACCAGAACGGCAAGAACAACGTCGACGGCATCAATAAATAATTAGAATAAATATACATATAACGCAATGCGTCTGTTTGTGTGTATGTATGTGTCCTGCATACATATAAGAGCAACATTCGAACAACCTTGTGTCCATATAATCCGCCTCAACTGGTATTCAATCATCAATGCGGCATTCATGCACTGCACACTTCTGCAATCATACCAGTTTTGCGGTTTACTTTAAGCACAGACTGTTTTTTTCATTTTCATACAATACAAATAGTAGGTGTGTACATATGCTTGTATAAGGATATACCAAAGGATTGCTTTTTAATTGCGATGCATCGTTTTGTACAACATATGACTGCACTTAAATGCAATTCTTTCTCACGCTTCTTGGCCTCAGTAACCCTTTCATACATACTGAGTTTTCGTCTATATATCATCAAATTATAAAATCCATTACATTACCATCTGGGGACATCTGGGGACTGTTCCTTAACCTAACAGAATTTTTTGTTTCTTGAAAAAATATTTGGATTTATAATTAATAACACTTTATTAGTCCAAATAGATAAGAATCGGGAGAACATGTGGTATATTCACCTAATTCGAGAACACTGAATTCAAAGCCGTTCATTTTTATACAAATGTATGGGAATGTATGTACAAGGGAAGAGAGACGAGTGGTATACCCATAAAGTATATATACTCGCATTATTAACGAACATTGTACAGAACAGAATACAAACAGTTAAAGGTTGTCCACAGGGAGGAGTTCTTTCGACCCTACTATGCCAACATGGAATAGGTTTCCAGAGCTATGCGGTTGATATAGTCATTATGGCAAGGGGAAAGTTTAAAGAAACACTCTGTGACATAATCAACAGAGATCTCAAAATTACACAGGACTGTTGCAGGGGGGTGAGACTCAACATTAACCCCTCCAATACAGTAATTGTACCATTTACTAGGAAGCACAAGCTGCAGGAAATCAAACTCGGAGGGGTAGTAGTGATGGTTAGCAAGGAAGTTAAATGCTTATGACTAACTTTAGACAGTAAACTTCTATGGAAAACGCACAGAGAGGAAACTGTGCGAAAATGCGCCAAGGCAATACTTGTGTACAAGAAGTTGGCCGGAAAATCGTGGGAAAAAAATGCAATACATAAATACATAAATACATGCAAAACCTTATATAATTGATTCAACTAAACCTATAAACAGATTCACTTAGATTCATTTATTTTGAAGTAGAAATATTTTGAGAAGATCTTTTGAATATTATTTAATATTGAACTCCTACTCATCCAATGAATTGAATACGTACTAGTAATATAGTATGAATTGTATTTGTGAAATGAACTAACCGTATAGTTATTTAGGCCGCATAGCAAATCGTAGAGTCGACATAGTGTAGAATGAAAAGTATAAGGTAGGGTGGGTATAAAAATTAAGGCTGCCGACATCTCAGCCTTCGTGCGGATCATTTGCTAGACAGCTCCTTTTTACGATTTTAGTAAAGTTTGTAACTCCTCATTCCTTTTAATGTAGTACTCTGTCGATATTATGTGACAGGACTTCGAACCGACAAGGAACCAAAGCAGACAGAGTAGGTTCCTTAGAAGTTCAGCTGCGACTAAGGCTCGAGCTTAGTCTGTCCGTTACAAGCTTAGGGCTTGAATGACTTGGAAAGATTTTGGTACTCAAAGGATAAAAAAAGGGAAAGGATTCAATCCTAGGGTTTGAATGATTTGGAAGGAATTTGATGTAAGAGGATACAAAAGGGAAAGGATTCAAGCCTATGATTCGAATAAGTTGAAAATACTTGGACACAAGTAGGATAAATAGGAAACGATTCAATGGATCAATGTCGTCTTGAGTTATCAATTGCTACATCGGAAGTCGTGAAGTTGCTGTGGGGGTAAGAAACACCGGAGTTGGGTGCGTAATGGTACATAAAGATAAATAGCAGCAAAGATTTGGCGCAATTACGCAAGGCTCGAAGGAAGGAAATCATACTGGCAAGAATTTGGGTTAAAACAAGAACTGAAGAACAAGAACGAAGAGATTGGGTTCAAGAAGGACAACCACAGCTCCAAAATTGAGTATCAAGCTCGACCATAGTTTTATATATATATTGAGGAAGCCAATAAAGAAAATTATTTTAAATTACTAAGATCGTTTCCTCTCATCAGGGTCTTCAACTATAAATTCATGCTGCGCTATCGCAACCTTAACCTGTGATAACCGAGAGTTCTTTACAATTCTGGATGAATCGTAATAAAATGTCCCACATAGGTTCACTACCACTAAAGTATATAGCACCTATGCAAATCAATGGTTATCGAAGTCCAGCACACATGATTTCAGCGAAAGGTGGGTGAAAAATTTGTTCGGAGCTACCACTAAAACAAGTCTTTTGATAATTAAGTAAAGCGTCTGCCGATAAGAAGCCATTCTATGAAGCTTTGAATTGATTTGCCAGCAACGAAAAAACCTTTTATTAGTACCTACTTTTTAGATATTCATAGTATTAGTAGTGAAATTAGTATTAATGATTTAGGCCTTCTTTTGGACACTTATTAATTGAGCTACAACAATTATATTGTTTGTATGGTAAATAAAGCTACCATTATAAAACGTTGGTCCAACGAATTCGAAGATCCTTACACTACTAATAAACTTCTGTATACTTCACTTGTTCGACCGATCTTAGAATGTGCATCTTGTGTTTGGCATCCACATTATGTAATTCATCAAGATCGCGTCGAATCTGTTCAAAAACAGTTTCTGCCATTTGATCTCAGAAATCTCAATTAGGCTTTTGACATACATCTCCCGCCATATGTGGATCGGTTAAAACTAATTGATTTTTCAACTTTGTCTGCACGATGATCGATGCTTTCGGTAGGATTCCTTCATGAGGTCCTAAGAGGTGAAGTTGATTCTGCATATTTGCTTCAATTGATAATTCTAAATGCTTCCTCACGATTTATTATGTGCCTTTAATGTTGCCATTTTGCACAACAAATTATGCCTGCCATGACTCAATTCGGTCTCTTTGCTATACCTTTAATAAATTCTCTCTCGTCTATTTTCTTTCGATTCTTCTTTGAACTGCATAAAAAAGCACAGTCGATTAGCTTGGCAACCAAACAAAAATCCGGTCGGAGTGGTCTTAACTTTCCATTATTAGTTATCAGTAGTCAGTTATAAAATATTATGCTAAAGCAACTGTTTGAATTAATGTAGTTACAATAAATAAATAAATTTTAACATTTCTGTTTTATTCGCATATTTGTGTACTGATCTGCTAAATTTATACTTAGTTCACAGAAAGTTAAAAGAACAAATTATTTTTGTTATTTAGAGTCGAGCACAAAATTTGCCATTAAAGCACAAAATTGGCACAAAACTAAATTTACATAATTCCAGCTTAGCATGTGTGATTCTCCTTTAATTTAAATGTTGGTCTGCTAACATTTTTATATAAAGTTAGTAGACTAAGCTTTTTTTTTATTTAAACAAAAACAAAAAGTTTTTAGTTAGAGCACAAAATTAGCAGAAAATTACGTTTCAACATATGTCCATATATGTTTTTTACAGAGCTCGCAAAATTTGTCAAAAGTGTCTTCTGCTCATGTATGTGTGTTACTTCTATTTTAACATATGCACACAATTTATCTCCTTCCATCTTCCACGCTTTGCCTGCGATAAAATATTTAAAGCAACAACAACAATAACCTAACGCAACGAAAACAAAAAAGACTCTGTACGCTTCCACTTGGCTAGTTTTGCTCAGTTGCTGATGCTCAGTTGCTGAGAGTCGAATGAAAGTGTCCCCATCCAGCTATTATCGTAAGAGAGCTTCGTGTGTTTTGTTCATCGTGAAGCATGAACCAGAAGACACGAAAGAATCAAAAAAAAGAAAAGTGTTCTGCTGAGAGAGTGAGCGAGTCTCTGGTTAATTTTTCTCTGTCTTTTAGGTAGGCATAGAAAAATTTGGTTGAGCATATTTTGCGAGCTCTGGATGTTTATCATATTTCCATATTGGTATGCTAACTATTTTTTATCAAACTGATCATATACATCCTGGTTGAAATACAAATTGTACATAGACTGCATTGCATCGAAATTGGTGCGAAAGTTTAGTGTACGGAGTAGAGAGTGGGCGTGGGTTAAAAGATTTGTCCCGATCCAGCCCGTCCCGAAAAAAATTTCTTTCCCGATCCCGACCGGTGATTTTCAAATTATACCGCGGGTCCTGAATCCAGCCCAAATTTTTGAAGTGAAATTACTTTAGAATCGTTGTCATTACAAAATTCGATGAATTTGATGAAACGGAAATGCGATGAATTTGTGTTACGGAAATTGAATTCGATGAATACGATGTTGCGATTGTTGCGCCCTCTAACGGAAAATAGTAGGCATTTAGGGAATGCTAATAGATGAACATATCCTAGGAGCCGGGAGCCGGGAGCCGGGAGCCGGGAGCCTAATGATACCGACTATCTCCCACACTCTCCTCTGGTTTTTTGTACCATTTTAAGCTAATCTTCTCCAGAAAATGACACACAAAAGAAGATATACAATTCTTTGCATGCCGGGATCGCTAGTCATATTATATTTATGAAAATTTCAAAAGTTTCCCGATTCCAAAGAAATTTTCGGGTCTTACGGGATTTCGCAGGATTCACGTGCCGGGCCCATCTCTAGAACGACGTCTACAACTAGACAAATTATAGATCCGTGCACGAATAGATGAGAGTTTATTGAAGTGGTTTTTAGAGTTTAAAAATGAAACCGCTTTCTTTTTTAATAGTTGTATACCTACATAATACACTTATGTATTAAAATTGTTAAAATTGGATTCCTCTCATTGGGGACTACCTTGTACTAATATATTATTTATGTTTACATGCAAACAGCCAGACTTATATATAAATTCAATTTAATTTATTAAGATAGAAATAGCTATACATATGTGGGTGTGTGTATGTGTGTGTGTGTGTGGGAGTCTGTGTCTATGTATCGTAGTAGCTGTTGCTTCTGTTTTAGTACAAATCAAAATGATTGATGCGCTTAGCCAAAGTGACACGAACTGCAAATGTATACAAACACTATCAAGTGCATTGTGTGTGTGTGTGTGTGTGTGTAACGCTAAAGTATTTCATATACAGGGGAGGGTAACCCCTTCCCACTAACATAACACACACATACATACAACTGACTTACACACAAAGTCATGCATACATTCCATTTATGGCACTAAAAACACTTGACATTTATGAAGCTGATATGCAGCGTAAATAAAAGTAAATAAATTCCAATGTACTATAGTATGTACGATATGTATACAACCTTTTTTATTTTTTTTTATTTTTATTTTTTTTTGTCGCGCATATTTTTTTTTTATTTGGAAAAGTTAAGAGCAGAATAGTTTATAGCATATTCGCGGGGCTTTCCCCATTTTTTGATAGAAATTTTGCTGCATATGCAAGCAAAAACATGTACAGCAACAATGTACGTATAAAGCATCCATGAAGCAAGAGAAGAACAACTAATCTGAACGACAAGCGCAACAAGGAGAACAATTCAAGTAACATTTTTCAAGGACATAATTCATATTGTTGATGCATGCATTACGTAAAACAACAAGAAATAACGCTGCAGTGCAGTGTGCTTGACAATTAGATACACTGTATACTATCTAAAGGTTTTTTATATGAACCGAAGACTGGTGTTTCTGATCTATGGTACATATTTCCAGCTTAAGCCCAGTATTCACTACAAAAGAACTCCCAACTGTGCTCTCATTCTCATTCATTTTTGCGTTTTTAGGTTAAAACGTACATTTTTAATTAAGATAATCCTAACAAACTAACGGTAAAACGCAAAAGTTTTGCATTTGTGTTTATGGAAGCACAGTGGATACAAAATTTTTAAAGAAATGGTACAGAAATTTTACTGCTAATTTTTTGTTTTGTTTTTTTTTTTATGGTACTAAGTTCAAAAGAAAACAATAGTTAACAAAACATTTGTGTATTCTGTTTAATATCTTTTGGATTGTATTCTGACGGCAGAAATATTTGTTTTCGACTTATTTCTAGACCATTTGAGTTGCGAAATGGAGATTGCTGCTACGTTTTAGCACTATGCGTAAACGCAGAGAGTTAATGCAATTATATATGAAAAGATTTTAGGAATACATTCGTGTTTTAGAACTACATGGTGTGATCTAAAAATAACGAAACTTTTTAGTTATAAAATAAAACAAACATGGTATTTTGTTTCAAAGCTAATATCACAGTCACAGTCAGTTGTTGAAAAGCTGAGGGTCATTTCCGAAGTAATTTGCTGCGTAGAATCCGAATCTGAATGACGTCGAAGGGATATATTTTGTAACTTCGAATAGCCATAATTTTGCGAAAAAAAATCGTTATTGATCTGTTGAACTTTTCAATTAAAGGGTAAGAGTGGTACTAAATGATCTAACTAAAGAGACAGACCTCAAAAATGGTTTGCACTATGTACATAACCTAAAAAGTAGAAAAACAAAGCCGTTTTTCGGATACAAAACCTCAAAAGTAGGAAAAAAGCCGTTTTTCGGGTACATAACCTCAAATATCTTAAAATCCTGATGTGATGGGCCAATTCTGAAATTCGGATTCGAATTCTACGCTGCAAATTATTTCGGAAATGACCCTTAATTGTACAACAAATAAACCATGTTGAATACAAGGTTCAATACAAGGTTTGGAATGCTTAACCAATTTATCCATATACTTTTTAAACTCACTTTTTGTGATGTTCTTTAGCACCTGTGTCACGGCTGCTTATATGGCTGGAATGTCAACGTAAAAAAAAGGTCCTTTCATTGCAGTTTTCATTTTTGGAAAGAGAAAATAATCGCACAGTGAATAGATCAGGCAAATACAGAGGGTGCTCGATGAGACAAATCTGTTCATCTGTCATCAAAAATTCATTGACTTTTTTTGGTCTTGTGAGGTGGTGCATTATCATGCAATAAAAACAGCTGATTTTGCTTTGGAATATTTGGGCCTAACACGTAGAACGCTCGACCACAAATGATATAAAACTTGTAAATAATATTCTCCATTGACAGTTCGACCATCTGGAACAAGTTCCTTGTGAACAATACCCTTGGAATCGTAGAAAGTTTTCCTTGAGTTTTGTCTTGAGTCTTGACTTCTTTCTTTTAATTCTTCTGCCAGCATTCTCTCAGTGAAATTTGCATCGATAGCGTTTATTCACTTACTTGTTCCACTAACTCAGCACGATTAGATGTTTCGGGTCGTCCAGCTCTTGGATCATCATTCGTGTAAACCACGTGTAAGCTTGAGTACGACTCATACAATCATGATGATTGTACATACATTGTACATACAGACATTTTTTTTTTAACAATTCGTAAGTCTCAGCAAATGTTTTACCGAGTTTGAAACAAAGTTTAATCCTTGCTCTCATTTTTTACGACATGCATAACTACAAAAACTGTTGCTATTAAAACGTGTGCCATTTTGAAACCAGTCAAACGATTTGCATGAACTTAGCTGATTTCGAAAGAAGAAGTCAGCGAGACCATCTTTGTTTTATAATCATTGAACATACTTGTATGTTTAATGCAAAAATGTTACTTTTGTTTTGTTTCCAAATTAGACCGGCCTTCCAGTCTTTATGTAATATTTTATATTTATTCCATATTTGACACATTTCATGGTGTTTTTTGATAGTTTCCCTAGTGTAGTAGTCCAAGTCAAAATTTAGAAAACACAAGTGAAAGAAATAATTGTCAATCGGTTAAGAATTGTTTCTTGCCCAGTTTGAGTACTGGGCTTAAGTAATAAAGAAGTTTTATATACGAAAGCGTGATATATAATATTGGGTTGGTAATTTTGTTTGATGATTACCGTTATATTGGTGTTGGACTGTTCATTTCATGTACTCCATGTGAACAGGCTATAGTACCAAGGGTAGAGCGCGGTGTGTGAACATTTTTTCTCCCCAATATGTAACTCCTCAATATGTAACTCCTTAATATGTATCTCCTCAATGTGTTCACGTTGTAACATTTTAGTAAAACAGAAAAGATTTTTGATAGTCATAGTCGAAAACACAGCATTTTTATATTTGAACATTGGGTGAGTTGTTGGATGATAATGAAAGGAAGTGTACCCAAGATCTTTTGAAAAAATGGAGAAATGTTGTGCCCGATAAGATAATATTGATGCCATATATAGCATTTTATGCCGATTTTTTAGTATGTTACTTCTGACATGATTGGTGAAAGAACGTGTAATGATGATGAGATCCTTCAAATTCATCGGCAACTGCGAAGTTTCATGTGTAAAGTAGCTGATAAATGGAAAAATAGATCCTTGGCAGTATTTGAACAGCGAAATAAGGAATGGTTAGAGAAAAATTTTGTTTTACCTGACACAATACCTAAATCAACTTCAGGAAGTCCACCAAAGTCTTTTGGAGATTGTAAGGCAGATACTCAAATTAGAAAAGTAAGTGTTATTTTTGGTGGAAGCCCATGCAAAGAGTTGATGTTGGCCACGCGTGGTAGCCTTTATCGCAGTGGGAAAATAAGCGCTTCTCAAGCAGTTTCCTTGATTGATTCACAACAAGAAGTGGCAACAAAAATGCTTAAAGCTCTAGAGTCCGTTGAAAGATTGCCGATTCCATGAACACACACGAGTAAGCATTAGCCCTTTTCATTGATGGTGACCTTACCGAGACATCATATAACTGATCCAATTTGGCGTAAAGGTACCGCAGCTACGATGCTCTGCCGGAAGTAAAAAAACCGTACTACCCCGGTATTCTAAACATCAGAGAGTGGTTTACTGAAGTTAACTTGCTAAGTTTGGTAGATCATACGATAGCTCGTTCAATAGAAGTGCCCCATCGGTATTCGAAGGCTTCATTAACGGCGCCAATAATATTGAATGTATTATAGCCGTGTATAAGTGAGCATGTGCCGGAAGCAGTAGACATTCGACTTACCGGCAATGGTTCTATTCTGCAGGCCAATCAAATTAAGCTTCCAAAAAGAGACTGCAGACTTAGGTCGCTTGGAGGCGGGAAAAGTAAAGCAGCAAATATCGAAAACATTATCAACCACTCTTAATTGCATACAAGTCAATCACATATTTCACTTGCTCAATGATAGATGGCAAAGTCTTCAATGCGCTTGCAGAGTCCTCAACTGTGGTTTGTGGAATATGTGGAGCGATGTCAAAAATTATAAAAAATTTGGAATAAATGTATGTGCAGCCAATACAAGCGCAAGAAAACCTATACAAATATGGGCTTTCAACACTGCATGCATGGATTCGGTGCTTTGAATGCATTATCCATATTGGCTACCGACTTTCAATAAAATAGTGGAGGGTTTAAGGTTCTGATAAAGAAATTGTAGCTTCTAAGAAGAACAAAATTCAAAATGGATTAAGAAGCCGTATGGGCATATTAGTGAATATTCCAATGGTTGATTCAGGAAACACCAACAAAGGTTTTTCAAAGACCCTATTATCGCTTTCCAGATAACTAGCGTAGATGTTAACGACATAAAATGATTCTGCACAGTTTTGCGGACAATGGCATGTAAATGGGTTTGCAGCGAACTCAGAAGCTTTTCGCATATACATTCATGGGAAACAGGTGAAACAGCTTTGTTAACACTTATCCGTGGTTTAGTATGCCTCCATCTGTACTCACAAATTCATGGTGCTGACATAATCGAAAATGTGCCGCTTGCAATTGGGATGATGTGGTCGCAGGAGGCGCTAGAGTCACGTACAATAGATTTTCGCAAAGTTCGGGAACATCACAGACGGAAGAATTCCAGATTAAATACAGACCTGCTCAACCATTTATTAGTTTCCTTAGACCCACTAATTTCGTCGAAGTCAAAAAGTACTTTGAAATTCGCGAGGAAAAATATCATATTGGATGATGAGGTGAAGCAACTGCTTACAGTCCAGAATGATCTGCCTGGAAGTCTTATTTCTGAAATCTGGGATTCATAATAACTTTTTTTTTTAAATTTATCTTTATAATACATTATTTTTCCCATACATAACAAAAAAAAAATAATAATTAATAAAAAAAATGTTTTAGCTGTTACATACAGTTGCACGATATGAATATATACACTTTTTCTCGATGCAGGGTATAAAAAAGAGTGTTAGAACAACAAAAGCAAAATGTAATTTGAACTAGAATTGCAACAGTAACAACAACAAAAACAGCAACAACGACGACGACGACGACGACGACATGCATTTCCGTTTCGGTATTTGCAATTTTGTTGCTGCATACTTATGTGTGCAAGCGGAAAATAAAATTAATGACAGTATGCCCGAAACTATGCAATGCATTTTTGAATATCATCGCACGTTTCTATTTCTTTTACCCTTCACATAATGTGAATATGTGAGTAGTATTTTGTGTTCGTTAACTTATATATTAAGTTTTTTTATATTAAGTTAAGTATTAAGTTTCTACTTGTGTTCAGCATCTAAAGTAGAGTCGATACGGCTTGCCGTCTGTCTGTCTGTCTGTCTGTCTGATATCTTAGAAACTATAAAAGGTAAAGCCACCAAACTTGGATTTTTCAAGTTGCCTGAAAAACACGCAGACCAATTAAAAAAAGAAATTTTGATGTCTTTTATATGCAAACTTTTCAATGTAACTAAGCAGTACTAGTCATTGTTCTGACTGCATTACTAAATTCATTACGGAAACCATGCATTAACGAATCGACTCAGCTTTTCATGCAGATCACGAATAAACAAAAAAAAAAAAAAAGAAGTAAAACTGTCTACAATGGACACTGTCTACACAGTGTGATCTAAAAATAACCGAACTTTTTAGTTGTAAAATCAAACAAGCCTGGTATTATGTTTCAAAGCTCTAATATTTATTCAAAATATGAACCATTTAACTCAATACAACGTTTGGAATGCTCAACCAATTTATTCATAGACTTTATAAAATCGCTTTTTGGGATGTTCTTTAGTAACTGTGTCACGGCTGCTTGTATAGCTGCAATATCACCGTAAAATACCCTTTCATTGCAATTTTCATTTTTGGGAAGAGAAACTATCTATCGCCTTATACGAGGGCTGCTATTTATATTTCGGGAACTGCCAACACTAATGTCAAAAGCTAAAATCTGGCAACACCACAATAAAGTTTGACATTTTTTGGCATAAACGTACTCACAAAGTTTTGATGTACAATTGCTATTTGTTTTGTTTACAGTGAGTTAAGTAAAGCAATTTGGCCAAAAAATGGAAATTTCAAGAGCAGGTTTTCGTTGGATTATTTTTCACAACTTTCGACGTGGATTATCTCAACAAGAATGTGTCAATGAACTCAGTTCTTTGTATGGCGATAAAGCACCATCAAAAACCACAGTATATCGCTGGTATAGTGAATTCAATCGTGGTCGTAGTTCGGTCGCCGACGAATTCCGTGAAGGTCGTCCAAAATCGGTTGTTGTGCCAAAATACATCGTAAACTGATAATGCAAGATCGTCATGTGACATATCATGAGATAGAAGCATCCTTGCAAATTAGTTCCACTTCAATACATTCAAATTTGCATGAACACTTAGCTGTAACAAAAAAATTGCTCTCGTTGGATACCCCATAATTTATTAATCGCTCAAAAAAAGGCTCACGTCGATTGGTGTAAGGAAATGATTAAAAAGTTCGAGCCAAATCCAACAAAAAAACAAAAACGAAGCAAATGATCGCCTGTTTCTTCGGCCGAATGGGTCGTGTGGCCACTGTTCCGCTTGAGCAACGTAGGACGTTTAATTCTGAGTCGTGCACGACCATTTGTTTGCCGGAAGTCTTCGGAGAAATTCGTAAAACCAACCACCAAAGACGAATCATTCTCCATCATGACAATGAGAGCTCTCTCACATCTCATCAAACAAGTTCATTTTTGAGCAGTCAAAACATCGAATTTACGACTCATCCTCCGTACAGTCCTGATTTGGCACCCGACGACTTCTTCTTGTTCCCGCGTATCAAAGGTAAACTGCGTGGTCAACGATTTACGAGCGCCGAAGAAGCGATTGAAGCGTTCAAAAACCATGTTTTGGAGGTGTCTCAAGAGGAATGGAAAAGTTGCTATGACAAATGGTTTGAACGAATGCAAAAGTGTATTGATCATCAAGGGGAATATTTTGAAAAACAGTAAAGCCATTTTCATTTAAAAATATTTGTTATTATTTGCTATTCCCTTCGAAGAGACTTGTAAAAAAGCAAACACTCAATAACAATGTCAAGCCAAATCCTTGCATGAAAACGCAAATCTGTTGGCAGTAAAACATCTGAAAGTGATAAAAGAAAATTCAGCTATGAGTATAGCATTAATTACAACATGCAGACTTTCAAAGTGTGCCACCAATTCCTTTTGGACACACTCAACATATCTCAACAATTGCTGAAATCCGTCAGATGTAA
Organism: Leucophenga montana; assembly: GCA_035044765.1. Classification (NCBI taxonomy): domain Eukaryota; kingdom Metazoa; phylum Arthropoda; class Insecta; order Diptera; family Drosophilidae; genus Leucophenga; species Leucophenga montana. The sequence goes on from JAWNNQ010000523.1 coordinate 323,963, forward strand.
AATGGATATAGCGAGTGCTGTTGGGCAGAATAAAAATAAAACTCAGACTCGGATGAATCGAAAGTGACTCAATTAATATCATTCATTGAGCAGTTGCCCTCAGTTCCCTCGCATTATTGCCGCAACAAAAGTAATAAACTTCACATTTCAAGTGAAATACGCAATGTGGCGGGATTGTACAAAGCATACAATGAACATTTAAAAAGCCTCGTCCCAGTTATCGTTGAGAGTCTTTCGCTCAATTTTTAAAAACAACTTTAATATTGGCTTTCACCTGCTTATTATTATATATGACTATTATTGATAGTACGAGTATAGAATAGTCTTATTCATAAACTATTATCATACAATGTGAGATATGCAGAGTTTATAAAGTGTTTCAAAGTATTTCACGTTCCGCCATACACTATGATACCCCTGGTAAACTATCGGTTATCGGTCCAAGTAAATCGAATTTTGTTATATCGGTTATAGAACGGATAAGCTAATTTGAGGTATGGTCAGTAAATAATTATTTAAAAATTGAGAGAAAGAGTACATAAAAATAATAATCCTTTTCATAATCTTGTTTTAAAGTTTGAAAGTATGAAAATTTCAAAACAAGCAAATATTTTCGTCTTAGGGCCGTTTTCATGACTTGCCTATAACTTTACCGCTCGTATTTTCAGGCGTTATGCTAGTTTTCAATGTCACGACTCTTATTAAGCCTATAACCGTAACGTATTAAGCCTATAACCGTAACGCCGAGTTCAGCGAGCCGATAAATTTATCCGAATTTTTTGCAAAGTGACCTGCCAACTCGATCGATAAAAAACCAAAGCAAAAGTAAAATGAAAACATACAAAATTGAAATTTTGTATTAAAATTTTAAATGCAAACGTGCACATTATATTCATAGATTGGCTCGTATTTTTCTACAGCGGCGGCGCTCACTCTCATCCATTCATTTTTGCTGCTAATTTATAATTTTATTGTGTTTACGTTTTTGCAATTGGACTGTCCACCTCTTCAAATATTGTCCAGGGCTACTCAAAATTGATTTATTATAATTGTGATGTCGTGACATGCACTACTCAGTATTATTCCGACTATAGCATATCTTGCCGTTTCGTATTTTCTTATTTATTGGACAATACGTTAAAAAGTGTTGTTAAAATTGGACAATTCTCCTCAGCCATGGTAGAAAGTTTGTTATTATACCATTCACACATAGTACGAAATGGTATTATCAGTTTGTCTGAAAATTTGTAACGCATTAAAGGAGGCATCGTAGACCCCATAAAGTATATATATTCTTGATCAACTCGACGAGTCGATTTAGCCATGACCGTCTGTTCGTCTGTATGTTGTTGCGCATTTTTTGGGGACCAATTTTAATGCTATCCAGTTGAAGTTTTGCATATACACTTCTTTTTAGTGCAGTTTAATAGAGTACCAAGATTGTCCCGCCACGCCCACTTTTAGGGGTAGCACCCATACAAATCCACCGCCCTCTTTTGACTTTTTGTATGAAAAACGTTTTTATTGTAGTCAATATCAACTTTATAATTGATATGGTAACTTTTAGCGGTTGGATGCTTGACATATACACTAATGGGTGGGGTAACATATATAGCCGCTTAACATATATAGACTAATGGGCGTGGCCCGCCCACTTTTTGGGTTAACCCCCATACAAACCCACCGTGCAATTTTGTGTTTTTCATGAAAAAATTCTTCATTTAAATCAATATTAGATTGAAGTTTGATTTGTTGGAGTTTAGTTTAGGACAACCGCTTTATATACATATACAAATGGGCGTGTCCCACCCAGTTTTTGAGGTAGTCCCATATAAAACCACAGCGCAGTTTTATACATTTGCATGGATAACAACTTGAGATTCGATATGTGGCGGCATCTTACACATCTACTACATCGATTCATACACATCTACTAGTGGGCGTCCACTTTATGCGGTAGCCCCTATTTAAACCCCCACTATTATGTTTTACAATACTCTTTAAAATTTCGTGTGAATGGTATTAGAGCTTCGGTTTAACCGAAGTTAACGTTTTTTCTTGTTTTTTTTTTTGTTAGTTTTAAAATGCTTTTTAGTTTCTCGTATCCATTTAGCCATACCTAGTAGCTAGTCCTTTGACATTCTTGTCAAAAGTATAATAATATTGTGAGCACTGTAAAATGTTATAACTCCAACTACATATTTTTGTATTAAGGCGGCTGTTATTAGATGACAAATGCCATTGTTTTACCACCAAAAATCGTCTTCATTATTACATCGATTTAAAGTAACAATTTGAAAAATACGAATTCTTCAAAATTTCAAGGTGTGGCCATTTGGTTCTAGTCTAACTTACATTGCATGCATGCACTAAGTTAACTTCGAAATGCGATGCGTAGTCGACTTAAGCGTGCTCCCAGCGGACACCAGTGAGGTAACACCTGCACCTTAAATATCTTCGCTATAACTTAGGCGGTTCGCCTACTACTGGAAAATAACAGCAAGCATTAACCAATTGCAATATTCTTGAACAGTCAAGCTGCGATAAGTGCGCGAACATTGTACCATTGCTTGAAAAAAAAGTGCTCAATTTACTTTAATTTTTATATAGATACTAGCTGGAATCCGGCACGTTTTGACCCACCACCTGCCACTCCTTCCCACAAAATTCTTAGCCCGGCAAACGTTGTTTGGCCTTTTGTAGTTGTACTTTTACCAACTTTACGCCGTACAATGCTGTTTATCACTAACAATATATTATTGTACTGAAGAAGCACGTTTTCTTGGGTATTTTGACTCCTGCGGTACCTATCAAACGGAAACTGAAGAGAAACTTTCATGCAGACCAAACTAACATATGTTAAAAATTTGGTGTCAAAAATGGTGATTACGACGGGCCTTCTCGTTCTCCGGACTTCACTCCATCTGCGTTTTTTCTGTGAAAATTGCAATTTTCAGGCGTGGATTAGCGTAAAATGGTATATCGATAATCGCAATCTTTTGGCTCCCATAACAGAAAAATTCTTTTTGAGTTCATTCTATTAGAATACATTGTAATTTATTAGATATTTCTAATATAATTGATGCCAACTGAAACTATTAAACACATATAAATTCATATGAATTACTACGAAATGTAAACATATTTGTTTTTTTCTTTCAAAGAGCCAAGGTATTTTTAGGGATTATAGTGTTGCGAATTGTAGTGTAGGGTATAATTATGTCCGGGGTTTATTGTATTGGACTAGTGTACGGTGATTATGTGGATGATTTTAGTTTGTATAACTGTGTTAGTTGGCCGCCCTCTTCATTGTCTGCTTCCAAAAATGTCCGAGCAGTAACCGCCGGGAGGTACGCGGCCAGTTCTACCAATGTTGCCAGTAGTTGACTTTCCGGCGGCGGCTACTCCAGCATCGTCTTTCTTTTTCTCTACGGCGCCATCCTCCTTCTTCTCAGTGGCGACAACCTTCTCTCCACCGGCTGCGCCCATGGCAGCACTCATTTTGCTAGAGTCATCCTGCGGCTTTGGTTTATTGGGTGAACGTCTCTGGGGTTCATCATCGCCAAAGACTATGGTCGATTGGCCGCGGCCCGATCCGCCAAGAACTCGATGGGAAGGGCGCGCATCGTCTTCTGCCCCCACATTTCTACGATTGTTAGACATAACGCGAGACTTTTTGACCGTTTTTATTTAGTAAACTGAACGAAATTTAAAAATAATCGCGACTGGAAATTTGAAATTATTTCAATCTAGTTTATTGTCCGCAACTGAACTGCTTCGTGTAACGTTCACGACTGAAATTATTACGAATTTTATAAAGTCTTTGTATGACATTCAATACATACTACTCAATGCCTACTCTTCTATACTTAAAATGTTTTGAGTTTTTGGATTTCTCACTCTGCATGAACGTTTTTATAGGACGTTTTCTGCATATATGTTAGTTTCGGAGATACTATATGCATCTGCTATATAACTCGGCAAGTATTCGCTGCTCGAAAACTATAGCTCCTACGACAAAAAATCGATAAGCTTTTTTCATTCTTCGATTTTGGAAAATTTTGTCACGGTTATTTTTATACTATTCACACATACTGTGAAATGGTATTATCAGTTTGTCTAAAAGTTTGTAACGCATCGAAGATCCCATTAAATATATATATATATACATTCTTGATCATATCGACGAGACGAGTCGATCTAACCATGTCCGTCTGTCACTCTGTATGTTGTTGCGCATTGTTTGGGCACCAATTTTTATGCTATTCAGTTGAAAATTTACACACACACTCCTAATTGCTGCAGTTTGAAAGAGTATCACGATTGACTAACTACGCCCACTTTTTGGGGTAGCCCCCATACAAACCCTCCGCCTAATTTTGACTTTTTCTATGAAAAACATTTTTATTGTTGTCAATATCAACTTTATAATTGATATGGTAACTTCTAGTGGACGGATAGTTGACATATACATTAATGGGTGGGACCCTACCGGTCACTGTTTGTGGTAGCCCCCATACAAAACCACAGCCCACTTTTGACTTTTTATATGAAAACTTATTTATTAAAGCCAATATTAGGTTGAAATGCGACATGGTGCCTTTTTATAGACAGCAGCTTAATGTACAGAGACTAATGGGCGTGGCTCGCCCATTTTTTTTAGTAGCCCCCCTTACAAACCCACCGTGGAATTTTGTGTTTTTTATGAAAAAATTATTCAATATTTGCTTGAAATTTAATTTGGTGGATTTTAGTGTATATACATATACAGATGGGCGTGTCCAGCACACTTTTAGATGTAGTCCCATACAAACCCACAGCTCACTTTTAAGCATTTGTGTGGAAAACGTCAATATAAACTTGAAATTCGATATGGTGGCGTCTTATACTCGTAGATGGTCACTCCATACACATCTACTGATGGCCGTACACCGCCCACTTTTTGGGGTAGAATCTATTTAAACCCCCACTTTTATGTTTTACAATAGTATTTTAAATTTTGTGTGAATGGTTAACGTTTTCTCTAGTTTATGCTTAATTTTTAAAATACAAATTGGCGAGTGACTTTTTTAAAAATAAAAATCAAAAATAAAAGTTTATTATCCATTTGTATAGCTTGATTCACGCAGCATAAGTTGTGTGTACTTTATAAACTTCATAAATGTTGCGCATGTTCCTTCATAATGCTTTTTTTTTATTTAAATGTTTCACCTATAACTTTTATTTTCGGCTCCTTTTCAAAATTAGTCTACATTCGACAATATCGGTGGAACCAACTAGGTCCAATGTAGACAGCAGCTTTCACTGTATATATTTTATGCATCCTTTAAGACGTTGCAAACATTGTGACTAAATTATTGTACTATTGACACCATGTGTGAAGAGTATAATGACTCCAAATGTTGATACTAGTTTCTTGAATTGTTGATTTTCATGGTCTCTTGTTGCCATGATTCACAACTGCTACCTGAGCACCAAGAGTGATGCCGACAACTGCTACCTGAGTGATTCCGTTGCTGTTATTCCATTGGAAACACAAAATTTCAAGCAAACTCGTTCAATTTTTTTTCCCATGTTAAAAATTGCCATACAAACTTTTCGCGTCGTAAACTAGCAACTGTCAAACATGGACTAATTAGCGAATCCCGCTCAAACTTGGCATGCATATCAATGACAGTGAAAGCTAAGTTAAGAAGAAGAACCGATTCGGTTTACCGGTTCGGTTTAAATTCACCAGTCCGGGTCAATTTCGGTCCAAAGGTATGTCGCCAATAACAATTTCAAGTGAGATACTTACAGTATAAATCGTCAGGATCAAGGAATTATTACAAAAATATGCAATGACTTGCTGAAAGAGTTGTGTTGCGATGGTGTTTTCGATAGAGGATTGGCCACAAAGGATATAAGAAATTAGCACAAAAAAGCTTATATATTATTTGCTTTATTCTCAAAGTACAAAGTTGGCTATGAAAAAAAATCGTTTATTGATTTCAGAAATTAAAAAAATAACTCAATTCTCGCGAACCAAAACAACAAGTGTGGAGGTTCTATGTTTTATAGGTTCTGATATCTCGTTGTTCAAACATACCAAGGACGACCGGACGGACAGAATGACATGGCTAGATCGTCTCAGCTCACGATGCTGATCAATAATTTATTTGCTTCTGAATGAAGTACTACAATAAAATGCTATAAGATTTTAATGAACGCTTTGTTATTTATTTGATGGCTTTCACCATTTGTATTGTACAGCTTTTGATATCTTCATACGCCTTGGTAGCTTTCCTGAGACAGGACACTTTGCACACATTGTATCAAACATTGTATGAGAGCAACGGTTGAAAGTAGTTCGAACAGCAGCTTTGTAAGCAACATTAGTCGTCCTGCGCCAAAGATCCTGTGTCCAATATCCAATATAAGCCATTTAGTAAGAATTAATAATATATAAACAATGAAGCTGGTAAGCGAATCCTGTGCTAACACGAACAATTTGAAGGTTGCATTCGAAAAACCCATTGCTTTTTTTAACACAAAATTTTCTTCAAATTGTATCTTTGTTGCTGCTTGCTGTGGATTCTTGATCTTCAGTGTTCTATGCGTTGTGAAAGAAAGAAAATATTGTATTTTATAATTTATAGTTTCCTCCAAGCCTCCTAGAGTTATTATAATTTGTTTGTTTTTACACACTGTACAAAATTATTTCTGAACAATATATTATTGTAACTTACACCTGCTCGAAAAAGTCTGCGTACACCACAAAAAAAAAAAAAAAAAAATTGAAATTTTCACTTTAATTGAAAATATTTTAGTTAATGTTTTATGTATTGAAACTAACATATACTTGGTTTATGCGTACGAAACTTGCAATTTTCTCCAACTCGCAAGTTTCAAAAGTTGCTGTTTATGCCAGGCTTTTTTTTATTATGGTGTGTACAACTATATTCTTTGTTTTGAAATTGTGGCAACTCCATACACGTTTAAGCAACCATTTTGTGAGTAGAAAAAGACGGCGTTTTATGAATTATGATATTATTTGTAGCATTTTATAAATTAAAAATGGAAAACCGTGTGGAGCGCTTAATGGCACTGTCTACTGCGCAACATACTATGCATACAAAACTTTGTACATTTGGTTACAAAGCGCTACTATGCAACTCGTCTTGCAATAGTAAAAAAATGCCGTCAACGAAGATTTAGATATTTAGATATCGATCTGACAAGTACTGGGTACTTATGCGCGAACCCAGAAAATGAGCATCTTTTTTTCGAAAATATGCGAATGTCAAAGTGTTCATTTTACGAACTGTGCACTTTGCTGGCTGGCTCGACATTTGCCAAAACAGCTGATTTCCATAACTATTCCTGTACCAATCGAAAAGCAAATAGTAATGTGTTATCATGCGCTGAATACCGGGTGGTTGCCGATGTTTCTGGTGTACATAAAAGCACGGTCCACAAGTATTTTGACCTAGTGGTATTGGCTATACACAAACTGAGCAAAGATTTTATTGGAATGGCTGCAAATAGCGAGGGAATTTGAGAAAATATCGCATATTCCAAAAATTATTGGTGCTATTGACGGTAATCCTTTAAAGCTATATTTTGTTTGTAGGAACGCATATACCAATCAGAGCTCCTGCTAAGCGATATTTTAGATTTCCTTAATAGAAAGGGTCGGACATCAATTGTTATGTAAGCTGCTGTTGATAACAAATTCATGCAAGTATAAAAATGATTGTTTCAATTACTACTACTAAAATATTAATTATTGTCTTCTGTAGGTTTCGTGATGTAAGCATCAAATTTCCGGGTAGTGTACACGATGCTGCAGTTCTTAAGGAATCTGGACTATATAAAAATCATGAGCATATTCTTCCAGATTTAGCTAAAATTCTTGGTGAAGTCGAAACGCCTCTGATGTTGTTCGGCGACTCTGTATATCCTCTCCTCTTCTACCATGGCTGTTGAAGCCATACACTGGACATTTAACCATAAAGGAAGAATCATTTAATTGTCATTTGAGTTCTGCTAGAATAGTTGTACAGAATGCTTTTGGCAGACTCAAAGGTCTAACAAAAACAATGGATATGGCTGAATCTTTTGTGCCCAAGGTTGTACTTGCTTGTGCTGTCTTGCATAACTATATCGAAATAAAAAAGGAGAGATATATAGAACCACTGCAGGTGTCACAAATTTAGCAACAACCAGACGATTGGTTAAATGATCAGGTGGCTGGTACGTCTGAGAGCAATCCGGTGGACATAAGAAATAATCTGAAAAATTATATTGTGCAAAATTTTCCTCTGCGTCGCACAATAATTTAAGTTGTCTATAAATGGTGTTTCACACAAATTCATATATTTCATATTTCAAAGTACTTTAACTGCAGATATGTATCGAGCTCTCTAATCACGCTTATACATTTGAAAAAGTTCTCTCGTAAAATTTTCGGTTTCAGCTCGATCTTCTGTCAATAACTCCTTCATATTATTACATACTACATTTTTTTGCTCTATGAGGAATGCATTATTTTGTTCAATAAGCTTTTCCATTCCATTTTTGAAGTCAGCAGTCATTGCTGCCAACATTTGGTGCGTTGTGTTTTCTGCAGGAACACAACATAAACGTTTGATTAAACACACTTACTTAACTGACGTTGTTTCTGAAAGGTGGCGGAGCTTTCCTCCACTACTTCTATCACTTCTAACACTTCTGCATCTATTTCTGTATCCGCTTCCATTTCAGATGTCAAGTCGGATGCACAAGTGTCTACTCCAAACGTAGCCATAGTTAACGTTCATGTAATTCGTCAAAATGCAAACAGCTTTTGCGTTCTGCTCCACTTGACGCATTGTTTCTTTTAGTTTCGAAGTAGGATTTTTTTTTTTTTTAAAGCACGAAACTTTATTTTTATTTGTTCGCTTGTTTTAACAAAACAATTTTTTTTTTTAATTCTCTGCAATGTTCTTATATACAGCGTTATTTCGCTTTGTTTTGCCATCTAGTTGCCTTAACACATTGTTTTCTTTTATAATGTGGATCATTTCCAACACCTCCTCGTCCTTCCACATAGCGCACATATTTCTATTCGATTGAATAAAAACAATAGTTGACATCTAGTGCAAATGACATGTCCACAATTGTAGTGGCATCACTGGTAAGTTTTTCGAATGCCTTAATTGCTGTATACGCGCTTTCTCCGGTTGAGGCGGCTATGCCTTCCAATAATTTTATTACAATTTCTTCGAGCTACGGAGGGTTCCTTTACCAGAGCGTACTCTACGACTTCTTCTCAAATTTCCTTCATATGTGACTGAGGATCGAATTGGCAGTATTACCTGAAAAGACAACAAAACATTAAAGATGTGGGTAATAAGATGTCTAGAAATTCATATTGCTTCAAATAAGTACACGAAATATCTGTAGACATTTTTCGAACAGTTAAAAATTGCATCTCCTCGTATCTACGAGTATGTAGTATATAAGCGTTCGGTGTTTTCGATTACTTTCGACCTACTATTTACACATACATACATTGATTTCTGAACTAAAAACTATTTTTTTTTTTTGCTTTTCGGCTACCACACATTCACTGGGAATGTAAATATGTAATATAAATATATAAACTAGGCCCAACTAAACATTATACGCAAAAAGAACCGATTTTGTTCATTTACAAGAAAAAATAATCGGATTGGGCAATCGGCAGCTGATTACTTTTGCGCCACACCGTGAATATATTTACTCGTACAAGTACATATACAAATATATTTGCAGAAATAAAATCGTCCTTACTAGATGTACATAATTTTGACTTTGTTCGAAAAATTTGGTACAACAGGTTCTCAAAGATGGCAAAATACCTTCTGTGTGTTGTTGTTTATATCATTCAAAGGTGATCGCGTCACGGTTTGATATGGTGCATTTTTGTTTCTTGAAACATTGCACGCAATGCAATCAGCACAAGAGCGCACTTTACGATTCCTTCTTAATTTCCCTTCATATTTGACTATGGGTTCAATTAGCGGCATGACCTGAAAAGAGATAAACAAAAAATAAATATATTAAGAAGATACTTGTACATAGAAATCCTTATTGGTCTAGATAGAAGCGTATTAATGTGGGGCGTCTCTCTGTAAAAAGTCAACATATCAAATTTCAAGTCGGTATATCTGAGTTCTTGTCGCCCAGGTTTGGGGGTAGCCCATATACAAACATACCACCCATTTTAGTGCATACGGATTGAATTCAACACAGGTGCTTAAATAGCTTTATAAAATATATAAAACACTATGTGGATTCAATCACAGCGACTGAAAAATCATTAATATCTAACCAACTTCTTTGCCACGTTACACACATGCTACACTTCCACCCTTTTTTATTTATTTTTATTTGTCCATAATTTGTACAAAATTATCATTTTATTATGTACTCTCAGTCGACTTCGTTTCCTAGTATCTACATATCACTGTGAACGCTAGTCCACGCAAGTGACGAAAGTCCACCTTAGTGTGGCTGCTAATATAAATACTCGTAGCGTGGACGCCTGTGTTCTACGTGAGTATGTATGTACATTTATTTACGGCATTTAGTATATTAGAGTAAGTAGGTAAGAACTATTTTCTATTTCTTGCATAAATATGGGTGCATCTGTATGTGTGTATGCATGGTTGTGCAGCTGTTGACTGTTAAAATTGAGACACCAAATCTGTATATTTGGAGAGAAAGGTGCTAAATGTCTACAATTTTATTTTCAAGCATATCGATTTAGCTCTGCTCTGCATAGAATAGATACACAATATATACATAGGTCTAGTCTATATACATATTTGCATTATCATATTATGTATTACTATCAAATAATAAAAAATGTAAGGCTTTTTGAAAAACATTGGGCACTTTTAAATAAATTTAAACTAATAATTTAAGACGTATATTTTATTTATACTTATATTTCACTGTATACACGGCATAAAGTTGCTTATTAGTTACGAACTGCAAACATAGAAAAAATAATGTATAATAATATTTATGTACATACCTTGGCATCCTTAGACTTATTCCCAATTTTCTTTGGGAATGCTGTATTAGCCTTTGGTGTTGTTTGCATGCATGCCGGCTTTTCTGAAATATTCTTGACAACAATGCGTTTATCCTTGCTCTGTGCATTTATTTCAGCGGTGTTGTTCTCCTTATTCGCATTATTCGCATTATTCGCATTATTCTCATTATCAACAAAAATCTGTCTATTTTGCTGATATGTTGGGGTCTGTTGTCTACTGAGAGCACGCTCGGCTCGCGCAAACGCAAACGCAACAGGTGACATTGGGACATATTCTGGAAATTTGCGCGGAGCTAAATAATTGCAAATAAATAGAGACGGTGCGATCCGCCTTTCTACAATATTCGCTATATCATCGTTATTATCGTCAACACATGCTAGTCGATTGGAACCCGATGCAATAAATTGCCTTTTGTTGCGCGTCGACATGATGCAATTATTACAACAAATTGATTCTTCACAAAGACACTAAACATTTATTAAAGAAAAATAGATACATCTTTAATTTAAAGCAAATTTACAAATTTAGCCAACTTACATAAATCACTGTTTCACTTTGTTTTTATAACTTTTTATTATGTTTCCGTTTGCATTCATTCAGAAAAAATACATGTATATGAAGTCGCCTGGTTTTCTTGACTGCTTGTTACCTCTAAACTGAGAAACTCAGAAAGCAGTAATTTTAAAACAGAAAGGCAGGTTCCCGAGGAATGTTATAATAACGGCGCACTGAAATACACATAAATACCCGATTGGTACTTTCCCGATCGATTCTATTCCCGAACGGGGCAAGGATATTAGTATGTATTTTTAATTTTTTTTTTCGCATACACAAAATTTAACAAGAGCTTGACTTATCGGTGCAGGAGATTCAAAAACAAAACTAACTGTATTTCATTTTGATATTCATTTATACATACATATGTGTGTACGTACATATATAAATTGAAATCGCCCGTCGTCTATGGCTGTATGTTACCTTTATTCTCAGAAACTACTGTGTCAATTTACAATTAGGCGGTATTTTGGGCGATACCATGTCGTTTTGTAAGAGAAAAACCAAATTCGTTATATCTCAGCAACTATTTAACGCAGATGGATTAGATTTGGTACAAACTCGTATGTCAAGGGCAATGGGACAAATATTTATTTTTAGAAAAGCGTGAGTTGATAATTGCAATTTTCTCTTACGCATAAGCGCACTATTTGCTTTATTATATAATTTATAAATTTCTCCTAACTAATAATATTTTTGCTGCATTTTAATACTTAAAATTATAGTTTTAAGAACTGCCGCAAAAGTCTGCGTACAGCTGCATACGAGATGCGTGGAATAAGCGAATATGCGATTACCGTTACCTAAAAATATTAAAAGAAATGTTTATCTCACTTTGGAGTTTTAGTTCATACTGTTTCAATCAATTGGAGTGTCAAAAAAATGTTAATAGCGCCATGGACAACAGTGGAAATCAAATTGGTGCGGATGGTTGAAAAATTATTTTAAAGCTTTATCTTGAGAAAAAATTCTATAGAAAAATTGGAAAGTAGTGGACAGAGCTTATCCATCAATACAAATACTTATAACTAACTACACTTCAACGGGTTCCATCCTGCCAAAACCCCGAACAGAGATCGTCCATCTCTCTTAACAAAATGATAGAAAAAATCGACAATCAGTTAGTGGGACAGAAACCAAGCTCCAAGCTCCAAGCTCACAAACTGAAACTAGAAGTAGAAGAAAGGTATACAAAAATAATTTCCGATGTTACAGCTCTGGAATTTAAAAAAAACAAAAAGCTGAGTTTCATGGTCGAGTTGCCAGTAAGAAGCCCCCTATTTCAGCTGTAAATAGAGTTTTGGAACAAGGTTTTTTTCAAATATGAGCAAATTTTATATTTTCGTGATAAAAGAAAAAAAGCTGTTATGAAGAAAGAGCAGTCCGGCCTTTGAAAAGGAAAACTTGTTGCCAACCGTAAAACATTATGGAGAAGGAGTTGTGGTTTGGGTTCTCAATAGTGTTGACAAACTAACATTTATTGAATTAAGAATGGACCAAACTAGTTATATCCAGGTTTTGAAGTATAATTTGGAGCAAAGTTCCCAGAAGTTGAGGCTGCAAGAAGAGTTTTGGTATTCAGCAAGACAATGACCCCAAGCATAGTGCGCATAAAGTAGAGCTCTGGCTCCTTTATAATATAGAAAATCAGTTAAGAACACCTCCCCAATGTCCTGACCTGATTTCCATAAATCATTTGTGGGACTTACTTAAACGCAGAATCCGTCAACACACCATTACCTCCAAAAATATAAAAATAGAGACATAATAATGGAGAAATGGGAAAAAATTACAACTGAAGATAAAAAAAAAAAATTGTGGACTCCATGCCAAAACGTTTTACAGAGGTACTGACGAAAAAGAAAGGGTTATCCGACCAGTTATTAACATATCATTTTTTTCGAAAAAAGAAGCCTGTATGCAGACTTTTGCGGTAGTGCTTTTCTGACATGAATTAAAACTATACTTTTAAGTATTAAAATGCAGCAAAAATATTATTAGTTAATAGAAATTAATGAATTATATAATAAAATAAAGTTTGTTTCAATACATAAAACATTACTTGAGATATTTGCGATAAAAGTGAAAATTTCAATTTTTTTTTTTGTGGTGTACGCAGACTTTTTCGAGCAGGTGTAAGTTACAATAATATATTGTTCAGAAATAATTTTGTACAGTGTGTAAAAACAAACAAATTATAATAACTCTAGGAGGCTTGGAGGAAACTATAAATTATAAAATACAATATTTTCTTTCTTTCACAACGCATAGAACACTGAAGATCAAGAATCCACAGCAAGCAGCAACAAAGATACAATTTGAAGAAAAAAAATTTGTTAAAAAAAGCAATGGGTTTTTCGAATGCAACCTTCAAATTGTTCGTGTTAGCACAGGATTCGCTTACCAGCTTCATTGTTTATATATTATTAATTCTTACTAAATGGCTTATATTGGATATTGGACACAGGATCTTTGGCGCAGGACGACTAATGTTGCTTACAAAGCTGCTGTTCGAACTACTTTCAACCGTTGCTCTCATACAATGTTTGATACAATGTGTGCAAAGTGTCCTGTCTCAGGAAAGCTACCAAGGCGTATGAAGATATCAAAAGCTGTACAATACAAATGGTGAAAGCCATCAAATAAATAACAAAGCGTTCATTAAAATCTTATAGCATTTTATTGTAGTACTTCATTCAGAAGCAAATAAATTATTGATCAGCATCGTGAGCTGAGACGATCTAGCCATGTCATTCTGTCCGTCCGGTCGTCCTTGGTATGTTTGAACAACGAGATATCAGAACCTATAAAACATAGAACCTCCACACTTGGTGTTTTGGTTCGCGAGAATTGAGTTATTTTTTTAATTTCTGAAATCAATCAACGATTTTTTTTCATAGCCAACTTTGTACTTTGAGAATAAAGCAAATAATATATAAGCTTTTTTGTGCTAATTTCTTATATCCTTTCTGGCCAATCTTCTATCGAAAACACCATCGCAACACAACTCTTTCAGCAAGTCATTGCATATTTTTGTAATAATTCCGTGATCCTGACGATTTATGCTGTAAGTATCTCACTTGAAATTGTTATTGGCGACGTGTTGGCATTAGAAAGATAGCAGAGACACTCGACTTAACACATTTTGGTTAATGTTTTGGATACGAAACGCGTCGCCGCCAGACTCGTATCAAAAGACCTGAACTTTTTGCATTTTTTGCACATTCGAGCTTGATTGTGACGGAGTTTTTGGCCAAACATGAAACAAAAGTCATGGCACAACCACCGAATTCACCAGATTTGGCAACCTGTGACTTTTTTTCTGTTTCCGAAACTTAAATATCCGCTACGGGGAATGCGTCATGAGTCGATTGAGTACATAAAAAGAAAAATCGCCGAAGGAACTAAAGGCTATCCCGGCCGAAGCGTATAACAAGTGTATGGAAAATTGGTTTTAACCGTTGGAATGCTTGTATTGACTCAAAAAAAAGCCTATTTTGAAGGCGATAATAAATATTTGTATTAAAATGCATAAAAATGTTGTTGTTTTTTAACCAGTCCGGATCAATTTTGATCTGAAGATATAATGTATGCATATATAAATGTTAACTGGGGCTCAAAGTCATTTTACATAGGGAAATATTGTTTTCTTTTATGTATTATAGATGATGAGAAACAAGGAATAATGAACAAAGGAATAAACACAGAAAAATGATCGGATTTCGTTACACATGTTTCAGGGTTTGCCAAAACCCACCATCAGTCGAATTGGTCGGACATTGGTAATGATTGCTTATGGTATATCCATGCTTAATTGAAAATCGCCTTGTGTAACCCAAGAATTTCTGTTATTAACGTAATGGGAAAGACGTTATACATTCCAAGGATGTTCTGTTGCAATCTTGCAAGTACGACTCTCTTTCATGCTTCTGTGTTTTGTTATTGCATTATCCCCTTCTTAACTGGGCCAATTGACTATTAACGAGTTTTTTAATCCGGAAAATACATATGGGGAATTTGAATAGTTTTTTTCATTGATTGTTAGACAATCAACGATGAATGTTTTTTTCTATGGTACAAAAATGTTCATCGCTGAATCTTCTTTGCCCGGTGAAGTTAGTGTCACTGAAAACAAATGCGGCAGTAGTAAGTCGTAACGAATAAATATAACAAATTTTGATGAGATCAACGAGTTGTACGCGACTCTCCTTTTTTTAATATTCCTAAAGAATAATTTATTACCCAGCATTGGCCTTGAGCCAACCCAGCCCTCTCTCTCTGGATCAGACACTATGTTTTTGACTTAGAGAACATTAACAACTGACATGGAGGGTTCTTATGAAAGGAGTGTTTACATACATGTTAATGGTTCTGATCTTCCCATATTTTGGGGTAGTTCCCATACAAACCTCAAGCCCACTTTTGCGGTTTTGTATGGGAAATGTTTTTATTGCACTTAATATTGATTTAAAATTTGAAGCCGTTACTTCTTATGAACGATGGACGTGAAAAACTATCATATTACTGTAATTATCAACTTAAAATGTAATATAGTGGTTGCTTATGGACAAACTCTGCACATATAAAGAAATATGTGTGACTTCCCTTTTTATATACAAATTTTCGTGCCGTACCAACTGGAAGATATAGCTCCCATACTGACCCAAAATCCACTTCTAGGTTTTTGTACAATAACCTTTAATATTACTTTTTTGAAATTTGATATAGTGGCTTCTTTTGGACAAAAGCAAATGGACTTGTCACGCATACTTTAAGCGATAGTCCCAATACGGCCCACTTTGTGATTTGTTTTTTGTTAGAACTTTTTAAAACTTTATTATTTGATATATATACAGGGTTCAAATAATTACTATAGCATCAATTTAAAAGTAATTTTCAATGAAGGTCTGAAATGTCTTACAGCTTCAGTTGTACCAAAGTTAACCTCTCCTAGGTATTCTAATTCAAATAAATGTTACATTATATTCGTAATTGGTTAATCTACTTGTATTTGTATTAATCTGCCAAAAAAGAGATCATTACACGATCTATGCAGCCAGTTGACAGGAACGAAACGCAAAATTAGATGCACACCAAAATGATTTCTCAAGGAAGCCATTGTTTCGCGCGCTGTGTATACCGTAGCATCGCCTTGCTTAACCAAATGTCAGCGACAACAAAAGTCCGCTATCTTGGTGCGGTAGCGCTTGCCATTGACGGTTATTTCTGTCCGGCCTCATTTTTAGAGAAATACGGACCGATGATTTCACCAGCCCATAAACCAAACCAAACAATAAATGTAACGGTAGTTCGAGCATCTCTTCGGGTTGTTCATAAGCTCAAGTGCGGCAATTTGGTTCCATTGAGCCAGAAAAGTGTCTCATCACTGAACAAAATTCGCTGCGGATCTTCATTGAGTTGTTGCTGAGCTCATTGAGTGAAATTTAAGCGTAAATTCTAGTCTGCCGGCTACAATTCTTGAACTAGTTAGATTTTGTAAGCTTTTAAACCAATATTTTGGCATAAAATTTTCCAAGTTGTTCGATTGGTCATGGTTTTTAGCCACACTCTCCGCTATAGCCGCAATATTCTCCTCACTACGGGCTGAATGTGGTCTATTCGGTCGCGTATCATCCAATAATGTACCATAAGACACAAATTTGCAGATGGAATTGGCAATAGTAGGCTTGGAAGGTCGATGATGCACATCATATGCTGAATAATTTGGAGACTGTTTTGTGGTGTGTGGTTGTCTTTCCATCATGAAATGTCAAACAATACTCAATAAAAATGAGATGGCAGTATGACACCAGGTACGCGCGTGATCTGTAAAAACAAAAACAACTGAAGAAAAACCTCTAAATGAATCACCCGTTATGTACGAAACGAAGTTATAACTGGTGGTAGTTTCTATAGTGGCGGAGGTCTATACGGTGAATTTAGATATAATAAAACCAATTCCAAGGAAACATGGAAAATTTACTGTTTTATCGAATTCATTTTCGCAAAATCTCTCCGTAAGGAAAAATCAGAACAGACAATCTGCTAAGTGGGCAAATTACCTTAAATTTAATAGTAGTTTGGTTTTTATGTGCTTATATGCATATAAAAGGCGTGTTACGCCTATTTGGTACTGTCTTCGATATAGTACAGGGTGTTTCAAAAGAAAGTTCACTTTTTTTCAAAATCCGGGCATACAAGGTCTTCGAGAACGTTCGAAAACGTAGACAGTGTGTTACTCAGTCTGTCCGTGACAACCCGAACCTTTCGATTCGGAAGCGTGCTGTTGCTTCAAACGTGCATGGATCATCATGCAACTTCACACACGTCCAACAGGTCTCTACCACGAGTTCATGAAATTTTTCCTGGCAAATTGATCTCCAGCAGTGATCTGTAAAAACAAAAACAACTGAAGAAAAACCTCTAAATGAATCACCCGTTATGTACGAAACGAAGTTATAACTGGTGGTAGTTTCTATAGTGGCGGAGGTCTATACGGTGAATTTAGATATAATAAAACCAATTCCAAGGAAACATGGAAAATTTACTGTTTTATCGAATTCATTTTCGCAAAATCTCTCCGTAAGGAAAAATCAGAACAGACAATCTGCTAAGTGGGCAAATTACCTTAAATTTAATAGTAGTTTGGTTTTTATGTGCTTATATGCATATAAAAGGCGTGTTACGCCTATTTGGTACTGTCTTCGATATAGTACAGGGTGTTTCAAAAGAAAGTTCACTTTTTTTCAAAATCCGGGCATACAAGGTCTTCGAGAACGTTCGAAAACGTAGACAGTGTGTTACTCAGTCTGTCCGTGACAACCCGAACCTTTCGATTCGGAAGCGTGCTGTTGCTTCAAACGTGCATGGATCATCATTGTTCCGCATTTTTAGCAACTTCACACACGTCCAACAGGTCTCTACCACGAGTTCATGAAATTTTTCCTGGCAAATTGATCTCCAGCAGAGGTGACATAAATTGGCCTCCACGAAGTCCCGCTTCAACCCCTATGGACTTTTTCCTGTGGGGTTACGTCAAATCTAAAGTTTACGCCAACAAACCGACTTCCCTGGCACAATTAAAAGAAAATATACGTCACGGAGGAAATGGCAGCCATCACGGAGAATAACTGCCGAGCC
Organism: Leucophenga montana; assembly: GCA_035044765.1. Lineage (NCBI taxonomy): Eukaryota > Metazoa > Arthropoda > Insecta > Diptera > Drosophilidae > Leucophenga > Leucophenga montana. The sequence goes on from JAWNNQ010000523.1 coordinate 342,724, forward strand.
GTCATAGGAAATTTTAGTGCTCGATGAAATGAATGCCGTGAACGAAACGGTTTGTATTTGGACAATATCATTTTTAAGAAATAAATTCCCAAAGTGTGTATTTTAATATGTAATAAACATTTTTTCAATAAACTACTTACTTTATTTTTTATCGATTTCTTAAATGTGAACTTTATTTTGAGACACCCTGTACTTATATTGAATATAATCCTTCCGCCAAATAAATGGTAACCTTACCCTTACTATATATGAAGATTATAAATTTATTTAAAGCCAAAAAATGATTTGCATTGTGCCTATTAAAGAGTACTTTCTGTTGACACTTGAATTTAGTTTCTAAAACAGAGAAAATTTATCGAATGTGCTGCCTACGAACGAACATTTAATGACTATTATTGTACATGTACTGCGAGTGTATCGGTATCTAAGTGTCTTTGTATATATCTAAGCTTATACTGTTTGACTTTCAGCTACGTTGTAGAAACAATGTTCGACGAAGATGCCTAATGGTAAATGGCAAATTTTTACTTATGTTCATGTTGTACGACAGACACTAAGGATAAATCTGTATAAATACAAAATAGATACATACTACGCGTACATACATATGTATGTACATACATGCATATTTAGATACACATGTACACAGGCATGTAATAAGCGGAAGGCAGAAGTTAGACAGAGCAGTGTTGAGCCAGGCCAAGTCGAGTCCAGTTGAACACATCGACAAGGCTTCAAATTCCTTTGGGCTTTACGGGCAGCGTCTGTCAACACTAATTGTTAGCCGGCCGCCTTGCAACAATAATCTTATTGGCACATGTGTGTGGTGTAGTGTGGTGTGGTGTGGTGTGGTGTGGTGTGGTGTGGTGTGGGTATGCGTGTGTGTGTGTCTAAAAAGCCACTATATGTAACTGCATATACTGTTTTACCACCATAGAACGAACACAATCAGTCGAATAGAATCAGCAACGCCAGAATTGTCATTGCCTTTATACAAGGAAAGCATTGACACAGCTACCAGCTTTCAGTGTCCAGTTCAGCTCAACTTAGCGCCACACTCACCCTTAACTATGGATGTACGAAAACGATAGCTCCGGATGTGTTAGAGCGGCAATTTCAGGCAATGGACAATGTCGTCGCAGAACGAAGAAAGAACTTGGAATGTAATACAACGGCATGCATAGGCCGAACCTTCGCTGTCTACGAATATAATTAAATTGGGTCAAACCAGTTAACTCACTTGTCTTTGGATTATGTTTGCATTTACTTAATCTGGCTTAGTCGTGTCTAGTGGCCTTAATAGATTTACGTTCGGGAAATTTTCCTTGCCTTCGCTGGCTCAAGAACATCGAGGACTACAAAGATGACTGCTATTTACGTTTTTGTTTGTTTGGTTTATTTTTTTGTTTTTTTTTTTCTGTTGTTTTCTTGTTGTTTTGTTTTTGGCTTGTTGTTAACAACATTTTTTGCTTGTTAACTTTGTCAATTGACCGTCATCATTTTTACCGCCAGCAGTCACTACCGTTTTCTAAACGTAAGCTCTACCAGCTCAGGAATATAATAATAATAATAATGATACGAGCATCAGCAGCAGTAGCGGTAATCGAGTCCCTCGCATCAGTCAGTCGCAGTCTCAGCCTCATCAGTATCATCATCACCATCCACTTGTCATTCATGGTACAAGGATGATCATAGTCATCTCTTACGCTTGATGGGAAATCAACATCGAAAACGGAAATGTGAACAAGCCGTGTTGAGTCCTAACGAATAGATAGAAACGCTTAAGGAAATGTGCAGCAGCGGTTTGCTTAAATTAAGCTACGAGCATGTAAAGTGCGTAACATCGTCGTTATCGTAGCGTATACTATTCCGTTGATAAATACGCTATGTGCTCTGGTTTCGTATGTAACTTATATTGATTTACATAAGTTTATATAGGTAAGTACTTTTTGGTTTATCGATGGATGTTACAAAGTTTGTTGCAATATTAACGTGAAGCGGATGAGACGTTGTGTGAAGCATATGCATTCGAGCTCCTAAAAATCCCGAAGACAATTTAATGCAGTGACCAAAACTCGTTCAGAGCTGAGCTGTCGCTAATTCAAATCTGCAGCGAGATGCAGACTAGGGCAAACGTCCTGCTTAAATATGTGTGAACACTCTAATATGTTCGATTGAAAAGAGCTAAGTTTTAGGCGTTGGTAACATCCTTACTAAAATTCTTTTCATCGATAAAATTTAAATTTTATTTCAAGATGCTTTTGTTTGTCGTTTTCTTTGCCATTGAGTTTTTAAAATCTTAAAGGACGCGTCTGAAACCATTTGAAGTATATATACATATACATTCTTGATCATACTAATCGACTTGTTAAATTTTACTTTTTCCAGTTATTTAATTATTTAATTCTAGTCGTCGTGATTCTTCGTCTGATCTCTCGGCTAACATTGTTGTCGCTGGTAATTTCTGTTACCATCTGGTAAGACGAAGTTTTCTACAACATTGAAGTTGAAATTCTCCATACTCACAGACCGTCCAAGACGCGCTGATGGTCTGCGAGTGGACACCAAGTACTTCTTCTTGTCCTCGTTCACTGCTAGGTCCATGAGACGTGACTGTTTCTCAATCTCCGAGAACGCCCTGCTTACTCGCCGTTCGTTGATGCCTATGATGTCTATGTCATCAGCATATATGAGTAGCATCACTTCCTTATGGAAGATCGTGCCCGATCGTTCTACGTATGGGCATTGGCGTAGGATGTACTCCATCAGGAGATTAAAAAAGTCGCACGATAAAGCATCACTCTGCCTGAAACCTCTCCTGGTATCAAAGGGTTCGAAGAGGTTCTTTCCTACTCTGACGACGCTTTGGGTGTGTGATAGCGTCATCATGCAAAGACGAACGATCTTTGCTGGGATACCAAGTTCAGATAGGGCGTTGACGAACTTCGTTCTTATCGGCGTGTCGAAAGCGGCCTTATATTCGACAAATAGGTGGTGTGTGTCTTTATTGTACAGGTGGGTCTTTTCCAGGATTTGGCATAAAGTGAAAATTTGGTCACTGTTCGACCTCTTTTGTCTGAAGCCGCACTGATACTGGCTTATCAGTGCATTCCTGTATGGCCCCAGCCGTTTACACAGTACGCGGGACAGAATTTTGTATCCTATTGAAAGGAGACTTATTCCCCGGTAGTTCGCGCAGACAGCGGGTTCTCCTCTCTCCACTTAGATTCCATTCGTTGGGCATGCATTCATCGGACCATATTTTGCATTAGAATTGGTGCATACGCCTTACCAACTCTTCGCCACCGGTCTTGAATAACTCAGCTGGCAATTCGTAGGAGCCTGCAGCTTTGTTATTCTTCAGCTTTTTAATTACTGAGTAGACCTCGTTATAATCCGGTGGCTCTACAAGAGAGCCATCATCAATTGGTGGTTCTATGTACGCTTCTCTATCGGCGGTATTATTCTCTTCATCGCCGCCAAGTAGCTTAGAGAAGTGACTTCTACATAGTCTCAGTGATTCCTGTGCATCTGTAACCAGACTTCCATTATTGTCCTTACAGAGAGAAACTCCGCTGCTGGTTAGATGGAGAGATTAACCTAAACATGAAACTGAGAAATGAACATGACATAGATGACACAGTTGAATTACTCAACAAGAAAATTCATGCAGCTGCTGACATATCTATCCCGGTTCGACGACAAGCAAGGTATCCTACCTACACAAACTATTCTTTGTACTCCAGTGAAATTAGAGATTTAGTTATCGAAAAAAGAAGACTGCGGCGTACATGGCAACAAACACAATGTCCGAGAGATAACAATGTTTTCAACAGAATTTCGAAAAAAGCTTAAAGCAAAACTGGTAAAATTTAAAAATGAAGCCATTGGAGATTTTCTAAAGAACGCGGAACCGAATGGGCCAGACTGCAATCTGTGGAATGTTACAGCGCCATTTCAGGCGAATTATTCCTGTTAAAGACATAAATGGAGAGTGGTGTCACAGAAACAAAGGAAAAGCTGAAGCATTTGCTGCGCACCTTGAGCAATTTACACACTTTTCATTGTGTAGTCCTGCTGAGGAAGGAGGAGTAGATCTTGCTCTTGATACACTCTACCAACTTAGCCAACCTATGTCACCAGTAACACTTTCGGAGTTTCTAGGTGAAATTATATCAATTGATGCAAAAAAATCGAAAGGATATGATGGAATAGATGCGACAACTATAAAAGCGCTCCCAATTATAGTCCATTTTCTGCTTATTCTCATCTTCAACGTTTGCTTTAGGCTTAGCTATTTTCCCAGCCAATGAAAATGTGCGAAGACAATAAAGGATGTCTCAGGATTTGCGCCGGATTTGATTTTGAAATAAGAAACTGTTGTTTTTTTTTTAAATTTACGAAACTTTTATTGAAACATAAAGTAGACAACATGAGATTATGTATGAAATAACACATCGGGTAAATAGCTCATCGGGCATTGTTAAAAAACAACAACAAGAAAATGCCGATTTTGAAGACAGTGACGAGGCTCATTTTCATCTCAATAGCTTCGTTAACAGGCAAAATTGTCGCATTTGGGGCTCAGAATATCCACGAGTGATTTATGAGAAACAAATGCATCCACAGCGTGTCACTGTTTGGTGTGGATTTTGGGCTGGAGACATCATCGGTCCATTTTTCTTCGAAAATGAGGCAGGTCAAACACAAACCGTGAATGGTGTTCGTTATCGTGAAATGTTAACCAGTTTTTTGTTGGCGAAACTTGAAGATATTGATGTGAAGGACATGTGGTTTCAACAAGACGGTGCCACATGCCATGCAGCACGAGAAACAGTTCAATTACTGCATCAGTCATTGGTGACCAGAATTGGCCGCCTAGATCATGTGATCTGACGCCTCTAGACTTTTTTCTTTGGGGTTTTTTGAAGTCACAGATTTATGTGAATAAACCAACGACACGTCAAGCATTGAAAGAAGAAATTACACGCTGTATAATTGCCTCTCGGTATGACATAATCGTGATGGCTTACATAATCCAGTACGGAAATCTTCGTCGCAGGCCTCTCGTATGTCCCAGTTTAAATGTCTTCACCACTGCACTTCGAATCTGTCCATCAGCCGACTTCCTCACTGCTACTACTCGCCCTCTTGGCCAGCAGTTGCGGGGGTTATAAGTTTTCAAAATATTTACTAGGTCGTCGACTTCAATAGATTTCACGTCGGCAAACCATTTGCAGAGTCGGGTGATGACAGGCCAGTCAAATTTATGGCATCGCAGGAACGATGGTCCATTTAGCCAGCGACAGTGAATTGACAAGTCAGCAGTTTTAGCCCATTTAGTGGCGTCGTCAGCCACATTATCGGATATTGACACCAATCTCCAGGTGACATCAGTTAAGTCCCAAAATTCGTTAACACGGAATGCGACAAATTGGCGATATCTACGCTGATCAGATCGTAGCCAGAAAAAAACAGTGCACGATATAGCGATTGAAAGTGACTTTACGCCTGTCGATAGGCGTGCGCCAAGCTAAGCAGCCTGTAGCACAAAGCGCCGTATAGACAGACATCAATTTCAGTAGTGACATGTATACGAAAGATGTTCCAAATGTGCACTGCCAGTGTAGCCATTTTTGCTGGCGTCAACGAATGTGTGTAGCTCAGTGGCAATAATATTGGTGATCATCTAGGGATACGAATGCATTCCAACTCAGGTAGCAGACGAATCCAGCACAGCCATTTTGAGAATTGTTCGTCCGGTATAGGGTCGTTGTACGAGCAGCAAGCTTGCCAAACTTCTTGCAGTATAATTTTAGTGTAAACTACATAGTGCGCAAGTAGACCGACCCAGCAGATCGAATATAGCCATGATTATGCTGCGCATTTGCCCTTTCGGATGTCAGCAGTCACCAGATAATATATCACGGTAGTGATACCGCAAATGTAAAGCAATCATCAGTTGTCATCCACCATAGGCCGAGTATCTTTTCTGCATATAAGCCACTGTCATCGGTCAAGGTCAATGACATAGTTGGGCTGGCATTAAGCTCTCTTAGGGCAGTGGATGAGTTAGAGACCCAATTATGAATCTCGAAACCAGCAAGATAGATATATTGTGAGTACTTCGCCTGCCCAGCTTCAGCCTATATGTCGACCGAGTCTAGTAGGTCGTCTACGTTGTGGTTTTCGATAATGCTTTCCACTGCTCTTGAAAATTTGGCCATAAACTGTTTGGCGTTCATATTTTTCACGAATTCAATAGAACGTAGCCAGTCAGTTCATCTGACTCCTCGTCGAACCAAAGAAAGCGGAAATATTGGCAGTTACCAGCAGCGATTAGAATTCATTTCTTCGGTTCGTATTTTTAGCGCATAGCCCATGGTAATGTAGTGATTAAGTGCAGAAGTAAGTGATGCGTTTTTTTTTGCCATTTTATGGCGTAACAATGCGAAGGGCCATGGAGTAGCTATCCTGTAGTAGAACATTGTCGAAGCTCCAAAGCAAGCTAGTTCGAAACGCTTCTCATGGCGCACAGTGAACCGTTCTAGTTGATTGATAGCCTGCTGATCTTCGTTACTCATTAATTTATGTGTGATTGTAACGTCCAGGTTATCGTTGCAGATGTAATCATTTACTAGCTTGTATAGCTCATCGTTTACCTTTCGTCGCATACGCAGACATGGCTGGTTCCCAGATTTTTGACGGTGTGATCGTTACGTATGGCGAATTTTCTAGCGCCTCTGAGACAGTGCGCTTTTGGAGCGCCATTGACATTTAGAAGATGTTGAAGTTACAGTTTTTTACAGCTATACAGGCGCCGGAACACATAATACACGAACTATTGGTTGTATCTGCCTTAGAGTCTCTCACGTGCGTATTTAGTGCGCGGCGCTTAAGTGCTGTAGATGCAGTACTTAAAATGATAACCGCGTTTCCTCCATTTGCCAGTAGGTAGAGTCAGTTGGCAAAATGCTCAAACTGCATATCCCAAAATGCCTGTAGTAGGTCTGGTAGTTTGCAAACCAGTTGTTGTTCCAACTCAGGATTGTTGAGGTGGTGTGTTAATGTTGATGCTTTCATTGTTGTTGAAATATTTTGTACCTCGATAGCAAAATCGACTATGGATTCAAGTTTATTTTCCTTAATTGGAGATAGTTTAGGTATGGGTTAGCATCACATCGATAATTAGCTCAGGGCGACCAAACTTCATTTGTAAAGTGCAAACCTTTGCACAAACTCTTGCGAGCGGTTATAGGCGCAAGTTGTTGGTTTGGCTGAATTATACCGGTCTGCTTATTCGCTGTAGCACATGAAGTGTTGTTGCTTTCTAAAACAGCATTCTTCTCCTTCTTCTTTCTCGATTTGTGCAAGCAGATCACGTTCCTCCTGCAGAATTCATCGCTCCTCTTGAAGAAGTTGTAGTCGGCGTTGTCTGCAGTCAGTTACCGACGATGCAGTGGAGGCGATGGGAGCTGGAGAATCTGAACGCACTCGATGAACATTCTGTAGCGCGCTGTGCTGTTAACTGTAACGTCTTGTAATTGAGCCGCGTTTGCGATGGCAGTACAGTTAACATTCCATTCGAGTTCGCAACCACAGCAGTTTCGTTTGGAATGTAGGCAGAGGCTCCGCTTTGTTCATCCAATAGCGATTTATTGCGGCCCGTAGTCCTCAACTGGTTATATGTGATTTGGTTTATGTCTCTGGTGGACACGGCGTTGATATTGTGGCTGGTCTCCAGGTCTGTCAGTTGAGGGCCTGTGACACCAGCAGCGAAAGCAGTAGGCAGCAATAAAGCTGCAGCGGCAGTTCGCCTGTGTGGTCCGAAATACAAGTTTGAACACTTCCACGCCGCCAAGAATTGTCGACAGTGATCCATGTGCACTTTTGGTGGAACAATGTACGGCACCCACAGCATGGCAACATGTGGACGTCGTTTGATTGGTCTCACATCGAATACCAATTAAATCCAAATACGGTCCGATAACGTGACCGGTGGGCTATCGATCCCAGAACTGATTTAGATTATGACATAACCGTTTTGGATTGCAAAGTAATCATAGGGTTTCTAAGTGATGTTTAAGCTTCGTGCTCCTCAAACTTTATGTTGGCGAGGGGATTGCCCTAGCTTTCGCAACAGTAAGTTTCGATTGCATCAATTAGAATAACTCCAATAATCCATGGCCTTCGTAGTAGGGGAGAACATTGAATTCCTTTTTGATGTTTTTAGATCTCGGCCGCCAATATCAGAGATATTTCAGCAGTTCTGCTTAGAAAATAGCTTCTCTGAAGACGAATGAATTATGAGACCATTGGTCAACTAAGGCTTGAAGCATTTCTATATCAACCCAGTGCTTTACATACACTCGTGCTATGTTCAGAATGATCTTTGCTTTATTAGTTGATACAAAAATGTGAGTTTCCGGGATTTTGGAAACTGAAGATTCTGTTTGAGTAATAGAATCTCTAAACACGACTGCTTCGTTAGAAGTTTCCGTGTAAAGCGTTCATTGTCTAGTTTGGGGTCTGGAATTTCGATGCTACATTGTGTGGTGGGATTGTTTGCATTGACTGCAAAGGAATTTACTTTGGCATTCTTTCTATTTTATGAGTGTTTGAGGGACAATTTGAGCAAAGTTTCTCTTTGTCTACCAGATTCGATCTTGAACACAGATACTTGTTTAAGTTTTGGGACAATTTCGTACAAAATGTTTTTTTTGCATAATTTACAAGAATTGATCTTTGATGCTTCCGTTTCCGTGACAAACGAATCAGGTTCATGTGATTTTGGATCTCTTACTTATACTTTATAGCAGCCTGTGAACAATTTATTTATCTGATATTATTTGGGGAGACCGTCTTTTACCTCTAAAGATCTAAAGCCGATAAATAATTGTTGTATCAAAATTTTCCGTTGACACTATTTCAGATGAAATAGAAATTAAACAGTCTGTGACTGTGAATTGAGTACTGTTTTCTAATGTAGCTGAGGGAATGTTGAAGAAAGCTTTCTATTGCTTGTTGGCAAGAATACACATATATACATATACATATTTAAATGGGCGTTTACCGCCCACTTTTTGAGTTTCTCCCATACAAACGCACGGCACTTTTGTACATTTGTATGAAAAACGTCAATATCAACTTCACAATCAATATGGTGGAATCTTATAGTTGGTCGCTACATACACAGCTACTTTTGGGGTAGTCCCTATTTAAACTCCACACGTTTTTATTTTACAGTTCGATTTAAAATTTCGTGTGAATAGTATTAGAGCTTTGGTTCAACCGAAGTTAACGCGTTTCTTGTTTTGTTGTATTTTTCTTTCTTTTTTTTTTAAGTAATAAAAAAAGAGTAGAGAAAACTTAAATAATATAAGAAATAAATTAAAAAATTAGCTTTGTATTTCCATTCAAAAAAGTATCTAATTGTGTATTCAAGAATTTAATTTTTTTTATTCAAAAAAGCAAAAATTCACGGAAGTTAGTAACGTAAGAACCGCAAGTTATAGCAGTGAGTATTCCCAAATATGATTTAACCACACTTTTTTAAAACATCAAAACATATGTTTGCTTCAATACTGTGATGGTTCATTCACAATTGAGCAACGGAATGTAGTGAGCATTCACAACCAAGCAATTTATTCACTGCTGTTTGGAACAACGAAACAAATTTGGCGCCTATATTGTGATTGCCTGGGAAAGGCACAAAGGCATGCTAAATTTTTGCAAATGTGTGTAACAGGTAGAAAAATTCGTGGTAGATACCATATATTATTTATATTATTGATTAGCATTGTAAGCTGAGTCCTCCTGGATGTATAAGACTATATGTCTTAGGAACTATAAGAGCTAGAGACTTAAAACTTGCACATTTATACATTTTCTTTGAACCTTATTGTTAAATTATGTGGAAGCCACGCCCACAACTGTCACCAAGAACACAATACGGCCATTGGGTCCGTATATACACACTTTGCATAGCCTATGCATAGCCTAAAAAAATTATTTTCTTACGCTGGTTTTGTTTTTCTTTTAAATTAAATAGTTCTTCTTTTATTTGTAATTATAAAAGAGAATTTTTTTTTTATTTGTAACGCATTAAAGAGAGCATCGTAGAACCCATAAAGTCTATATATTCTTGAACAGCTCGATTGGACGAATGCAATAATAGTCATAAACTGCCTACTATTCAGCCTTTTTGTGCATTTTTAAACTATTTAACGATATGGTCGTTGGAAGATAAGTTTTAATCTTTAAGCTTGTTTCATCCAATCAATGACTAGTCATATCAGCAATACTAATTACATCCACCATCAGAAATGATTTAACTTACATTAGGTCATTTCCAACAGAATGATTATTCCTATTCTTTCTAAATGTAAATAAATTGTTGCAGAATAATTATGTATTCAGATTATGTGGTTGAAGCAATGTTTCGGTGAACCCAATTATATTAGAACTAGCAGATAGACAATGATGGGGAAAATATCCTTATGTTTAGTTCTAAGCCATATTACATTAACATAGTGAATACCTAAACACTTTTAGTGTTTAGGTATGGAAGAAGAAGTACCGGATAATTCAACACAGTTTTCAGAGTTAACTTTCTTTGGAATAATTTAATAACTTTCGTCAATTTTTAATCGATTTTGGTGAATGTATGAGGGCTACCCCAAAAAGTGGGCGGGCCACGCCCATTAGTATATGTATGTTAAGCGGTTGTCTATAAAGTGGCGCCATATTACATTTCAACCTAATATTGACTTTAATAAAGAAGTTTTTCTTACAAAAACACAAAAGTGGGCGCTGGGTTTGTATGGGAGCCACCCCAAATAGTGGGCAGGTCCCACCCATTAATGTATATGTCAAGCATCCGTCTACTTTAAGTTACTATATCAATTAATAAGTTGATATTGACTACAATAAAAAATGTTTTTCACACAAAATCAAAAGTGGGCGTGGCGGGTCAATCTTGACACTCTATTAAACTGCAATAAAAAGAAGTGTACGTGCAAAATTTCAACTGGATAGCATAAAAATTGGTACCCAAAAAACGCGCAACAACATACAGACGGGCAGACAGACAGACAGATAGACGGATATGGCTAGATCGATTCGTCTCGTCGAGCTGATCAAGAATATATATACTTTATGGAGTCTACGATGCAGTAGCCGTTCATAAGAAACCACTACATCGAATTTCAAGCTAATATTGACTTAATTAAAGAAAATGTACAAAATGGGCAATGTTTTTGTATGGGGCTATACCAAAAAGTAGGCATGACATGCTCATTAGTGTCTGTATGTAATGCGGCTGTACATAAATAGCCACCACTTCGATTTTCAAGCTAATATTGATTTAAATAAAGAAGTTTTTCGTACACAACTTCAGTGTGGGCGGGTGGTTGTATAGGGGGTCACACCCATTGATGTATAGGGTGTCTCAGGAGTTGCACCGGATTTGATTTTTAAATAAAAAACTGTTGTTTTTTTAAATGTATGAAACTTTTATTGAAACATAAAGTAGACATCATGAGGTTGTGTATGGAATAACACATCTGGTAAATAGCTCGTCGGGCATTGTTAAAAAACAACAACAAGAAAATGTTAATGAAATGTTAACCAGTTTTTTTTTGCCGAAACTTGAAGATATTGATGTGGAGGACATGTGGTTTCAACAAGACGGTGCCACATGCCATACAGCACGAGAAACAGTTCAATTACTGCATCAGTCATTTCCCGGTCGTGTCCTCTTGCGTTTTGGTGACCAGAATTGGTCGCCCAGATAATGTGATATGACGCCTGTAGACTTTTTTCTTTGGGGTTTTTTTGAAGTCACAGGTTTATGTGAATAAGTACAAGACACGTCAATCATTGAAAGAAGAAACTACACGCTGCATCAATGAAATACCGCAACATTTATGCAAAACGGTTATGAAAAATTTCACGAAAAGAGTGGGTATATATATGCCAGCAAAGCCGAGGCGGCCATTTACCCGATGGGTTATTCCATACATAACCTCATGATGTCTACTTTATGTTTCAATAAAAGTTTCACAAATTTTCAAAAAACAACAGTTTTTAATTTAAAAACCAATTCTGGCGTAAATCCTGAGACAACCTGTATATGTGAAGCGTTCGTCCATTAGAAGCTACAATTATTAAGTTAATATTGATTGCAATAAAAAAATCTTTCATACAAAAAGGCAATAGTGGGCAATTTGTATGGGGGCTATCGCAAAAAGTAGGCGTAGCGGATTCAATATTTATATTTTATTTGACTTCAATATAAAGAAATCTAGGTGCCAATTTGCAAGTAGATCAGTGACGTAGTCGCAAAAGAAACAGCTTTTTAAAAATGCTGTTTCTGGTGGTGTCACCTATTGGTAGGTACATGCGTTGAAAAGGTACATACTTCACTGACATCTTGTAAAAATTTTATGAAAATCGGACCACTACGACGTTATCGCGCTAAATGTGACAGTATCTTTTGGGCATCGGTCGAAAAATGCATCTTCCTCAATGTCCTCATAGCGGTGTCCTTTCTTCGGCAAATGAAGTTTTCCAAATAGATAAAAGTCACACGTCGCCAAATCAGGCGAGTACGGTGAATGGTTGATGGTTAAAATGCCATTTTTGGTGAAAAAATCGGTGATAAGTGTCGACCGATGAGACGGCGCATTATCGCATTTTTGGTCGTCAGTCAATTGGTGCGGAACAAACTGTGAACACACCTTCCGTAGACCCATATTTCTCCGTCAAAATGCGATGAATCAAATCTTTGGGCATATTTAATTCCATTTCCATATAACACAACGAAGATTTCGGTTAATTTTGTATGAATTCACGCACTTTTTCAATGTTCTTTTCGATCACCACTGATTTTGGCCGGCCCGACTTTTCATCGTCACAGAGGTCTTCACGACCTTCTTGAAAACGTTTAAACCACTCGTGAACATTGCTACGGGATAGACAATTGTCACCATAAACTTGTTTCATCATTTGGAACGTCAAAAAATTGTCATAAAATTATTACAAGATGTCAGTAAAAGATGTACCTTTCCAAGGCATCCAATAGGTGGCGCCACCAAAAACAGCTATTTGTAAAAAGTCCTATTTCTTTTGCGACAGACCTTGTATATGTGAAGCATTCGTCATAAGTTGATATTCACTGCAATAAAAAAGTTTTTCGTACTAAAAGGCTAAAGTTGATGGTTGGTATACATGGTGGCTACTCCAAAAAGTGGGGTTAACAGACTAATGGGAGCACCCTGGTAGATGAGCACAGCCAATCTAGAAAAGAACTTAAAAGTTCCTAAAATCGGGGACATCATTAACAAGCTGACCTCAGACTATTAGTCGTTATAGTGGACTCACTTAAACCGAGTGGAAGTGGAATTTCTAATGGTAATTCTTGTGCACTTCCAGCGCATGTTTTTATGTTCAACACTGTCTACGAGGGACCGAACGGCTACACTTTAGAGATGCCGTACTAAGAACTGAGAATCGCTTTGTATTTATTTAATGTTGACCAGGTGCTCGTTTAACTCCGTAGGGGTCACCACCTGTGGTAGGGTTGCCACCTGTGTGGCAAAAAAAAAATTCATAAAATTGTGCTGCGTATGTGTACGGGAGTGTCTATTGGTTTCAAGTTCGCAGTTGAAAATGAATGGTTGGTTATAGATGCACAGGAATCACTAAGGCTATGGAGATGTCACCTTTTTAACCAACTTAGATACGATGAAGGAAATAATACCACCAATACGGGTAATACCACCTGGCTTCAGAGTTGTCATGCATAGTGAAATGTTCACCATTGGCGTGTGTTGTCCACTCTGACAGACCGTGCCGAATATACTGAAAGTGAGCAAAGGCCAATGCGCCAAGAGCTTCAAGTAGTTTTAAGTTCGGTGCAAAGAACATAAACCAGATTGTTACAAAATTTGGAATAAAATTTGATAACAGGATTATTACAACTGCTGAATATTACGAACAGTGCATCCTGCATTTGTAAAGCCTTAAAATAAAATCAGAGTCGCTCGTCAAAAATTATTTGTAGGTCACTGTGCTTAATTAGAACCCGCAGTCAACTTTCAACATACATATACAGGGTGTCTCAAAAGAAAGTTCACATTCCGAGGGGCGCGGGGGGTATGTCAATCGGTAGCCTAGCTTTTGGGAATTTAGTCGCTATGAAGCGTTTCTCGGGAGTGGACCGGACCGTGCGTTGTGCGTCCGTGAGTTTTACAAAAACGGTAATTCAGCGACTGTAGCGCGTAGAAAAACATGTTCGTCATTTAAATGATGCGCCAAGCGATCGACTCATTGGAAAATGGATCGAGAAGTTTGAAGAGACCGATTCAATGCTGGAAAAGCAAAATCCGGGCGTCCAAGGTTTTCGCGAACGTTCGAAAACATAGACAGTGTGTTACTCAGTCTGTTCGTGGCAACCCGGACCTTTCGATTCGGAAGCGTGCTGTTGCTTTCAACGTGCATAGATCAGCATTGTTCCGCATTTTACACAAAGTCCCGATTTAACCCTATGGACTTTTTCCTGTGGAGTTACGTAAAATCTGAAGTTTACGGCAACAAGCCGACTTCCCTGGCACAATTAAAAGAAAATATCCGTCACGAAATGGAGAATACCTGCCGAGCCGTCATAGGAAATTTTAGTGCTCGATTAAATGAATGCCGTGAACGCAACGATTTACATTTGGACAATATAATTTTTAGGAAATAAATTCCCAAAGTGTGTATTTTAATATGTAATAAACATTTTCTCAATAAACTACTTAATTTTTTTAGCAATTTTTTAAATGTGAACTTTCTTTTGAGACACCCTATATTATGCACTATTCGTTTCGTAGTGGCCATCGAGATAGAAAGACTAAACTATATTAGTTCACATTATGATAATATGTATACAAGTGTATATTTAAAAATCAAAATCCAATGCTTCAGATAACCCTTCCCATAATCCACTCATCATGTAAACATGTATTGTAAATATACATTTTTCTATAAAAACCCATGTAAAATGTAGCAATTTAATGATTGTCCCACTCTGGGATAGATGGTAAATAAAGAAAGAAAGATATATAAAAAAACAAAGTGTATATAGCTATCCCCTTCGCAAGGTCTCTGTCCTGTTTAATATCCCAGAGCATTGAAGGGGAAAACTATTTGCTGCTTGTTATTCGTGTGTCATAAAGCTATAAATAAATTTTCAAAAATTACTTATCGAACCGTCGATTTTGTCAAACTTTTCGATAAAGAAGGCAGCATTTACATCAAGAAACCATGTCTGTTGGCCAAAAATCTTGATGATGCAACGATTCTACTTACTAGTATATTTTAGGTGAATAAAGTCGATCTTGTCGGACCAACTAACAGTTTTGTAAATACATATATCCACATCAAAAATCGTCCTCATCGATGTTCATCTCTATTGTCAGATACATCATATTTGCATTATATTTTGAAATTTGGTTGTTTTCATTCAGCAAACTTGCACACAGAAATTTATACTAAATTCTTTCATTCAATTTACATAAAAAGCAAATCATGCCGCAGACAAACGATCAGAAGTGTGACATTTTCAAATTGAAATACTTGTATAGAGTAAAGCACGCCATAACCCTAAAAAAAAGTTACAATCAAGCAAAAACTGCCAGGCTGACTAGGGTAGAGTATGTCCCGGCAAGAAATATTATATTTTTCGCTTCGACTTCATCTTACCCTTTCGCAATAGTGTGTGTGTGTGTGTGTGTGTATTTGCATTCTCTTCCTTCTTTGTTTGCTCGCACGACTATGCCTCGTCGTGAATTGACGCGTGTCAATCTAAATCTTCATCGTGTTCCCTACATTTTGTCTCCATTCATTCAGTGCTCAAAGCGTTTTTTATTTTGCTTCAATAATGTGTAAAAATTATGAGCGTATGAAAATAATGATGCAATTTTATTTTCACTGATTGGAATGTTATTCAATATTCAATATTTTATTCAAATAAAAAAAAAAATGCGGCTCCCCTCGTTTCTCTTATTCGCTTTTGTTATCCTTGTTGTATGTACTTGAGCTATAATACAAAATTTAATGTAATTTCTAATTGTTTGACAAATGATTCTGAGACTCGTTTTCATTGAGTGATTGATGGATAGCTAAGTGAATGGTTTGCATTAAACTTTTGCAGTGTAATTTGAGCATTTATCGCAATTAAATCGATTAAGCTTTTGGGCATTTCATGTAAAATATAAACTTTGCAAATTGTTTGGCGTAAGATGATTTGTGAAATATAATAATTTAATAGTCCAGAACTTGAGAATTCGCTGTTATTAATCGAATTTGTAGCAATTAATAAACATTCGTATACATACAAGAATATATATATATATATATATATATATATATATATATATATATATATATATATATATATATATATATATATATATATATATATATATATATATATATATATATATAAATACAACGACACTATTTGAATATTTGTATGGAATTTTCTTTTTTTTGGTAAGCACCTTAAAATAGTACACCAAAATTTGTGTTTACATACACTTGCTCGAAATAGTCTGCGTATACCACAAAAAAAATTGAAATTTTAACATTAATCGCATTTTAAAGCTTTAATTCATTTTATGATACAACATGTCAGAATAGCCCTACCGCAAAAGTCTGCGTACATGCTTCTTTTTGTCAAAGAAAATGATGTGCTACTAACTGCTAGAATAACCCTTTCTTGCCAGTACCTTCGGAAGACCTCTTGGCATGGAGTCCATCATTAGGTGTGTTTTCAGTTGTAATTTTTTCCCACATTCCTCCATATACAGCCTTTTTTCATATTTTTGGAGGTAATAGTATGTATGACAAATGCTCTATGGGAAGCAGGGCCGCATATTGGGTTGGTACCCACAACTGATTATTTATATTAGAAAGGAGCCGTGGTTATACTTTATGTTCACTGTGTTTCGGGTCGTTGTCTTGCTGAAACCAGATCTCTTCTTGCAGCCCCAACTTCGGGCTGCCTTGTTTCAATACTCTGGAGGCTCTTGGAAACGTACTCATTTGCAAACTCCATTAAATGAAAATGGCTTTCAAAATATTCCCCTTGATGATCAACACACTTTGGCATTTGTTCAAACCATTTGTCATAGCAGTTTTTCCATTCCTCTGAGACACCTCCAAAACATGGTTTTTGAACGCTTCAACTGCTTCTTTGGCGCTCTTAAATCGTTGACCACGTAGTTTACCTTTGATACTCGGGAACAAGAAGTTGTCATTGGGTGCCAAATCAGGACCGTACTGGAGGATGAGTCATAAATTCGTTGTTTTGACTGCTCAAAAATGCAATTATTTGACGAGATGTGTGAGAGCTCGAATTGTCATGATGGAGAATGATTCGTCTTTGGCGGTTGGTTTTACGAATTTCTCCGAAGACTTCCGGCAAACAAATGGTCGTGTACCACTCAGAATTGACCGTCCTACGTTGCTCAAGCGGAACAGTGGCCACATGACACATTCGGCCGAAGAAACAGGCGATCATTTGCTTCGCTGTGCTTCTTCCACGAACAACTTTTGTTGGATTTGGCTCGTCTTGGAATACCCACACGGTCGATTGCTGTTTTGTTTCCGGCTATACGCATATATCCATGATTCACCTCACCTGTCACGATTTTATACACGTCTTATGAAGCACCACGGTCGAACTTTTTAGTCAGTTCCTTACACCAATCGACGCGAGCCTTTTTTTGAGAGATTGATAAATTATGGGGTATCCAACGAGAGCAAATTTTTTTTACAAAATCGAATGTATTGAAGTGAAACTAATGTGTAAGGATGCCTCTAACTCACGATATGTCAAATGACGATCTTGCATTATCAGTTCACGCACTGCTTCGATGTTTTTGGGTACAACAACCGATTTTGGACGACCTTCACGGAATTCGTCGGCGACCGAACTACGACCACGATTGAGTTCACTATACCAGCGATATACTGTGGTTTTTGATGGTGCTTTATCGCCATGCAAAGAATTGAGTTCATTGACACATTCTTGTTGAGATTAACCAAGTCGAAAGTTGTGAAAAATAATCCAAATAAATCTTCTCTTGAAATTTCCATTTTTTGGCCAAATTGCTTTTCTTAACTCACTGTAAACAAAACAATTAGCAATTGTACATCAAAACTTTGTGAGTACGTTTATGCCAAAAAATGTCAAACTTTATTATGGTGTTGCCAGATTTTAGCTTTTGACATTAGTGTTGCCACTTCCCGAAATATAAATAGCAGCGCTCGTACTTATTTAAAGTTGAAATATGGGGCTTCTTACGGGCAACTTGATCATTATACCGAAATAACCTTTCTTCTACTTCTAGTTTCCGTTGGTGAGCTTTGAGCTTGGATTCTGTCCCATTAACTGAATGTCGACTTTTTCTTTCATTTTGTTAAGAGAGATGGACTACCTGATCGTGGTACACAGGATGGAACCCGTTGAAGTTTAGTTAGTTACAAATCTTTGTATTGATGAGTGAGCTCTGCCAACTGCTTTTCCAATTTTTCTATAGGATTTACCCGCAATATAAAGCTTTAAAATAATTTTTCACCCATCCGCACCAGTTTGATTTCCGTTGTTGTCCATGGGTTTAAATTTTTTTGACACTCCCATTCATTGAAAAAGGATGAACTAAAACGCCAAAGTGAGATAAGCATTTCTTCGAATATTTTTAGGTAACGGTAATCGCATATTCACTCATTCCACGCATCTCGTATGCAGCTGTACGCAGACTTTTGCGGTAGTGCTTTTTCATATGATGTATCATAAAATGAACTAAAACTGTAGTTTAAAGCATTAAAATGCTGTGCGTTGTACGTACGTGAGTTTTACAAAAACGGGAATTCAGCGGTTGTAGCGCGTAGAAAATTATGCAGTATTCGACATGTTCGTCATTTAAATGATGCGCCCTCGACTCATTGGAAAATGCGTCGAGAAGTTTGAAGAGACCGGTTCAACGCTGGAAAAATCAAAATCCTGGCATACAAGGTCTTCGAGAACGTTCGAAAACGTAGACAGTTTGTTACTCAGTCTGTTCGTGGCAACCCGGACCTTTCGATTCGGAGGCGTGCTGTTGCTTTAAACGTGCATAGATCATCATTGTTTCGCATTTTTAGCAACTTCACACACGTCCAACAGGTCTCTACCACAAGTTCATGAAATTTTTCCTGGCAAATTGATGTCCAGGTGCGGTGACATAAATTGGCTTCCACGAAGTCCTGATTTAACCCCTATGGACTTTTTTCTGTGGGGTTACGTCAAATTTAAAGCTTACGGCAACAAACCGACTTTCCTGACACAATTAAAAGGAAATATCCGTCACGAAATGGCAGCCATCACGGAGAATACCTGCCGAGCCGTTATAGGAAATT
This sequence comes from Leucophenga montana, assembly GCA_035044765.1. Taxonomy (NCBI): domain Eukaryota; kingdom Metazoa; phylum Arthropoda; class Insecta; order Diptera; family Drosophilidae; genus Leucophenga; species Leucophenga montana. The sequence continues at coordinate 362,170 of JAWNNQ010000523.1, forward strand.
TTAGTGCTCGATTAAATAAATGCCGTGAACGCAACGATTTACATTTGGACAATATCATTTTTAGGAAATAAATTCCCAAAGTGTGTATTTTAATATGTAATAACCATTCTTTCAATAAACTACTTACTTTTTATTTATCGATATTTTAAATGTGAATTTTCTTTTGAGACACTTTGTATTTACTCATATAAAATGTAACAACAACAACAACAAAAATCTACAAGAAAAGAGTGGTAAAGCAATAACAAATAACAACAACAGCTAGAGCAACAGCAGCCACAAGTACAACAATAACAAGATCGTATATGACGTATAGCCACACACACACACACACACACACACACACATAACTATACATATAGACATAGACATATCCAAGCCAATGCTTCACACACAAGCCCTTCAGGCGGAACGGGAGGGGCATGGCTCTTTCGTATTTGGCGGCGTTCATCGATTTAATAGACGTTATCACTTAAAAAAAAGAATAGTTCTTTAGTTATAAGTTTAATCATATAAACAAAAATGAAAAAAACAAAATGTGTTGTACAGTTTTGTTACACCTTACAGACCTTATCCACTTTAGGGGCTCTTCGATGCATTGTTTGATGCGCTGCAAACTACGTGACAAAATTATAATACTATTCACACTACGTGTGAAGAGTATGTAAGTTTATGTATGCTTGTATTTACTCTTGTATTTATTCTTGAATAAAGAATAGTACATTTCAAACAATTTAAGTGATATGTTACCAGTATTAAATTTCCCATCTTCAGAAGAAATGTCGAATACCATTCGAGATTTGACCACTAAAGCATATCTGTACAAAACAATTAATCGGGTACATATTTCTATAGCTATATATGGTAAAGTAAATTATTGTGAAAGTTTAGGTGGTGAAGCGTAGTATCAATTTTTTTATCCACCTCGCGGACAGTTTCCGATATCCGAGGGTTTCTGTGATTGTTTCGTGTAGTAGAGATCTGGAGATTTGCGGAAACATTGCAGAAAGTTCATCCACAGTCAATCTGTGATCGTCACGGAGCGCATTTTCGATTTTTTCCACAATTTCGTCAATCACAATTGAAGGTCTTCCGCTCCTCTGATCATCATACACATACGTACGACCGTTTTTAAACTCGCGACACTACTTGTACACACTCGTACGATTCATAGCCTTATCACCATATGCAGTTTTCACCTCATTACAAATCTCAAACGGAGGTTTTCCCATCCAAACGAGATAACGCATGACGCCGCGTATTTCGCACTTGACGGGATACTGGACTGACATTGTTCACGAAACGTGTTGTCGCGTCGACAGTTATTTCTGGTACTTTCTGGATATAACTCGTACATAGTGAATTTATATTTACACAAATTTTTTCTCATACTTATATTTTTCACTGTACTAAGAAACTACAGTTGAACACCATTCACAAGTCGCTCGCCAATTGTCCGCAAGAACGATCCATCGCTTTTATGAACAATTCTCTGGATCCGATGAGTCCATAGCTCTGTGAAACACATCCGTTATATTGTTAATTCGACTATCTTTCCTTGAGTGAGATAGGCGATCTTTCTTAAAAATTTATTCCTCGCTTCTGACGCATTTTCACCCAAAGAACCAACCGGAACAACAAAGGCTCCAATAATTTGCGATCTATGGGCCAGTATCTTGTATTTTGATTGCAAATTTTTTTCCGTTAAAAATTGTGTTGGTGTTGCTCCGCATAAAGGGCAACATTGCGTGGACTTTGTTCCCCTTAATATATTCAGTACTTTTCCATCTATTAAAGTCATACATAATTCATAACTGATTCTGACTTTTATATTGTCGACTTTGTATTCGAAAGGAACTAAAGCATGCATTTGCCTAACATAAGATCCGACTTTTCAGCAATTATATGAGTAGCCGTTTCTTTGATGAATTCTATTTTTACAGGCCTGCAGAATCGAACAGACTGTGGAGTGGCATTGACCCAAAAATTTCTATTAAACTTGTCTATAAGTTTAATGGGTATTAGCGACGTAACAAACAATGATTGATCACAACAATGGGATCTTGAAGTTCTCTGAAGCTTTGCTTGTGAATGGTTTGCCCAGTAGACCCATCAAAGCCATAGCTAGCAATTAATTTTAGCTCCTGCAAGTCCGGATAATCTTCTAGAACATCTTTCTGCAATGTGATTAGACGACTAGCTGTGTGATCTAATAAACATTGCAGTGGTACTTGAGCCATCGTTTCAGTTATTTGTATTCCACTTGGCCGACATTGCGTCTTAGCCTCCAATAATTTCTTGTAGCTTGGGAATATGTTGCAACTTCGGCTTTTGGCTAGCAATCTAGTGCTCATATATTGCCTTTTTGTCAATGAGTTTTCTAAAAGATATGCTAGAGCTTCATCTGGAGATATTTGAGATTTCGTGACTTCTGGTGGATCACTATGGCGAGATTTTTTAGCTGAAACAGCTGTAGTATGTAGAAGAAGTTCGTTACTCTTTGCAACTGAAGAAGTCAACTTTCTTTTCAATCGAGCTACAGCCTCCTTATAGCTAAGGGGAGGACGGCCTCTTTTAGTGGTGGATGGAGTCACAGTTATGGAATTGTCCAGCACTGTAATCATATTCTGTGAGAGCCAGTGTGCGTGGACTTCTTTAAACCGGCTTAGCAGCCGATTGCATTTCGGCAGGTATTTCTTAATATGGTCAATAAAAGTTTTAACATTATATGTTATTTTGCCTTCCAAATGTTTGCCATTAATACCTAAATTTTCCATTATAAAATCGTTTACTGCTGCATCGGATCGATTAATTATTAAATCATTCTAATTGAAGTGTCTATTTATCAAAATTTTGTTTATATACCAAAAATATTAACATAGATTTTTTGAATTTATGCCGCTGTGGGATCATTGTGAAATGGTCGAAACGGTGATCAAAAAAAAATGTTAAAACAGTTATACTCGCGGATTTCAAGTGACTCCACATGACATCCACAATGATACTTATTCGTGCTTTCTATCTGTTCTCCCTCTCTCTCTCTCTCTCTCTCTCTCTCTCTCTCTCTCTCTCTCTCTCTCTCTCTCTCTCTATTTCTTTCTTTCATACATACGTACAATTATCTGTGCATTGAGACACCGCAATGAGCCAAGATCAAATGGGCGAGTGAATAAAAAAAATGGTATTGGTATTTATTCTCGGAGACCCTATAAAGTATATATATTCGGTTATCAGTACGACGTAACGATTCAATGAAGCCATGTTCGTCTGTCTATGTGTTTGTATGCGCCCTATTCCTTCACTCCTTGAAATATTGGTAATGTACTTATCAAAATGATCGCTATTTACCCACTGGAAGGTATAGATCCCATACAAAAATGCTTTGTATCTTTTTGTTGTTGCATCGAGCATATCTAGAATTTCTGAAAAAATATTATTTTGAAATTCATTCAATACATAAAGAAGGCAATTAAGTTTCATTATTAATAAAGGGTATCCCAACCAGAGTGCATGATTCAAATTTGGCAAATTTGGTTTTCTGTACAAGTGGCAACTCTGATATTAGACAGCTGTCATCTACGAGTATTCCGATTATTAAAAATGGATGGAACAACGTTGTATCACTGTGAAAACCCATTACAAAAGTGGGGGAAGTTACACTGCCGATTTTTCGAAACATATCATTTTTAGCGTTGAGGCACAAACAGAATTTTCGAATTTGGCGCTCAGAAAATCCGCAAGTGATGCATGAGAAACAAATGCATCCACAATGAGCAACTTTCTGGTATGGATTTTGATTGGGCCTTACTTCTTAGATAATGTGGTTGAAAATGCAGTGGCATTAGGTACAGCAACATACAAATTTGATCTAATAATAACCGAACTTTTAATTTAAATCAAAGAACATGTAGCGCTACCTGTTGGCAGTGGTAGAAATGTACATTTTTCTTGTTTCGCTTATCCATGCTAATCGTTTGACAGGTTACAAAATGACACACGTTTGTAATAACAGTAGTTTTTGTAGTTGTAATGGAACAAAGTGCAAATATTAAATTTTGTTGTAAAACTCAGTAAAAAATTTGCTGAGACTTACGAATTGTGAAAAAAAAGTTTATGATGATGATTGTATAAGTTTACACATGGTTAAAAAACGGTCGTGTTGATTTAAATGATGATCCAAGACCTGGACGACCCGAAGCATCTTAGTGAAATAATTGCTATCGATGCAAATTTCACTGTGAGAACGCTGGCAGTAACTGAGGATTTGGGTAAAAGAAAAGTGTGTGCACATTTTGTTTCACATCAGTTAAATTATGCTCAAAAAATCGCTCGTGTAGTCAATGCATTTTTGCTGATAAAACAGATTTGTCTCATCGACAATCCTCAATATTCGCCTGATCTATCACAGTGCGAGTAATTTGTCTTCCCAAAAATGAAGACTGCAACGAAAGGAGCTTTTTACGATGACATTCCAGCCATACAAGCAGCCGTGACACAGATGCTAAAGAACATCCCAAAAAGCGAGTTAAAAAAGTCTATGGATAAATTGTTTGAGCGTTCCAAACGTTGTATATTTAGTTAAATGGATCATATTTTGAATAAGTATTTGCTTTGAAAGTATGATGGTTATATTATATAAATAAAAAGTTCGGTTATGTTTAGATCATACCGTGTAATAACGTAGTTCTTGTGGCCGCAACTGGACGATAAGGATCTGGATGACATGTGAGAAACAATCGATTTATTGGAGCAACGATTTCCAGACCTAATCATCTCACGAATTTTCGATATCAACTGCACACCAAGATCGTGCAATTTAATGCCGTGCGATTTCTTTTTGTCGTGTTTTGTGAAAACTGAAGTGTATGGGAACAAACTACAAAAAATCGGTGAGCCAACGCGTCATCGGTTAGATAGATTGTCAAAATTTCATGAAAACATCATGTAACATGTCTACATCACAATGCAATAGCAATCAGTCAACTAGTTTAAGTAATCAAATATACTAGAAAACCATGTATGGAGGGTTGAGACATACTTCCTGCTCAAAATTAACAGGCTGGTAGACAGAAAAATAATTCGAATTATAAGTGATTTAGCTTAGAGACCAAAATATTAGCTCCATTTATAGAACAAGTATGGAGAGAACAACGGACATCATGTCAGTGGCATCGGCGGCATATCGATGCTCATCTCTAAGAGTTGCCTACCTACCTATATATTTACTCATCTTTTATACATAGTATGTATGTATGTTAAGATGGCTCAATGGCGCAGAGCTGTTCTTCAATTCCCATGCGAAATATGCATTTACGTTGCTAACTTGACGACATTGTTTTTGTTTAATAAAATATGCGAAATTGATATGATAAACTTAGAGGTTTTTGCGTCGGTTGCCAACCCCTTTTTGCCGAAGGTTTCTCATGCTCAGCCTTGGAGGGCCCAACTGATTGTGGTATTTTTTTTTTTATTTTTTTTTGCTTTTGTTTACAAAACGCCCTCGAACTTTGTTTATGCGCGGCATTGAACGTAATCTACTGTAAAGACATTTCACGACCCTTTTTATTCTATTGTATGTCTGTCTGTCTGTCTGTCTGTCTGTCTGTCTGTCTATCTGAATGAATGAATGAATGAATACTGACTGCACGCAGTTTTCTCGATTAAGTTAAATTCAATATACCATTATTATCTGAGCGACTGCACACGCACAAATTTTATGGTTAGTATGTTTGAAAGTGGGCCGCATAGACCATGTATCATACCCAACAATACTTTGCTCGATTTTATGTTAAAATATTGAAAGATTATTATTTGAAACGTACAAAATATGAATTTAATATCAATTTATGATGCAATTTATGCCCCAGGCAATACACTGAATAGTCCTTCTTAATGTTTTTGCATGCAAATCGTACGAATTGAAAATAGAAATTATAGCAGCTTTATATACATATGACAATATGACAAATATTTCAAAATGTATTGTAATTTAAAGTGTTTTTATTTCTCTGTTTGATTTGTTTGTTTGTTTTTTTTTGTCAAACAAACTTTGGCCGAATTGGCTAGTCGATTTGACGATGAAGAACAATGATAACAGCAAGAAAAGAGAAAGTAGCCAAAAATCAAGAACGCAAAATCTTCAAACGGAACGTCTGCCACATATTCTTTGTTCCACCCGCATCTATGTTACGTTTATGCTGTTTATGGGCATGGCCATGGCTTATGTGATGCGCACGAACATGTCCGTAGCGATTGTGGCAATGGTCAATCATACGGCAATACGGGGTGACAACAGTTCCGGCGACATACGTTATGATGGTACTTTTGTCTGGTCATATCAGCTGCAGGGATACATACTGGCATCGTTTTTTTACGGCTATGTCATCACACAGATACCATTTGGCCTTCTAATAAAAACGTATGGTGCACGTCATTTTATTGGCTGGGGCATGATGCTCAACTCGGTGGCGGCTTTCTTTGTGCCAGTATCAGCGCGTGAAGGTGGTTGGATTGCACTTTGTGTAGTGCGTTTTATTCAGGGTCTCGGCGAAGGACCAATTGTGCCGTGTACGCATTCACTGCTCGCTCGATGGATTCCACCAAATGAGCGTTCACGTTGTGGTGCCGCCGTCTATGCGGGTGCTCAATTTGGTACAATTATATCGATGCCACTCTCCGGACTGTTGGCACGGTATGGTTTTGATGGCGGCTGGCCATCGATTTTCTACGTCTTCGGTATTACCAGCACAATTTGGTCAATCGTTTTTATACTCACTATCTACAACAATCCGGAGGATCATCCCCGCATCAATGCCGCTGAACGGAACTATATAAACTCAAAACTGTGGAAGGGAGGCGAGGTGCACAATCCGAAGATACCGTTTCGTAGAATAGCCACATCGATGCCTTTCTGGGCAATACTGGTGGCGCATGCTGGCCAGAATTACGGTTATGAAACACTTATGACCGAATTGCCTACGTATATGGCTAATGTGCAGTATGTGTCACTGCATGCGAATGGCTTCTATTCGGCATTACCGTATCTTGCCATGTGGATCTGCGCCATGTTACTCTCCGTTATTGCCGATATGTTGATTATACGCAATAATGTCTCCATTACCGTAGTGCGCAAGATAATGAACAGCATCGGCGAATATGGACCGGCAATTGCGCTCATAGGTGCTTCGTTTAGCAGTCATAGTCTAGCGCTAAGTCTGAGCGCATTCACAATAGGCATGGGACTGAATGGTGGCATCTACTCCGGATTCAAGATCAATCACCTCGATCTGTCACCTGTATTTGCTGGACTCATGATCTCTGTGACGAATTGTGTGGCCAATTTGATTGGTCTGACTGCACCGATGATTGCTGGAGTGATCATAGACAAGGATCCATCAGTCACGAATTGGCAGATTGTGTTCTCCATAGCGTCAGCCATGTATATATTTTCTGGCACATTCTTCAATATATTCGCAACTGGAGTGCGACAGTGGTAGAATATAATATGAAACATAAATTGAACAAAATGTACCGCATCGGTTCATATAGGTTATATATATATATATTTTTTTTATATAAATTTGTCTAATAGTATAAATAAATGATTTCAAATAATAAAAAAAAAAACTCATGCCATTCATGCCAATTCAGAGCTTCATATTAAAACAAGAAAAGAACCATGCTTTGGATGGTACCAAAGGCTAAATACCTTGTATTTACATTGCCTTTTGCTCGGCATGGCTACACTGATAAAAAAAAGGCCAGGATTCCAGAACTTGATTTGATACATAGCTGTAGCAAAAGTATGGTCAATACCGATTTTCTTAAGCGAAGTACAATTTCTTGATTCAAGAACGATCCGTGCGTCCGTAAGTCTGAGAAAAAGTTCTCTGTCTAGAGAAGACTTAGAGCAACTAAACTCACGATATAGAATCTTTAAGTACCGCATTGCTACAAGAGTAACTTGGAATTTCAAATCCGTTTTACAGCACTGGTAAAAAAAAAAATTCAATTGACAATTTTTTCGAAATATTTGTTATAATTTTATAGTATGCTTTGATTTGTCTCAAAAGCTTATTAGGCTAAAAAATTATATAGTTTGCAAAAAGTAAAATTTGGAAACGAATCAAGGACTACTACGAAAAAAAAATTTGACGTGTTCAGGGTAGAGTTGAGCGATATTTAACTACTTCCCTGACTCAAAAATCTCGAATATCAGTTGCTACTCGATATCGATAGTAAATATCAGTGATTGAGTATCATTTGTTTCTTACTAGTTCCACTGTGATTAACGGAATGTTTTTTTTTTTTATTATTATTAATTTACAATCTATCAATAAGACAATAAGTAAATTAGTTGAACGTTCATAATATAACAGAAATAGCTGTACTCCAGTGAGAACAGCTATTATATTCAAAATTCTATAATTAAGAGTTTATTTACAATATATACAAAATTTAATCTCTAAAAGGTTAATCTAACACATGATTTCTTTCTTCGTCTTCGAGTTGTATCGCTATTATCTAGTAGGCCTATTGCCAAAACATTTAAATGATCATGTAGTCTCTCAACATACCTTGTGCTTATTCTACGTATTTCATCTTTAATGTATGGAATATTTAAATCTTTGTGAATTTGGTCATCAGCCACAAACCAGGGGGCGTCAACAATAAGTCTAAGCGTTTTGGACTGATATCGTTGAAGAATTTCAATATTTGATTGGCTTGCAGTTCCCCATAATTGGATAGCATATGTCCACACAGGCTTTAAAATAGCCTTGTAAAGCCGAACTTTGTTCTCCAAACTAAGCTGCGATTTTCTCCCAAGCAGCCAATACATTTGTTTTTTGTTTTTATGTTGAGTTTCTTTGTCTTGCCTTTAATATTTTTCAAGTTACTCTCCGATTTATATCGAGTCCAAGATATTTTGAGGAGTCACTATGAGGAATTTGTGAATTATTTAAAAATACTGACGGACAATCTCCACTTCTCAGAGCAAATGTGACATGTTTCGACTTCTCAGTATTAATCTTTATTTTCCATTTCTTAAGCCATCGCTCTATTTCAACTATTTCATTTTGAATATCGTGAGATACTTCTTCCGCAGTGTCTTTAGATGCAATTATAGCTCCATCATCAGCATAAGTGGCTACTTGAACATCACTGACAACAGGAAGATCAGCAGTGAATATTGTGTAAAGGACAGGTCTCAGAACACTGCCCTGTGGGACGCCAGCATGGATACTATATAGTTTCGATGTTTTTCCTTCCTTTTGAACATAAAAGTGTCGATTGCTTAGATACGAATTCAATAAGAGGAAAAATGGAGCAGGATGCAGTTTTTTCATTTTATATAACATGCCTGGATGCCAGACTCGGTCAAATGCTTGTTGTATATCAAGAAATACTGCCGCAGAATACAGTTTCTTCTCGAATCCACTTGTAATTATATCCACTATACGATGACATTGCTCAGGAGTCCCATGACCTCTCCTAAACCCAAACTGATGTTCCGGTATTATATTGTATTCATCCAAAATTGGTAACAATATTTCGAATACTCCAGTGCAATTTGAGCACCTTTCTTGCAAGCAATGATACAATGATCGTGCTCTAATCGCAGCTTGACCTTCTGTATCATGATTTTCAAAAACCATTTGATCTAACGACGGATGCGTCTGCTCTAGGTTTAGGTGCGGTCTTGTCCCAAGGTGTTAGACTAATTACCATGATTTCAAGAACTCTAAAGGAAAGGGAACTGCATTACGCAACAAACGAACGCAAATTGCTAGCAATTGTGTGGGCATTACAAAAACTGAACAATTACCTATATGGCATAAAAAATCTCAATATTTACACAGACCACCAGCCACTGGCAGGTGCTGTGTCAGATCGTAACGCTAATGCTAAAATAAAACGGTGGAGATGTTTCATAGATGAGCATAACGCCAACATCTACCACAAGCCCGGTAAAGAGAACTATGTTGCGGACGCATTGTCCCGACATAATATTCATGCGCTAGAAGAAGAAGCATATTCGGACATCGCAAGAGCCGAGTATAACCGGTACATTCATTCCGTGACTAATAAAAAACCCATATACATTGCATAGTCCGCACCTACCGAGTTGAAAGATCAGATTGTGAATATAATTAAAAGAGCCCAAGAAATTCAGTTAGAACGGAATAATGCTTCCAGACAAAACAGGGTCTTTACGCTAGGAGTACGGAGAATAAAAGACTAGGAAACAAACTAACACCTTTATATGATGAATAAAAGATAGAAGCTAACCTTGGAACTACCGTTCTTATTAAGGGCAGGGTTGTCTACAAAGACAATATCCGAGTTGTAATTTTAGTCTATTCTTTTCATGGACAGTGACTAAACTAACAGATTACTCCCACTCGAACTATATTCCTATAATGGACGGGACAGTTAACATTTGGAAAGACTACGACTACCTACGACACTCTACGAACTTAATAGCCTACTACGAGATAGCAGACGAGACCAAAGTACTGATGACCCACTTCCCCCAATCGTACATGAGGAAGTTGCTGTAAGGACATTACTAGAAGCGCTTAGTATTCACCATAGACACGCTAGAAGTATTCATTTTTTGGGAACCGCTTTGAAAATTGTGGCCGGAACTCCGGAATTCAATGATTTTGAAAATTCAAAGAAACTTAATGTTAACAATAACACTTGCAAAGATAAAAATGGGCAACCCCACAATACTAAATTAAGTTGAAGTAAACCAATTAATAAAAATGCGCTCTACAAATATTACAATAGCAGATTTAATGAAAGTATCAATAATTAAGGTTTTATTAGATAATCATTTCTGCATGAAACCCCGAATGACACTTGCGCACAACAACTCCACTCCGGTCACACGGCTCATTGCAGCTCGAGACCCAGCCACCTTGACCCTCTGGTGGTAATCGACGACGGCTCAATTATCATCAATGACGATGCCGCCTTTGTAGTAACAGTAGAAAGCGTGCAGGAAGTCATCAAGGGCACCTATTTACAGGTTGTTAGTTGGTCCGTGCGAATAATTCGTATGGTGGTCGGTCACCAAATGGCAATGGAATATGTAATTAAGTAAGTACAAGCATGTTATTTTAAACACAGTAACAAATAGCAGCTGTACATTGTTTTAAACAATACAAAACTTCTTTAATAACAACGTTACAAGGATAATGTGATCATCAGTTACTTTTAGCACTATGTGTCTTTAATACAAACATGAATATCATTGAATCTGTTAAGTACAATTCATCTCTTTTATACGTCTGACCTTTTGCTTTATTTATGGTCATGCGAAAGCTACCTGGGAATTGGGGAATTGTTTTATTGGTATTTGTGAAAAGACATGGTTTGATCAGGTGTGAGATTAATGCGTGGTATGTGCCTTTTTCGGAGTGAATCAATTTGCCAGTAATGGTGTGCTCACCTAAGAGTGACATCTGGTGATTTTGATTTCATAGAGAAATTTCGTAGGTGTCACAGAAATCTCACTGGTATATTTCATTTAAGCACAGAAGAGTTTTGTGCTACGCAGAGTTGTCGTAGAAAACAAAAATAGTTTACAGACTATCTGATTGTGAACTTTTCCATTCGTTGTTGCTGCGTTAAATTAAATAATAAAATGTGTTAATTGTTGAAATCCTAAGATACAGTTACGAAGAAAATGTGTGCATTCAACTTGCACATAAACAATGTTTTATGAGTTTATATATGCAATCAACAATGTCACCTAGCAAAAGGCTGTTGATATTTGAAACGATTTGAAAGAGATTTCTGTGACACACTCCAACGAAATTGTTTAGGGTCCGAAATGGTGTGAAAGCGATTTCTGTGACACCCAAGAATAACATAAATTTTCTTTAAAAGCAGTTTATGAGGTGGTAAAGCGGATGGGTTTGAGAAGTTCAAGAATTCTAAGGGGTAGAATTCAGGATCCTCTCTCCTGGAAGTTCCATATTCATTAACTGTTGTACAATCGTCGGTTTTACGATATAGAATCGCGGTTGAATAGAATTGCGAACATTTTTTTGTTTGATTTCGGTGACATTGAAAACGGTAGTAGTTCTATAGCCAGAAAGTTTCTTCTTCGTTAAAATAGTAGTAGCTGAGACACAGTGAGTTTGGTATTTCTTTAAATGGAGGGCGTCACCCCGCCCATTTCTCCATTCGTCATTGAGAGTAAAGATAGCCTTCAAAATGATAGCTTGCTTGGTTTTTATAAAGTATTAATTACTTACGAGAGTAGTTTGTTAGTTTCTTGCAACGACACCGTTTTGTCAATATTATAGATTGTAAACTTTTTGTATTAAATTTCAAGTCGATCGATTTTGGAACATTTTTAGAAAATGAATAAATGCTATCCAAAAACAAATAGTTTCATATGATGGTCATGAGCCACCTAATAGGCTATTCACACTGAATACATTTTTGGGGAACACATGGAATTTATTGAAGATGTGAAACTATGATTCACATTTTCAACATCTAACATCTGTCATAACTGCTGCCAATGAATTTGTTGTGAGAAAAGAACAAAAATTACTTCTTCAGATTACAATCAACCTGCGGAATAAATTAGGTCAGCTATAGCAAAATTTGTTCAAAATAGAAACGTACAATAAAAAACACATTAAAAGGCATAGGAATTATTATTTTTAATTAAATTCTGGTTGTTAGATCCGCGTAAAAATCCCAGCAATTCAATTTGAAAGGCGGCTGTGCTGGATGCTAAATCCTTAAGTAGCTCTTGCTGCACTTTTTCGCGCTCCTCTTGAGACTTTCTTTGTGAAAGTATCGATTGTGATAGTATCAAGTGGAACCGTATGAGATAGAAACATCTCACAGATATGTTGGAATGGATGAGCAAATTTCGGCACGCCAAAATCTTGAGCAATATCTTGTCACAAGCTGGTAGTTGCTTGATGTTGCCCAGTATGAATAGCCTATAAAGTAGAGTTGGGCGATATTTAACCAACTGCGATTCACAATCTAGGCGACTGAAAAATCACTAATAGCAGTTGCTACTCGATATTGTAAATGCCAGTGATTGAATATCATTTGTTTCTTACTAGTGTCACTGTGATTTACGGCGTATGAGTAATACATCATGCATATAGTGTTAGCAGCACAAAATGTATCAAAGTATCAAGTTGATGCATGATATATTACTAATACGCCGTGAATTACAATATCGAGTGGCAACTGATATTACAGATTTTTCAGTCGCCGTGATTGAATCACAGGCAGTTAACAATCTCTCAATTTATATATTGTATCATACATGTAGTGTTCACAGGTGAGTATTTCATATTTTATAAAGCTATTTAGGCACTGGCTTTGAATTCAATATATTGATATAATTCAATTGTTTATTGAGACCGTCACTCTGACACCAGACTCTAGGTCTTACTTATTAATTTCATCGTTTATTTCATTATTCTTTAGTTCACAACAGTAGTTTAAGTAGCATGTAGATAATATTTAAGTTTACTTAAAATTAGTTTATTTCTATTTAATACTATCGTTTGCTTTAGAGTTTCACAACTTCAGTTCTACACTCTTTTCAAAACCACGTTCAGCAACACCAAAGTTCACCATTCGAGCTCTGCGCAGCGACTCTCCGATGCACTCTCATACTTTCCTAAGCTACCGACTAAGTGTATTCTAACACTCTCGCTGACACTCTATCGCTATGTCTTTATGCTCATTAATCCATTCCTCTACATATGCTTCGTTGGATTTTATCTCTGCTAGCATCCGGTTTCTTTCACTGGAGTGGAAAATTAAATGTTTCTTTTTATTTTCTTGTTTTTTTTTTATATGCAATCCTCTCAAGAAATTACCATGAAAACAGAAATTTTTCAGCTTACCATTGCGGTTTAACGTAGTCTTGCTTTATTCCTTACAAGTTGTAGTGAACATATGGCACTTAATCAATCCTCGGAAGGACTATGTGAAAAAACAGATGATCCAGTCAATTGTTTCAATCTGAAATGAAATCAGCAATAGTTGGCACTAAAATAAATCCAAAACTTCCTGAAATACCATTCTCAAGATTTTGTTAGGAATACTTCTTCTGTTACGGCAGCGTAATGCTTGAAACTAAAACCAACACTCTCCTCTTGCTTTTTATGCCATTTAAGCCAATCCTAGCCAATTGGTCAATCCCGGGATGGATTATGTAGGATATACATGTTCCAATGGGTTTTTGGAATGGCCGCTGCAATCAGCAATGGTTGGCACTTGGAATATATACAAATCTGATGACTACTTAAATTCCATGCGCCCGCCTCAATTCCCAAGATCCTTGTAAGGAGCCCATATATTGCATTCGGCATTTGTGAAGCCTTAAAATAAAATAAGAGTCGCGCAAAAATTATTTGTTCTTGCTGTTGTAACAGCTTCGTTTGAGCTGCATCAGGAAATATATATACACAATTTATTATATTTTGAATTAATGTATTGTGCAAAGCGATTTTGTATATTTAAAAATCAAAATGTTTAATAGTTAACAGTGTTGAAAAATTTAAACAAAGTTCAAGTTTGAGATATTTTCAGTTTTATTTTATCTCTGATTGATTGCTCTTGTATTGTCATATTCGGAGGTGTCACAGAAATCACTTTCACCCCAATTCCGACCTAAATCAATTTCGTAGGTGTCACAGAAATCTCTTTTAGACCGTTTGAAATCTCCAGCCTTTTGCGCGGTGAAATTGTTGATTGCATATATAAACTCATCAAATCATAAGGTAAAACTTTGTTTATGTGCTAGTTTAATGTATTTCCTTCGCAACTGCGTTTTAGGATTTAAGCATCTATCACATTTTATCATTTAGTTTAAATTTATAAAAATGTGTATTTAGTATTTGCTAAAAACCGACCAAGTCGGCTTACGCAACAACAACGAATGGCAGCGTTGCCAACACAACAACTCTACGTAGCACAAAACTAGTCTATACACAAAAAACTGTTTTCTATGAAATCTGACATGTCACACCCACTTATTAGGGTAGACCTCATATAAAATTGCAATAACCATGAAGTTTCAGGGGTTCCATCGTATCATCGATTCTACAAATTGGCTGAACTGAGGAGCAAGAATAATGTAACTATTGTGTAAACCAACCTCATTTTAATTTAAATTTTCGAAAAACGCTTATAATTCGCAAATAGTTTATGCTTTATTATATTTAAGTATCAAGTACTATTTATTAGAAATGTTTTATTTATTTTATTAGTTTTATTGTCTTATTTAGTTCTAATGGCTTTTTTCACTTATCTTATGTTGTTGTTTTCTGATTTCGTTATGGTTTTAAAGTCACGATAAACAGTGCTTAATTTATGAACCAGTATGAGTTCTGTTATGTGGAAACGTAGATGATCCTCCTGCAACTTTTTTTTCACTTACCTTATGTTGTTGTTTTCTGATTTCATTATATTTGATATTCTGAAATTGATCAGAACTATATGCCCTCGGTGATCAAGCATAATGTTTTCTGGCTTCAAATCACGATAAACAGTGCTTAATTTATGAACCAGTATGAGTTCTGTTATGTGGAAACGTAGATGATCCTCCTGCAACTTTTTTTTCACTTACCTTATGTTGTTGTTTTCTGATTTCATTATATTTGATATTCTGAAATTGATCAGAACTATATGCCCTCGGTGATCAAGCATAATGTTTTCTGGCTTCAAATCACGATAAACAGTGCTTAATTTATGAACCAGCATGAGTTCTGTTATGTAGAAACGTAGATGATCCTCCTGCAACTTTTTTTTCACTTACCTTATGTTGTTGTTTTCTGATTTCATTATATTTGATATTCTGAAATTGATCAGAACTATATGCCCTCGGTGATCAAGCATAATGTTTTCTGGCTTCAAATCACGATAAACAGTGCTTAATTTATGAACCAGTATGAGTTCTGTTATGTAGAAACGTAGATGATCCTCCTGCAACTTTTTTTTCACTTACCTTATGTTGTTGTTTTCTGATTTCATTATATTTGATATTCTGAAATTGATCAGAACTATATGCCCTCGGTGATCAAGCATAATGTTTTCTGGCTTCAAATCACGATAAACAGTGCTTAATTTATGAACCAGTATGAGTTCTGTTATGTGGAAACGTAGATGATCCTCCTGCAACTTTTTTTTCACTTACCTTATGTTGTTGTTTTCTGATTTCATTATATTTGATATTCTGAAATTGATCAGAACTATATGCCCTCGGTGATCAAGCATAATGTTTTCTGGCTTCAAATCACGATAAACAGTGCTTAATTTATGAACCAGTATGAGTTCTGTTATGTAGAAACGTAGATGATCCTCCTGCAACTTTTTTTTCACTTACCTTATGTTGTTGTTTTCTGATTTCATTATATTTGATATTCTGAAATTGATCAGAACTATATGCCCTCGGTGATCAAGCATAATGTTTTCTGGCTTCAAATCACGATAAACAGTGCTTAATTTATGAACCAGTATGAGTTCTGTTATGTGGAAACGTAGATGATCCTCCTGCAACTTTTTTTTCACTTACCTTATGTTGTTGTTTTCTGATTTCATTATATTTGATATTCTGAAATTGATCAGAACTATATGCCCTCGGTGATCAAGCATAATGTTTTCTGGCTTCAAATCACGATAAACAATGCTTAATTTATGAACCAGTATGAGTTCTGTTATGTGGAAACGTAGATGATCCTCCTGCAACTTTTTTTTCACTTACCTTATGTTGTTGTTTTCTGATTTCATTATATTTGATATTCTGAAATTGATCAGAACTATATGCCCTCGGTGATCAAGCATAATGTTTTCTGGCTTCAAATCACGATAAACAGTGCTTAATTTATGAACCAGTATGAGTTCTGTTATGTGGAAACGTAGATGATCCTCCTGCAACTTTTTTTTCACTTACCTTATGTTGTTGTTTTCTGATTTCATTATATTTGATATTCTGAAATTGATCAGAACTATATGCCCTCGGTGATCAAGCATAATGTTTTCTGGCTTCAAATCACGATAAACAGTGCTTAATTTATGAACCAGTATGAGTTCTGTTATGTGGAAACGTAGATGATCCTCCTGCAACTTTTTTTTCACTTACCTTATGTTGTTGTTTTCTGATTTCATTATATTTGATATTCTGAAATTGATCAGAACTATATGCCCTCGGTGATCAAGCATAATGTTTTCTGGCTTCAAATCACGATAAACAATGCTTAATTTATGAACCAGTATGAGTTCTGTTATGTAGAAACGTAGATGATCCTCCTGCAACTTTTTTTTCACTTACCTTATGTTGTTGTTTTCTGATTTCATTATATTTGATATTCTGAAATTGATCAGAACTATATGCCCTCGGTGATCAAGCATAATGTTTTCTGGCTTCAAATCACGATAAACAGTGCTTAATTTATGAACCAGTATGAGTTCTGTTATGTAGAAACGTAGATGATCCTCCTGCAACTTTTTTTTCACTTACCTTATGTTGTTGTTTTCTGATTTCATTATATTTGATATTCTGAAATTGATCAGAACTATATGCCCTCGGTGATCAAGCATAATGTTTTCTGGCTTCAAATCACGATAAACAGTGCTTAATTTATGAACCAGTATGAGTTCTGTTATGTGGAAACGTAGATGATCCTCCTGCAACTTTTTTTTCACTTACCTTATGTTGTTGTTTTCTGATTTCATTATATTTGATATTCTGAAATTGATCAGAACTATATGCCCTCGGTGATCAAGCATAATGTTTTCTGGCTTCAAATCACGATAAACAGTGCTTAATTTATGAACCAGTATGAGTTCTGTTATGTAGAAACGTAGATGATCCTCCTGCAACTTTTTTTTCACTTACCTTATGTTGTTGTTTTCTGATTTCATTATATTTGATATTCTGAAATTGATCAGAACTATATGCCCTCGGTGATCAAGCATAATGTTTTCTGGCTTCAAATCACGATAAACAGTGCTTAATTTATGAACCAGTATGAGTTCTGTTATGTGGAAACGTAGATGATCCTCCTGCAACTTTTTTTTCACTTACCTTATGTTGTTGTTTTCTGATTTCATTATATTTGATATTCTGAAATTGATCAGAACTATATGCCCTCGGTGATCAAGCATAATGTTTTCTGGCTTCAAATCACGATAAACAGTGCTTAATTTATGAACCAGTATGAGTTCTGTTATGTGGAAACGTAGATGATCCTCCTGCAACTTTTTTTTCACTTACCTTATGTTGTTGTTTTCTGATTTCATTATATTTGATATTCTGAAATTGATCAGAACTATATGCCCTCGGTGATCAAGCATAATGTTTTCTGGCTTCAAATCACGATAAACAGTGCTTAATTTATGAACCAGTATGAGTTCTGTTATGTGGAAACGTAGATGATCCTCCTGCAACTTTTTTTTCACTTACCTTATGTTGTTGTTTTCTGATTTCATTATATTTGATATTCTGAAATTGATCAGAACTATATGCCCTCGGTGATCAAGCATAATGTTTTCTGGCTTCAAATCACGATAAACAATGCTTAATTTATGAACCAGTATGAGTTCTGTTATGTGAAACGTAGATGATCCTCCTGCAACTTTTTTTTCACTTACCTTATGTTGTTGTTTTCTGATTTCATTATATTTGATATTCTGAAATTGATCAGAACTATATGCCCTCGGTGATCAAGCATAATGTTTTCTGGCTTCAAATCACGATAAACAGTGCTTAATTTATGAACCAGTATGAGTTCTGTTATGTGGAAACGTAGATGATCCTCCTGCAACTTTTTTTTCACTTACCTTATGTTGTTGTTTTCTGATTTCATTATATTTGATATTCTGAAATTGATCAGAACTATATGCCCTCGGTGATCAAGCATAATGTTTTCTGGCTTCAAATCACGATAAACAGTGCTTAATTTATGAACCAGTATGAGTTCTGTTATGTGGAAACGTAGATGATCCTCCTGCAACTTTTTTTTCACTTACCTTATGTTGTTGTTTTCTGATTTCATTATATTTGATATTCTGAAATTGATCAGAACTATATGCCCTCGGTGATCAAGCATAATGTTTTCTGGCTTCAAATCACGATAAACAATGCTTAATTTATGAACCAGTATGAGTTCTGTTATGTGGAAACGTAGATGATCCTCCTGCAACTTTTTTTTCACTTACCTTATGTTGTTGTTTTCTGATTTCATTATATTTGATATTCTGAAATTGATCAGAACTATATGCCCTCGGTGATCAAGCATAATGTTTTCTGGCTTCAAATCACGATAAACAATGCTTAATTTATGAACCAGTATGAGTTCTGTTATGTAGAAACGTAGATGATCCTCCTGCAACTTTTTTTTCACTTACCTTATGTTGTTGTTTTCTGATTTCATTATATTTGATATTCTGAAATTGATCAGAACTATATGCCCTCGGTGATCAAGCATAATGTTTTCTGGCTTCAAATCACGATAAACAGTGCTTAATTTATGAACCAGTATGAGTTCTGTTATGTGGAAACGTAGATGATCCTCCTGCAACTTTTTTTTCACTTACCTTATGTTGTTGTTTTCTGATTTCATTATATTTGATATTCTGAAATTGATCAGAACTATATGCCCTCGGTGATCAAGCATAATGTTTTCTGGCTTCAAATCACGATAAACAGTGCTTAATTTATGAACCAGTATGAGTTCTGTTATGTGGAAACGTAGATGATCCTCCTGCAACTTTTTTTTCACTTACCTTATGTTGTTGTTTTCTGATTTCATTATATTTGATATTCTGAAATTGATCAGAACTATATGCCCTCGGTGATCAAGCATAATGTTTTCTGGCTTCAAATCACGATAAACAGTGCTTAATTTATGAACCAGTATGAGTTCTGTTATGTGGAAACGTAGATGATCCTCCTGCAACTTTTTTTTCACTTACCTTATGTTGTTGTTTTCTGATTTCATTATATTTGATATTCTGAAATTGATCAGAACTATATGCCCTCGGTGATCAAGCATAATGTTTTCTGGTTTCAAATCACGATAAACAGTGCTTAATTTATGAACCAGCATGAGTTCTGTTATGTAGAAACGTAGATGATCCTCCTGCAACTTTTTTTTCACTTACCTTATGTTGTTGTTTTCTGATTTCATTATATTTGATATTCTGAAATTGATCAGAACTATATGCCCTCGGTGATCAAGCATAATGTTTTCTGGCTTCAAATCACGATAAACAGTGCTTAATTTATGAACCAGTATGAGTTCTGTTATGTGGAAACGTAGATGATCCTCCTGCAACTTTTTTTTCACTTACCTTATGTTGTTGTTTTCTGATTTCATTATATTTGATATTCTGAAATTGATCAGAACTATATGCCCTCGGTGATCAAGCATAATGTTTTCTGGCTTCAAATCACGATAAACAGTGCTTAATTTATGAACCAGTATGAGTTCTGTTATGTAGAAACGTAGATGATCCTCCTGCAACTTTTTTTTCACTTACCTTATGTTGTTGTTTTCTGATTTCATTATATTTGATATTCTGAAATTGATCAGAACTATATGCCCTCGGTGATCAAGCATAATGTTTTCTGGCTTCAAATCACGATAAACAGTGCTTAATTTATGAACCAGTATGAGTTCTGTTATGTAGAAACGTAGATGATCCTCCTGCAACTTTTTTTTCACTTACCTTATGTTGTTGTTTTCTGATTTCATTATATTTGATATTCTGAAATTGATCAGAACTATATGCCCTCGGTGATCAAGCATAATGTTTTCTGGCTTCAAATCACGATAAACAGTGCTTAATTTATGAACCAGTATGAGTTCTGTTATGTAGAAACGTAGATGATCCTCCTGCAACTTTTTTTTCACTTACCTTATGTTGTTGTTTTCTGATTTCATTATATTTGATATTCTGAAATTGATCAGAACTATATGCCCTCGGTGATCAAGCATAATGTTTTCTGGCTTCAAATCACGATAAACAGTGCTTAATTTATGAACCAGCATGAGTTCTGTTATGTAGAAACGTAGATGATCCTCCTGCAACTTTTTTTTCACTTACCTTATGTTGTTGTTTTCTGATTTCATTATATTTGATATTCTGAAATTGATCAGAACTATATGCCCTCGGTGATCAAGCATAATGTTTTCTGGCTTCAAATCACGATAAACAGTGCTTAATTTATGAACCAGTATGAGTTCTGTTATGTAGAAACGTAGATGATCCTCCTGCAACTTTTTTTTCACTTACCTTATGTTGTTGTTTTCTGATTTCATTATATTTGATATTCTGAAATTGATCAGAACTATATGCCCTCGGTGATCAAGCATAATGTTTTCTGGTTTCAAATCACGATAAACAGTGCTTAATTTATGAACCAGCATGAGTTCTGTTATGTAGAAACGTAGATGATCCTCCTGCAACTTTTTTTTCACTTACCTTATGTTGTTGTTTTCTGATTTCATTATATTTGATATTCTGAAATTGATCAGAACTATATGCCCTCGGTGATCAAGCATAATGTTTTCTGGCTTCAAATCACGATAAACAGTGCTTAATTTATGAACCAGTATGAGTTCTGTTATGTAGAAACGTAGATGATCCTCCTGCAACTTTTTTTTCACTTACCTTATGTTGTTGTTTTCTGATTTCATTATATTTGATATTCTGAAATTGATCAGAACTATATGCCCTCGGTGATCAAGCATAATGTTTTCTGGCTTCAAATCACGATAAACAATGCTTAATTTATGAACCAGTATGAGTTCTGTTATGTGAAACGTAATGATCTCCTGCAATTTTTTTTCACTTACCTTATGTTGTTGTTTTCTGATTTCATTATATTTGATATTCTGAAATTGATCAGAACTAATGCCCTCGGTGATCAAGATAATGTTTTCTGGTTTCAAATCACGATAAACAGTGCTTAATTTATAACCATATACTGTTATGTAGAAACGTAGATGATCCTCCTGCAACTTTTTTTCACTTACCTTATGTTGTTGTTTTCTGATTTCATTATATTTGATATTCTGAAATTGATCAGAACTATATGCCCTCGGTGATCAAGCATAATGTTTTCTGGCTTCAAATCACGATAAACAGTGCTTAATTTATGAACCAGTATGAGTTCTGTTATGTAGAAACGTAGATGATCCTCCTGCAACTTTTTTTTCACTTACCTTATGTTGTTGTTTTCTGATTTCATTATATTTGATATTCTGAAATTGATCAGAACTATATGCCCTCGGTGATCAAGCATAATGTTTTCTGGCTTCAAATCACGATAAACAGTGCTTAATTTATGAACCAGTATGAGTTCTGTTATGTAGAAACGTAGATGATCCTCCTGCAACTTTTTTTTCACTTACCTTATGTTGTTGTTTTCTGATTTCATTATATTTGATATTCTGAAATTGATCAGAACTATATGCCCTCGGTGATCAAGCATAATGTTTTCTGGCTTCAAATCACGATAAACAGTGCTTAATTTATGAACCAGTATGAGTTCTGTTATGTAGAAACGTAGATGATCCTCCTGCAACTTTTTTTTCACTTACCTTATGTTGTTGTTTTCTGATTTCATTATATTTGATATTCTGAAATTGATCAGAACTATATGCCCTCGGTGATCAAGCATAATGTTTTCTGGTTTCAAATCACGATAAACAGTGCTTAATTTATGAACCAGTATGAGTTCTGTTATGTAGAAACGTAGATGATCCTCCTGCAACTTTTTTTTCACTTACCTTATGTTGTTGTTTTCTGATTTCATTATATTTGATATTCTGAAATTGATCAGAACTATATGCCCTCGGTGATCAAGCATAATGTTTTCTGGCTTCAAATCACGATAAACAATGCTTAATTTATGAACCAGTATGAGTTCTGTTATGTAGAAACGTAGATGATCCTCCTGCAACTTTTTTTTCACTTACCTTATGTTGTTGTTTTCTGATTTCATTATATTTGATATTCTGAAATTGATCAGAACTATATGCCCTCGGTGATCAAGCATAATGTTTTCTGGCTTCAAATCACGATAAACAATGCTTAATTTATGAACCAGCATGAGTTCTGTTATGTAGAAACGTAGATGATCCTCCTGCAACTTTTTTTTCACTTACCTTATGTTGTTGTTTTCTGATTTCATTATATTTGATATTCTGAAATTGATCAGAACTATATGCCCTCGGTGATCAAGCATAATGTTTTCTGGCTTCAAATCACGATAAACAATGCTTAATTTATGAACCAGCATGAGTTCTGTTATGTAGAAACGTAGATGATCCTCCTGCAACTTTTTTTTCACTTATCAACTCTGCGTAGCACAAAACTCGTCAGTACACTAAAAACTGTTTTCTATGAAATCTCTGAGATTTCTGTGACACCTACGGATTTTCTCTTTGAAATTCAAATCACCAGACGGAATTTTCTCAAGAGATTTATGTGACACCCCTTAGAGTGTGACATAGTATTTTTAGTTTGTCACGCATTAAAGGAGGCTTCGTAGACCCCATAAAGTATATATATTCTTGATCTCGACGAGACGAGTCGATCTAACTATGTACGTGTGTCTGGATGTTTTTGCGCATTTCTTGGACACACATTTTTAAGATATCCGGTTGAAAATTGGCACGTACACTTCTTTTTATTCCAGTTTAATATGGTTTCAAAATTGACATGTCACGCCCACTTACTAGGGTAGACCTCATATAAAATTACAATAACCACGAAGTTTCAGGGGTTCCTTCGTATCATCGATTCTACAAATTGGCTGAACTGAGGAGCAAGAATAATGTAACTATTGTGTAAACCAACCTCATTTTAATTTAACTTTTCGAAAAACGCTTAAAATTCGCAAATAGTTTATGCTTGATTGTATTTAAGTATCAAGAACTATTTGTTAGAAATGTTTTATTTATTTTATTAGTTTTATATTTAATTTATTTATTTTTTTATTTTTTCGTAAACAATGCTTAATTTATGCTTATTTGAGGCGATATGTATACCCAATAGGAATGGCCTTCGTGTGCTGTATGCAAAACCTTATGAGACTTTTTTCATCAGTTTTTATTGCAAACAATTGGCTTTGATTTGTTCTGTTGCATCCTAAATAGACTATCCCAAATGCACCATCACCCAGTCGACACTTTATTTCAAACTGTTTTATGTTCACTTTTTCAGGGTCAAGAAAATGTTATTATGATTTTGTGTCTTTTATACGAGTTTCGACGTCGTCGGCATTGTTCCTTGTGTCAGCAAACGCCAAATTGTCATCCATTTTGAAAATATTGGATTGTCCAGAGGCACATTTGAACGTTTTATAAATCGCTTTTCTAAACATCCAATTAGAACATATGCATAGAGTAAAAAGAAGAAAAAATGTTAATTTTGGTTGAACCGAAACTCGAATACCATTCACACATAGGGGGGGGGGGTGGATTTCAATAGGGCAACCCCAAAAATTGGGCGGCACATGGCACCATATCGTATTTCAAGTCGATATTGACGTTTTTTCATACAAATGCTTAAAACTGAGCTGTGGGTTTGTATGGGACTACCTCAAAAAGTGAGTGGGACACGCACATTTGTATATGTGTATCTTTACTCCCAATGACGAATGGTGAAGTGGGATGGGTAACGCCCTCTATATAAAAGAAATACCAAACTCATTGTGTCTCAGCTACTACTATTTTACCGATCGTTATGATATTCATAGAGTCTGTAACTAACGTTTGGAAGAAGCTTTCTGGCTATAGAACTACTACCGTTTTCAATGTCACCGAAATCAAACAAAAAAATGTTCGCAATTCTATTCAACCGCGATTCTATATCGTAAAACCGACGATTGTACAACAGTTAATGAATATGTAACTACCAATGCGTTACCAGATGAGAGGATCCTGAATTCTACCCCTTAGAATTCTTGAACTCAAACCCATCCGCTTTAACACCTCATAAACTGCTTTTAAAGAAAAATTATGTTATTCTTGGGTGTCACAGAAATCGCTTTCACACCTTTTCGGACCCTAATCAATAGATCTCTACCCCTTATAAAATCAATCACCAAAAAAAACTACTTATTGTCTCAAACGCGGTGAAGAAACAATAGCACTTCAGTTTTTTTTTTCAGATTAATTTAAGACGAGAAACTAGTAGAATCAGGTTATGGAATGTCAATGTGCCTTTAAACTAAAAGAAGAAATACCGCCTTTCGACCAGCTATTTAAAAAATTAGTAAAAAACAAGAAAAAACGTTAACTTAAATGGGCGGTCAGTTTGTATGGGGGCTATCCCAAAAAGTGGGCGTGGCGGGTCACTATTGACACTCTATTTAACTGCAATAAAAAGAAGTGTACTTGCAAAATTTCAGCTGGATAGCATAAAAATTGGTCCCAAAAAAATGCGCAACAACATACAGACGGACAGACAGATAGACGGAACTGGCTAGATCGATTTTTCTCGTCGAGCTTATCAAGAATATATATACTTTATGGGGTCTACGATGGCTCCTTTAATGCGTTACAAACTTTCAGGCAAACTGGTAATACCATTTCACACTATGTGTGAATGGTATAAAAAAAAGATGGGTCTATGGGAGGTACCCCTAGGAACCGATTTCCGATTTCAATCATTTTTCGTATTTTGCTTTGTTATTTCATAATAACAAGCTATGCAAAATTTTACGAGCATAGGAACACTCCTTCTACTTTTTGCACAAAAATCTATGAAGCCGTACCACTGTGCGTCGTCGCACTAAGCAGCAACGAAGCAGAATATATTGCTTTATCTACTAGAGAAGCAGTTTACCTACGCTGGTTACTGAAAGAAATTGGCTGGTCAAATCCTGAGTCGATGACCATCTATGGCGACAACGCACAGTGGGCCCGAGGGGCGAACTAGCGCTGTTTAAATAATAAGTTCCGCAAATGCAAAGATATTTTATTGAAATTTGGAACTTAGGCTTTTTAGCTAAAAATAAATATTCAGTTCAAAATCGGCCGAATATAACCCTTAATTTTAAAATGATCTCAAGGTTAATTTGTGCTGCAGTTTTAAAGTATTCATTATTTTTTCATACCTTCTTTTAATTTTTGCTAAGTAATTTAATGAAATTAACAACAAAATTAATTTTCAACTTATATATTAACTGTTATTAAAAAAATACTTAACGTTAATTCACTCTTATTCTATTAAAGTTTTATCTAGCAATAAACTGCACACCTCTTCATCAATTATGACAGTTTTGCTCAAATGCTTTGAAAATCTTTTTGCTATTGATGTAATAAATGGATCAAATGAGGAAAGTATAGTGTTAAAAATGTCCTCCATTGTATTTTTCCTACAATTTGTTCTAGTGTGGTGCTGGCGTATATTGCGGAAATCTTTATTTCTAGCTTCAAGAGCCTCTTCCAACATCATTCCTATAGAAAGTGGAACCTGAGCTATTATTTCAGCCCCGTGCAAAAAAATTTTATGAATCGAGGACGGCATATAGTACCACGGGTATAAATCGAAAATTTGGTTATAAATGAATAGCGCAAGGGCTTCATCTGGCGAATATGGTATCTGCTTCCGATTTTCATATTCCAGCAACGTCCTTATTTTGTCGACACTATTAGTGTCAGAGCTCAACATATTTACAACTTTGGCAGCATTTCTTTTGGCCGCTTTGTATAAGCTGCTTCTGGCCGCTACCATAAGTTCGTCGCACGAGAAAACCTTAAATATTTCGGAGACCTTTTGGACTTGTCTTCCACTACTACAATCTGCAAACGATTTCCAAGGGCGGCCCGCACAGCTTAGTCTTTGAATGAAACTAAATGGTGTGTCTAACCACTCCTTATTTTTTTTTTTTCAAAATCATCCTCCCGATTTCCAGACCTCTTCCATCTTAAAAGAAGTTGTCCAGCGAAATTTCTAATTATTTTCTTGATGGCTTTTATTTCTTCATCTGTTTGCCTTGGTGCATCAATATTCGCAAAAAACATAATTCTCGAGCGACATATTTCTCTCGTAATTACCCTTTTTCTTGCGCCATACTGAAAAAAGTGCTCGCTTTAAAACCGACATAGTACCTAAAATAAGCAATATCTTGTAAAATGGACGTTTCAGAGGCTTCATATTGAACAGTTAGTATCACAAAGACGCACATTTTCACAAACACTAAGAACTAGCACCAATAAACACCAATCTATATTAATTTTACTCCACTAAAAGTAGTAAAAGGTAATTTGGGACTCAATACCACAATGGCTCAATTCCAACCAATTTTCAAGGTACTACAACATAAGACAGTCCACATACATACCTGGAACTCCAAATTAAAAAAAAAACTTGATAAAAATGGAAAAATTTTATATTTTACTTTAATTTCCTTACACCACGCAAAAAGTGCAAAACGTAGTGCAGCCCTGCAGCAAACCATATGATCACTTTAAAAGCTGCAGCTGTGCCCCATTGCGATTATTATGAAAAAAGAAACAACATTGCAATCATTCCTGGGCGCTAAGTTATCAACATTAAAAAATTTTTTGGCGCCAAACGCATTTTCAAAATTTGAATTATTCAGCGCTAGCTCGCGCCTCGGGCCCACTGTGCAACGTAGGCGCGCAACATGTTGCGCGAAATCCAGTCCATCATGAACATAGACATAAAGCATCATTTTTTAAGAGAGAAAGTTCAATGTAATGAATGTTATTAACCTAGCATATGTTTCTACAGATAAAAATGTTGCCGATGTTTTAACAAAATGTTTAAGCAAGCAAGAGCATTGTGGTTTTACCAAATCTCTTGGATTAGTTTGAATTAAACTGAAAAACATCGTACAGATAATATACTCGTATAGCTTAAGTAAAAGTGTTGAAAATGTATAAGGCCATCGCTACCTTAAGTATAAGCTAATAATTGATCGGATCCGGCAACATTCTTTTTGTATGCTCAGAGAATAGAGAGCAAGCAATAATTTAAGAATGACTCTCTCACTGTCTTTAGTTATTTGTATTTGCATTTGTTGTTTACATGATTGAATTCACTTCTTATTAAACCATTAAATGATACATACTGCGTTTTGCTCTTCTCTCAAAAATATATCCTACAATATACAATATACATATATTCTAGATTAGCATTGGAAGAGGAGAAGACGCATATATGTCCGTTCGACCTTTTGTTTTACCGACCCGATCTCAGACACTATAAGAGATAGAAACTTCAAGTTTGGATATTTAAACACTACTTTTTGCTCTTCATCTCTTGAACCACATATTAAATTTCTTCGAGTCTGTTGTCGAGCGCGGTATTTATACGGCCCAACCTTTTGTATTGTCGCTATAATGATTGAATTTCAACCACAAGGCGAACACTTCTATATACAAATGGGTGTGAGCTCCCTTTCACTCGCGAATTTACATGATAAAATTTTTTATTACAAAAAAAAAAAAAAAAAAAAAAAAATCAACGAACGCTTCACAATAATCAACGGGCATGTCCCGCCCAATTTTAGAGGTAGCCCTTAAAAATCTTTTTACCCAGCTTTAGTTTGTTAGGTTTTACAATTATTTTTCTTATTTATACAGACAGACAGACGGACATGGCTATATCGACTCAGCTTACGATGCTTATCAAGTTTGTACATTTCTAGAGTATATATGTCTGTCTGATATATACATACATTTGCATAAACTTAATAATTTCTGCTGATTTATGTAACACTGCTTTGACATCACTTCAGGCAGAGTATTACATATTTTGCACACTCCTTAACCTTCGTACAAAGATGTTGCAGTCAATTTACCAAATTGATTTTCCACGCAAAGTCCTTATACCTATGAAGGAAAGGTACTTGTTGGTAAACACTCAACTTGCAACCTACAGCAGCATACTACTTTCACAGCTTCAATCAAAGTGAATTGAGTAGACAAATGAAATGACTTGAATTGTGGTAAAACTTTTCAAGTGATTTTTTATCGAAGAGTAAATGAAAGGACGAAGCATGAACTGCTGCTGGAACGGCTGGAGGAAAGTACGCACAGAAAGCAGCTTGTAACTTGCTCATCAAAGGACACCGTGTTATTGATGACTAGTTGACTGAGTGACTAACTGGCTGTCGTTGTATGAAGGAGTGATCAGAGTATAGGCGGAAACTACTGAACACTCTCCTCCTCTCCTCCTCTCCTCCTCTGCGCCTGAGTGATTTGCTATACAAAAACTCTAAATGTCTACAGGTGGCCGTCTCTTGCACAGCAAAATCTTTTTAAGTACCTATCCTTCTCGTCTTACGTCACAAAAGCTATTTTGTCAACAAAATTGCAGTGTCGCCAGCACCATTGATTTTGTCGTTTCAAATTTTTTTCAGCACATTGACGTTTCGTTTGTTGGCATAGCAACTCAATGATTTCAATAAACATTTTAAGCAGCGCAACAATTTTTTCCCACAACAAACCCATTCACTTTTAAAACATAAAGAATAAATATTTGTAAAGAATGAGAGCTAGTTTTTTTTTTCAAGATGTTGTTTTATACTCGTACTAAAGTTTGAAAGGTTTTGGAATTTTAAAATTTTATGAATGTTGGCTTGAAATCGAATTTGATTCATCAAGACCACAAACTAAATTACGACACGGCTTCAAATAAATTCTAGCAGGAACCGAAACAATTATAAGTTTTATTTTAAAATTCTAGCTAAAACAGTTATATTTTTGACATTTTTTTTTAAATCTAAAAAATTTAGTATAAGATAACTGCGTATGGCCAAGGAGAATCGAAATGTTTAAGTTCGAAGTCTCTAGCGCTTATAGTTTCTCAGATCTGTTGTCTCATACATACAGACGGACGGACATATATGGATAAATCGACTCAGTTTTCGATGCTAGTCAAGCATACATATACTTTATATAATCACTCAATGAACTACAAGGTTGATATAAAAATAAACGCTATTTTTTGCTATAAAATAAAACATTAGAAAGGTCTTTGAAATAACTCAGTAATCACTACTTTATGAAAGTTAAAGATCAAAATTGATTTTTAAAGTCAAATTGTTTGACGAATTCCTGAAAATTCAATTGAAAATGTCGTGGTTTTTTGGAGATATTAGCTCAATTTTGATATATAATTCCCATCAGTTTGGTACGAGGGTGTGAGAGTTTGTTAAATAGAAGAAGCAAATCACTTTGACCAGCAGAATTTTTATATTTAGTGCAGGCGCCAAAGGATGTTGAGTAAGCAAAATATGAGGACCAGGCAACTATGCTCAAATTCTTTTAACTGAGACACCAAATAAAAAAAAAAAACAAGAAAAAACGTCAACTTCGGTTGAACCGAAGCTTTAATACCATTCACAAGAAATTTTAAATTGTATTGTAATACATAAAAGTGGAGGTTTAAAAAGGGGCTGCACCAAAAAGTGGGTGGTACGCGCCCATTAGTAGATGTGTATGAAGTGACCATCTATAAGAAGCCGTCATATCGAATTTCAAGTTGATAGTTACGTTTTTTATACAAATGCATAAAAGTGAGCTGTGGATTTGTATGGGACTACCACAAAAAGTGGGCGGGACACGTCCATTTGTATATGTATTTGAAGCAGTTGTCCATTAAAATCCACTAAATCGAATTTAAAGCAAATATTAATTTAAATAAAGAATTTTTTTTATAAAAAAAAACAAAAGTGGGATGTGAGTTTGTATGGGGGCTACCCCAAAAAGTAGGCGGGACACGCCCATTAGTCTATGTATGTTAAGCGGCTATCCATTAAAAGCCACCACGTCGCATTTCAACCTAATATTGACTCTAACAAAGAAGTTTCTCATACAAAAACACAAAATTGCGCAGTAGGTTTGTATGGGGGCTACCCCAATAAGTGGGCGGGTCTCACCTATTAATGTATATGTGAAGTGTTCGTCTATTTGAAGCTACCATATCAAATATTAAGTTGATATTGACTACAATAAAAAAGTTTTTCATACAAAAAGTCAAAAGTTTGCGGTGGGTTTGTATGGGGGCTAACTCATATAGTGGGCGTGCCGGGTCAATCTTGATACTCTATTAAACTGCAATAATTAGAAGTGTGTGTGTAAATTTTCAACTGGATAGCGTCAAAATTGGTGCCCAAAAAATGCGCAACTACATACAGACAGATGGACATACAGACGGTCATGGCTAGATCGACCCATCTCGTCGAGCTGATCAAGAATATATATACTTTATGGGGTCTACGATGCCTCCATTAATGCGTTACAAACTGCCAGACAAACTGATAATACCATTTCACACTAAGTGTGAATGGTATAAAAAACCATGTTGCCAGCAGCTATGCTTTTTCCCTTTCTTTCCCTTAGAACTGCCCTTCTCCCCTCTCTGTGCGTAGATGCGTCAAAGTGCTCGTAATAGTCAGTAGAAAATAATTCTTGTTGACAATTTTGTAACTGACAATTTTGTAATTACTTCTGAAAAAAAAGTAAAAGTACTTCTAATAAAAAGTTTCAAGATATGCACTAGATTTAAGTCTCTTTCAAACAACATTCATGTTGGCTAATAAATCTGGCTTTCACACAAAAATTTTTGCATCTTTCGAAATTTTGAATTACTGCAAGTACCGTTTGGATGCAGAAGGATTTTACAGGAAATCTCCACAATCGGAACTAGTAGCACTTAAATTTACATACTTCAAAAATATCTATTTTGGATGGTATGTTCATCGAATCCAATTAAAAAATCTCATTGTCTGAAAATATGTGTTTTTAGTGACACTTTGAGCAAAGAGTCAGAGAGAAATCGTTCGCATCGGTTCTGTAGAAAAACGCGGTTTGCGCTCAACGAACAACTTTTCCTCTTTGTTCTGTTTTGGTCTGGTTATTCCCGGACCGTTTGGTTGAGTGAAATGAAGCAAAAAATCTTTTGCGTATGGATACGTATATGCGAGTGTGGCGCCGGTTGTGAAGACAGCTCGCCTATTTGCACACTGGGATGTATATGAAGGAAAAAGTTTTTTCTTTTAAAAAAAATTAAAAATTTTCTTTTAACTCAAAAATTTTTTTCAAGTATAGAAAAATCCATATTTAAAAATTTAGTTACACATTAAAGATACACATTTTTCAGCCAAACGAGCCACTGTGTTCATTTGCTGAGTCTCATTGTGCGACCGTCAATCGTATCTCTCTTTAAAGGTTGTTCTTTAACAGAGCGTCACACGAATAGCTCAACTCAAACCGCTCAACAGAAAACAAAAACGAAAAGAAACAAAGTCTGCTGCTCAGAGAGAGAGAGAGAGAGAGCGAGTGTGTATGTTTTTTTTTCGCTTATGTTTATGAGCAGAGCGTAATGAAAAAAACAAAAAAAAAAAACGGTCAACTGTTATTTGCAAGCATTGTGTTCAATGTCCAGTTTTGATGATCCAACAAATTGTTTCAAATTACAAGGCTCTTCATTTTTTGAAGTACCAGACAGCTATGCTATGGAAGCCGATTCAAGGATAATAAATCCAATCTGCCCATATCATAATCCTTAGCGCCGATATAGATGTTTTCACCTTGGGAATTTATTTCTGGAACTAGATGGTCCCCGCGACGTTGTACGCGGCCATGCTGCGAGAGAAAGAGATAAAACGCGTTTCTATATAGTTTGCCTATCCTTTGTCTCCTATTTGTGATATGGTTCGTACGTCCACTCTACTCTATCGTCATAAACGTTATTTTTATTATTGTTGTTGCTGTACACTATCGTCATATACGTTCTTGTTGTTGTTGTACTTGTGGCTGCATATGTATTGTACATACATACATATATATATATATATATACATAAAATTTAGAAATTAATAAAAAATTTATAAAAATAAATAAAATTTATAAAATAAAAGTAGCCAAAGTTACTCCTTATTACATCAGCTATCTGCCAGTGATAGTCCCGTCAAAAAAAATTTAGTTTGGTATATGTACCGTAAACGAGGGGTACTATTTATATTTCGGGAATAGCTAATAATAAACATTTTTAAATGAAAATGGTTTTATTGTTTTTCAAAATATTCCCCTTGATAATCAAGACACTTTTGCATTCAGCAGTTTATCCATTCCTCTTGAGACACCTCAAAAACGTGGTTGTTGAACGCTTCAATTGCTTCTTCGGCACTCGTAAATCATTGATCACGCAGTTTACCTTTGATACTCGGGAACAAGAAGAAGTCATTGGGTGCCAAATCAGGACTGTACTGGAGGATGAGTCATTAATTCGTTGTTTTGACTGCTCAAGAATGCACTTGTTTGACGAGATGTGTGAGAGCTCGCATTGTCATGAAGGAGAATGATTCGTCTTTGGCGGTTGGTTTTACGAATTTCTCCGTAGACTTCCGGCAATCAAATGGTCGTGTACCACTCAGAATTGACCGTCCTACATTGCTCAAGCGGAACAGTGGCCACATGACCCATTCGGCCGAAGAAACCGGCGATCATTTGCTTCGCTGTGCTTCTTCCACGAACAACTTTTGTTGGTTTTGGCTCGTCTTGGAATCCGGCTCATACGCACATATCCATGATTCGTTACCTACTACGATTTTATACACGTCTTTTGAAGCACCACGGTCGAACTTTTTAATCATTTCCTTACACCAATAGACGCGAGCCTTTTTTTGATCGATTGATAAATTATGGGGTATCCAACAAGATCAACTTTTTTTTACAGATAAGTGGTCATTGAATGTATTGAAGTGGAACTAATGTGCAAGGATGCCTCTATCACACGATATGTCACATGACGATCTTGCATTATCAGTTCACATCGTCAGTTGCATCGATGTTTTTGGGCACAACAACCGATTTTGGACGACCTTCACGGAATTCGTCTGCGACCGAACCGAATAGTGAATTCAATCGTGTTCGTACCACGATTGAATTAACTATACCAGCGATGTACTGTGGTTTTTGATGGTGCTTTATTGCCATACAAAGAACTGAGTTCATTGACACATTCTTGTTGAGATGAAATTTCCATTTTTTGGCCCATTTGCTTTTCTTAACTCACTGTAAACAAATCAAATAGCAATTGTACATCAAAACTTTGTGAGTACGTTTATGCCAAAAATTGTCAAACTTTATTATGGTGTTGCCAGATTTTAGCTTTTGACATTAATGTTGCCAGTTCCCGAAATACAAATAGCAGCCCTCGTATACATCCATATGCATTTAGCAAAAAGCAGTTATTTTAGTATTACAAACAGACACTCCAATTTTATTTATCTGTATGTTTAGATTAGCTAGAACGTCTAGGTTGTTTAGGTGTATGGTTCGACAGTTCTCATAAGAAGAAATACATTTCAGGATGTCATTTGGATGCTCCATCCCTTGGCGACCATTGCCAGAATGGTTGATTCAGCACTGTAAATGTACATCAAATTATCAAACAAAAGCTTGCTCTATTTCGTTGTGCAAATGTATTAATAAAGACTGTCAAGCTAAATGTATCGTTAATCATAAGAAACAATCGGATATTGTCACTTGAGTAATCATTAACATGGTTCCAAAGCATTTGTTCTGTCCATATCTAAGGGACTGTCCATATCTAAGGGAATGGGGTATACAAATGGACCAACAAACCTCCTTGCAACATACAGAAACATAATTTGCAGCCTTTTCTGAGTTCAAAACTATGAACAGAATGCAGTCCTCACATTTTGCACACCAAACTTCCTCCCGTTCCCGATCTAATTTTATAATTGTTAAAACTGCGAATTAAGTCTTATGGTTAACTTTAAAATGGACAGTATTCAAACATTTTTTAAGTGCACAAAAACAAAAAAAAAAACAAAATCAATTTACCAATACCAACATTCAGCAAAGATCTAAGAATATGCTTGTATTAAAACTAAAAAAGTTTGGTCGTGCCAAGCTGCTACAATAAAAAATTTTCAATAGAATGTCAAAAATGTTTGCGGTTTTTATTCTCGTTCTTTTCACTATATTGATATTATGTAGTTGTTGTACACAGCAGGAGCAGCTGACAAGCGCCCATCATCAGCAACATTGAAAATCATCATCGTCAGAATCACCAGCATCATTATTATGAGCAACATTGGTAAAAATGAACTTTGTTGCCGCTCCAATTGCCCTCGACTTTGAATCAAAAATTGTTGCTTTTGTGTGACGTGTCGCAAAGATTTGACTTTAGTAAGATAAGCTGAAGGGGCGAGCCATGTCACATGTTTGTGTTTCTGTTCTGGGGTGCTCTGAACTGAATGTGTGTTTATCGCAAACGCGTTGTGGCGCGTCTTGTATTTATAATAAGCAACAACAGCAGCCGCCGCCGCCGCCACCGCCGCAGCCAACGCCAATACCAAAGTCAGTGTGAGGACACAATTTCAAACATCTTTCAAATCAATATAGAAGGCAGCTCTAATCCAGCCGGTGTCAACCCGTATAACTCCAACCAATAGAAGCGGGAACTGTGTGGAAATATTGCAGGAAAGTTTGACGACGACGATGATGGCTGCGCGGTCTGTGATGACAACAACAATGGCGGCAAAGAAGGATGATGCCGTTTTTATGACGCAGCGCCATTATAAATTATTATTCATGAGCGGATGCGGATATTGAAAACTTTTTTCATTCATTCGTCGTTCGTTGGTTCGTTCGTTCGTACAATGTTCTTCTGTCTTCATCTTCGCTGCCCATCTTTCAATTCATTTTCTTTATCATACGCTTCACAGATAATGTGAAAAGGGTACTATTACTTTGTCGGTAAGTTTGTAACGCATTGAATGTGGCACTCAACAGTAGCAAAGGCATCCTAAATTGCATCATGCAGAGTTTTCAAGAAAACGCATTTCTTTATGTTTTCATCCAGCATCCTGTTTTGGTCATCTGTGATGTCTTTCACCGATCTCTCTGGCGGCATAGAACTGTTCGGCGTTATTAAATATTTGTGTGCAGTTTTTAATAGATTGGGCAATTGATCTGCAAAATAAATTTGAAGTTCATCTCAATGGAATTTTGAGGTTGTAGGGAACCTGTGTTTTCCACAACATTGTAAGGAGCGATTTATTTTATGGTTTCATAAGTAAACTGATATAAATCACATATAAAATGAACTTTTTGAAAAGTTTGTTTTTCATTATAATTTCATTTGAACAATATATTGATATTTTTTACTTACGATATGATAATATCGGTTCGATACTTTTAAGTTCAATAATAACGCGCGTGAAGTTAACAACCCTTTTTAAACAAGCCGCTACGCTACGCGTTTCGGAAAGAGAACATGCATCGATACCAAAATAACAATTTTTTTATATATTTATATTATTTATGCAAGCTGATGAATGAAAATTATAAATGTGCAATAAAACATAAATGGAAACGAAAAGAGAATTGTTTATTATCTTTATTTTAAATCTGTTTCTAGTTATATTCACTTTCAAAAAGGGCCGAAATATGTAAATGTGACCAATGAAGCGACGGTACCATTCGTTTCAATTGAGTTCTTTTTGGAATGGTAACGTCAGACGGCCTAATATGGCATCTATCGTTTTGCTTATATTTTTGGACCTATCGACCCATCATAGATAAACAATTTTTGTGGTCTGTCTCTCCAAATTCATCATTTAGTACAACGCTTACCCTTTATTTTAAGAGTACAAGAGATCACCTACGAAGTTCGACGTCATTAGTATTTGCATTATGCCTTTGGGACAATAATTATTTCGTAACTTTGAATAGCCATAACTTTGCATCCTGTACATAACCTCAAAAGTGCGAAAACGCCGTTTTTCGGGTACATAACCTCAAATACCCCGGATTTGGATTCTACGCAGCAAATTACCTCGGAAATGACCCTTAAATAGAGGGATATATAAAAATAAAAAAAAAAATTTTAAACTAGTGTAACCAGAGTTCGCAAAATATGCTCAACCACTTTTTTCTATGCCGTTTGCTCACCTAAAAGACAGAAAACAAGAAAAAACGTTAACTTCGGTTGAACCAAAGCTCTAATACCATTCACACGACACTTTAAATAGTATTGTAAAACATAAAAGTGGGGGTTTAAATAGGGGCTACCCGAAAAAATGTGTGGTACACGCTCACTAGTACATGTGTATGAAGCGATGTAGTAGATGTGTAACATGCCGAAATATCGAATTTCAAGTTGACACTGACGTTTGCCATACATATGCATAAAAGTGAGCTGTGGATTTGTATGGGACTACCTCAAAAAGTGATTGGGACACGCACATTTGTATATGTATATGAAGCGTTTGTCCATTAAAATCCAAAAAATCAAATTTCAAGCTAATATTGATCTAAATGAAGGTTTTTTTTCCTAAAAAACACAAAATTGCATGGGGACTACCTCAAAACGTGCGCGGGGCCACGCACAATTGTCTATGTATGTTAAGCTGCTGTCTCTTAAAAGGCACTATATCGCATTTCAACCTAATATTGACTACAATAAAAATGTTTTTCATACAAAAAGTCAAAAGTGGGCAGTAGGTTTGTATGGGAGTTACGCCAAATAATAGGCGGGTCCTACCCATTAATGTATATGTCAAGCATCCGTCTACTTTAAGTTACTATATCAATTATTAAGCTGATATTGACTACAATAAAAATTTTTTTCATACAAAAGGTCAAAAGTGTGCAGTGGGCTTGTATGCGGGCTACCCCAAAAAGTCGGCGAGGCGGGTGCAAAATTTCAACTGCATAGCATACAAATTGGTCCCCAAAAAATGCGCAACAACATACAGACAGACGGACATGGCTAGATCGACTCGTCTCGTCGAGCTGTTCAAGAATATACATACTTTATGGGCTATACGATGCCTCCTTTACAAACTGTCAGACAAACTGCTAATACCATTACACACTGTGTGCGAATGGTATAAAAAGTAAGTAGTTTATTGAAAAAATGTTTATTACATATTAAAATACACACTTTGTGAATTTATTTCTTAAAAATAATATTGTCCAAATGTAAACCGTTGCGTTCACGGCATTCATTTAATCGAGCACTAAAATTTCCTATGACGGCTCGGCAGGTATTCTCCGTGATGGCTGCCATTTCGTGACGGATATTTTCTTTTAATTGTGCCAGGGAAGTCGATTTATTGCCGTAAACTTTAGATTTGACGTAACCCCACAGGAAAAAGTCCATAGGGGTTTAATTGGGACTTCGTGGAGGCCAATTTATGTCACCTCTCCTGGAGTTCAATTTGCCAGGAAAAATTTCATCCTGAGGCTTTAATAACTGAATTTTGTAGGGGTGCTGCTTTAAATCTTTGTGTAAAATGCGGAACAATGATGATCCATGTACGTTTAAAGCAACAGCACGCTTCGGAATCGAAAGGTCTGGGTTGTCACGAACAGACTGAGTAACACACTGTCTACGTTTTCGAAAGTTCGCGAAGACCTTTTAATATTTTCTGTGAAGGCTATTTAATATTTCGGTTCCACCGATGTTAAAGTTAACACTTTTCATTGTTTTGTAAGTTTCTTCTCTCTCTCTCTCTCTCTTTCACTCTTTCTATATTGTATTTATCTCTTCTTTTATATGGTTAGAGCTCTTCGTGTTGCGCGTGTTGTTTGAAAATTAGATTTTTGCACGTTTCTTGTTTTGTATTTCCGCCATTTCTGGTTTTTGTTGTAGCTGTTTCTGGATTTTCCCAGCGTTTTTCTCGCCTTACTAACTGATTTCTTTTCTCAAAGTAGTATTGTATTTTTTTGTTTTTTTTTTTCAACTTTCTATTTCGTATTTTTTTCTCTATATTTTCAGTAGATTTTCTTTAAATACATTGAAGATTTTTTTCTATCAAAATATTTTTTATTTAAATTTCGCGGCTGCGGTTTTCTTTTTGTCTGAATAGAGTTCTTTTTTTTTAAACCAATCCAAGGTATTTTTTTATATACATTTTTTTTTATCCTGGTTTTCTATTTTGTTGGCGACAACAGCAGCGCGCTTTATTTATGTCAAATAATTTCTCTTAAAGTCATATGCAATGGTTTTTGCCTTTAAGTTTAGTTATTGCATATTTAAAATGTAATTGATACTTAATTTTTATAAAATCTTGTTTATAGTAGGGGAGCCCGGGATGCTAAATTTGCAGTTACTAAATCGTCATGGGGACCCATTGGATTTTGAAGTTTAGGTTCTAAAACGAAAACAAGTTTATGATAATTTTTCCATTTTAGTGGGGGGAAGAGCGTGTACAAATTTTCAAAAATGTAAAAAAAAAAACAGTCACATGGAACACTCACATGTTCGAGTGTTTAAATTGAAAATTCAAGATTTTGAATATTAACAAGATTGAATGATTGTACGAGGAACTGTTCGTGCTATGATGTCGGCAGCAACGCAATAAAATCCATTTTTTTATACCATTTACACATACGGAGGTGTCACAGAAATCTCTAGACAAAAATCCGTCTGGTGATTTGAATGTC
Source organism: Leucophenga montana (assembly GCA_035044765.1). Taxonomy (NCBI): domain Eukaryota; kingdom Metazoa; phylum Arthropoda; class Insecta; order Diptera; family Drosophilidae; genus Leucophenga; species Leucophenga montana. The sequence continues at coordinate 401,646 of JAWNNQ010000523.1, forward strand.
ACAGAGAAATTTCGTAGGTGTCACAGAAATCTCACTGGTATATTTCATTTAAGCACAGAAGAGTTTTGTGCTACGCAGAGTTATCGTAGAAAACCAAAATAGTTTACAGACTATCTGATTGTGAACTTTTTGATTCGTTGTTGTTGCGTTAAATTAAATAATAAAATGTGTTAATTGTTGAAATCCTAAGATACAGTTACGAAGAAAATGTGTGCATTCAACTTGCACATAAACAATGTTTTATGAGTTTATATATGCAATCAACAAAATCACCTAGCAAAAGGCTGTTGATATTTGAAACGATTTGAAAGAGATTTCTGTGACACACTCCAACGAAATTGTTTAGGGTCCGAAATGGTGTGAAAGCGATTTCTGTGACACCCAAGAATAACATAATTTTTCTTTAAAAGCAGTTTATGAGGTGTTAAAGCGGATGGGTTTGAGAAGTTCAAGAATTCTAAGGGGTAGAATTCAGGATCCTCTCATCTGGTAACGCATTGGTAGTTACATATTCATTAACTGTTGTACAATCGTCGGTTTTACGATATAGAATCGCGGTTGAATAGAATTGCGAACATTTTTTTGTTTGATTTCGGTGACATTGAAAACGGTAGTAGTTCTATAGCCAGAAAGTTTCTTCTTCGTTAAAATAGTAGTAGCTGAGACACAATGATTTTGGTATTTCTTTTATATAGAGGGCGTTACCCATCCCACTTCACCATTCGTCATTGGGAGTAAAGATACACATATACAAATGTGCGTGTCCCACTCACTTTTTGAGGTAGTCCCATACAAACCCACAGCTCAGTTTTAAGCATTTGTATGAAAAAAACGTCAATATCGACTTGAAATACGATATGGTGCCATGTGCCGCCCAATTTTTGGGGTTGCCCTATTGAAATCCACAACCATCCGTACCCCAAAAATTTGATTGTAATCGCATAAAACTTGTTACTTGGTGTTTTTGAGAGTCGCTGATTACCAATATGCAGTTACATTTTAAAAATTCAAAATGGCGGACCACTTTTAGGGGTTTCGACCCCTATTTTCTCAAAAATGTGACGTGATGGCACGTTTTTGAACCCAGATTCGTGTTCAACAAGAAAAATCCATTGGGAAATACAAGGTCCTATCTTTCTCGCATCCAAAAAATTGGAATTTGCAGTGCAGTGTAATCTTTAATTAATGTATAACTTTCATATCTACATAGCTGTGAAACGTTCAAATGTGACTCTGGACAATCCGATATTTTCAAAATGGATGACAATTTGGCGTTTGCTGACACAAGGAATAATGCCGACGACGTCGAAACTCGTATAAAAGACACAAAATCATAACATTTTCTTGACCCTGAGAAAGTGAACATAAATCAGTGTCGACGAAATAAAGTGTCGACTGGGTGCTGGTGCATTTGGGATAGTCTATTTAGGATGCAACAGAACAAATCAAAGCCAATTTTTTGCAATAAAAACTGTTGAAAAAATGTCTCATAAGGTTTTGCATACAGCACACGAAGGCCATTCCTATTGGGTATACATATCGCCTCAAATAAGCATAAATTAAGCATTGTTTATGAAAAAATAAAAAAATAAATAAATTAAATATAAAACTAATAAAATAAATAAAACATTTCTAACAAATAGTTCTTGATACTTAAATACAATCAAGCATAAACTATTTGCGAATTTTAAGCGTTTTTCGAAAATTCAAATTAAAATGAGGTTGGTTTACACAATAGTTACATTATTCTTGCTCCTCAGTTCAGCCAATTTGTAGAATCGATGATACGAAGGAACCCCTGAAACTTCATGGTTATTGTAATTAGGTTTATATGAGGTCTACCCTAATAAGTGGGCGTGACATGTCAGATTTCATAGAAAACAGTTTTTAGTGTACAGACTAGTTTTGTGCTACGTAGAGTTTTTGTGTTGGCAACGCTGCCATTCGTTGTTGTTGCGTAAGCCGACTTGGTCGGTTTTTTGCAAATACTAAATACACATTTTTATAAATTTAAACTAAATGATAAAATGTGATAGATGCTTAAATCCTAAAACGCAATTGCGAAGAAAATACATCAAACTAGCACATAAACAAAGTTTTGCCTTATGATTTGATGAGTTTATATATGCAATCAACAATTTCACCTAGCAAAAGGCTGGAGATTTCAAACGGTCTAAAAGAGTTTTCTGTGACACCTACGAAATTGATTTAGGTCGGAATTGGGGTGAAAGTGATTTCTGTGACACCCCAGATAGTGTGAAATGGTATTATTAGTTTTTCTGAAAGTTTGTAACGCATTAAAAGAGTCAACGTCAATCCCATAAAGTATATATTTTCTTGATCAGCTCTTCGAGTCGATCTAGCCATGTCCGCTGTCCGCCTGTCTGTCCGTCTGTCTGGATGTTTTTGGTAGTAAGTAGGTGATGAGTAAGTAGGTGATGACACATGGTGTTCTAAATATATTCCTGAAACTAAGTGACAATCTGCAAAATGGAAGTCAAAAGACGAACCAAAACCTAAAAAACTGCGTATTCAGAAGTCAAGAATCAAGACAGTAATTTGTTTCAGAAGATCAAACTGTCAATGGAGAGTATTATTTACAAGTTTTACATAGTTTGTGGTCGACAGTTCTACGTGTTATAGGCCCGAATATTCAAAAGAGGAGCAGCTGTTTTATTGCATGATAATGCACCACCTCACAAGACCAAAAAAGTCAATGAATTTTTGATGAAAAAACAGATTTGTCTCATCGACCAGCCTCCGTATTCGCCTGATCTATATCGCACGGTGATAGATCAGGCTTTCTGTTCCCAAAAATGAAAACTGCAATGAAAGGAGCTTTATACGATGACATTCCAGCTATACAAGCAGCCGTGACTCAGGTGCTAAAGAACATCCCAGAAAGCGAGTTTAAAAAGTCTATTGATAAATTGGTTGAGTGTTCCAAACGTTGTATTGAGTTAAATGAATCGTATTTTTTAGATCACACAGTGTATACTACTTTTTATTGCAGTTTGATAGAGTATTAAAATTTACATGCCACACCCACTTAAGTATTAGGATAGCCCCCATATAAACCTCCATATATTTTATATAACATTTTTTTTGTTGCTGTCAATATTACCATAAAATTATGCATGATGGCTTTTTATAAAGGGACTCTTTACATATATATCAATGGGTATGATCCTCCCACTTCTTGAACGCCCATTTTTACCATTTTGTATGAACATTTTTTTATTCCAGTCAATATCTACGGACGTCAATATCTAGGACTTCTTCTTATGGAAATATGCTTTACATAAATATCAAGGGGCGTATCACTATTACTTTTAGGTCTAGCCTCAATAGAAACTTACCACTCAATTTTTGAATTTTATATGGGGAGTTTCTCATTACAGTAAATATCAACAGAAAATTTAATTTATTTGACGTGGTGGCTTCATATGGACGGACACTTCGCATAATTATCATAGGACGTATCATGCCCACTTTGGGATAGGTTCCAACAATCTTGCATCCCTGTTTAGGTTGTTATATGTTACGAATACCTACCTAAATTTACAGCTTGTAACTTTATGTGAATGGTACCACCGAAGTTAACGTTTTTTCGTGTTTTATGTACATTTTTCTTTTTAATTTAATTTATTTTAATAGCGTCTACATGGTTATTTACATAATGTGCAGTTGGTAGTATTTATGATTATTTAGTTTTATGATTATTTAGTTTTATTAAAATTCTAATTGTTAGTTGAAACTATATGGGAGATCCTGCATGTGGAAACGTTTAAGTCTTCTAAAAACTAAACTATTATCTGCTTAATTAAAAGCGATTAAGCAGTCTATCTTTATATCTTTTGCTAAATACGGCTATTTCATCTCCTATGAAAAGAATATAAAGATCTTTATGAATCTTTGAGGTACTTGCCGTACCCCAAAATTTTATAGCGTAAGCCCAAACAGATTTTAATATAGTTTTGTACAGTCTTACCTTGTTTTCTAGGCTGAGTTGGGAGCCAGTATATTTTTGTTGTCTTCATATTTAGCAGCTTTACTTTCGATTTTATACGCAGTTTCCAAATGAGGAGGTGGTCGTGATGAATTCCAAGTTAATTTAACGATTCGCTTTGTGGAATTTCTGAACCATTCAACACAACAGTGGTTTTTTTTTCGTGTGGTGGTTTACAGTGTGGTTTGTACCGATGTAATATATAGATTTAATATTTAAATTTTTGTTTTACACAGTTTTGAAAGTTATATTAGGTAGATGATGGGGGTGCCCCATTGTACATACACTGAGGAAGCCGACTGCTCACGTTTATCATGACTCTTACCAACATATCAGCGGGTATATTTGCAATATATGCAATATCTGCTCGCCTTCAGGTCTTGTAGATGCGAAGTTGGGCGAGTGATTTGTATGGGGGGAAAATGTAGGGGTCACCTCCTTTACACATATATGTTAAGTTCCCGTTCATAAGAAGCAACCACGTCAGCTTTTACTTTGACATTGACTCCATAACATAAGATAACATTCCGTATACTTATAACAATTTTATATGCTACGTTGTTAGTTTTTTAGGGTTCCGTAACAAAGGGTAAAACGGAACCCTATTACTAATACCTCGCCGTACGTCCGTCCGTCTGTCTGTTCGCATGTCACCAGGCTGTATCTCATGAACCGTGATAGTTAGACAGACGATGTATTTCTGTTGCCGCTATAACAACAAATACTAAAAAATAGAATAAAATAAATATTTAATTGGGCTCTAATGCAACAAACGTGATCTTTTAGCGGATATTTCGCTCTCTCTCTCTCTCTCTCTCTCTCTCTCTCTCTCTCTCGCACATACCAATCAAGGTCTGTATGTGCGAGAGTGATAATTGCAATGCTGCATATTTATAGGAGCCTTCTGTATTTAGTGTCTACTTTTAGGCTTGAAGTAATATCAAATATTATTCGATGCTTAAACCTATGTTTATTGCATACATGTACCTTTCTTATGCCGTACTAAAACCTATCTTAGTCAAATGACCTAAAATGAAACGCTGAATTTTAGAAATGTGGAAAAAGTTAAAATAATTAACCGGCCAAGTGCGAGTCGAACTCGCGCACGAAGGGTTCCGTATCATTATCTATAAAAACAAATCGTGTCTGTTGTATGGGAGCCCCACTTAAATATTTATTTTTATAGATAATGGTACGGAGCCCTTCGTGCGCGAGTCCGACTCGCACTTGGCCGGTTTATTATTATTTTATTTTTTTGTCTATTATTTTACGAAAAAGAAGCGTAAAAAAATAATTTTGTACTAAACAATTTTTGTACCGCCAATGCATATATGTATATTTTATGGGATCCGCAATACCTACTTCTTTCTCTTATATACTTGTACATTCGTTCTTATAAACTTATTAAATCCTTGTCCCTTTCGGTACAGGATACGAAAATTAAATCTTCAACAGTGAAAACACACATCAATATACCGCTTTTCAAGCAGCATCCGTCCATCAGTCCGACAAATTATCAGTCAGTCAGTTGGAGTGCTCTACGTTTATTTATGTGCTTGACACGCCCAGTTTATGTCAACAATAACAATTCTTTCCCGGCTTGTCTGTTTGTTATTTCATTTTTGTACGAAAACTCCAGTAAACTTCAGTGCATTTAATTTATAATTTGCCATAAATTTAATGCGCAGTGGCATGTAAAATTTGTTAGCACCTGCTTTATCATGGCTGCAACGACTCCATTTTGAAACTGTGCTGAAGTATCTCGCAATGGCGGCAGTGGCCCCAACTCCGCGCTTGATATCATTTGAGAAATCCATGCATGCTCATACATTGTTAGTACATACATATATTCCTTCATATACAGGGGTCGGCACTCGAAGTGTTACCAACTTCACGGTGCTTTAGCAATCAAACGGCTAACGACAACACGCCTTTGTTTTGTCAAGCGTCTGTTTGTTATGTTGTTTACAAGGTATGGAAGCATATCGTTTTACGTCGCAGTTAATGAAATGGAATTCAAACGCAATCATCTATTGTTAATGAGCTACGTTACTTACGTGTGAACAAAATGTTTGTGCATCGGACAACAACACGTTACAATGATACTGGTAGTATCAAAAAATGCCATGGAGCTGGACATCCAAAAACAGCAACATCGGCAGCAATGGTTAGAAAGGTGAAAGTCAGAATTCAACGTAGTCCACGACAAAACGCAGTTCAATTGGCGATATTAAATATATATTGGCACATATTAAAAAATGAACTACGATTGCAGCCCAGCAAAATACAAAATGTATAATGTTTAGCACTTGTATGTAAACAAACAAAACGATCGTGTATGGCTTTGGACCGCGGTAACTGTCACAGGACGTTCACCACTTATTTTCATTGAACATGGAGTAAAGGTGAATCAACAAATCTACCGTAAAAAGATTTTAAACCATGCTTTGTTACCTAGGCCACGTTAAAAAGTCGGTAGAAACCATTGAACGTTTCAACAGGACTCGGTTAAGTTAACGTTCCCAGCTTCATTTCTCCACAGCAATGGCCATCATATTCCACAGACTTAAACCCAATGCATTTCTTTTTTTATATGGTTCATTCTGTAGGCCCAGGTATCAACTAAACGAGAAAAAACGTTAACTTCGGTGGTACCGAAGTTTTAATACCATTCACATGAAGTTTCAAGCTGTGAATTTAGGTAGATATTTGTAAAATTGTACAGGAACATTTGTTGGATCCTATCCCAAAGTGGGCGTGCGAAGTGTCCGTCTATATGAAAACAAATGTAAACTTGATATTGCCTGAAATGGTTGTATTTTTCAAGAAAAATTGCAATACTGGGTAATGGGTTTGCATGTGGGGATGCCTAAAACTGGAAAAAATCACATATATTTCCCTATATGTGAAGCGTTCGTTCATTAGAAACTACTACAGGGTGTCTCAAAAGAAATCGATAAAAAAAAGTAAGTAAGTAGTAAAGTAAGTAGTTTATTGAAAAAATGTTTACTACATATTAAAATACACACTTTGGGAATTTATTTCTTAAAAATTATATTGTCCAAATGTAAACCGTTTCCTATGACGGCTCGGCAGGAATTCTCGGCAGATATTCTCATGTGAAGTTGCTCCGTCCTGCTGAAACCATGTTCTTTGGTTATATCCAGGAAAGTTTTGCAGTTCAGGTACGAAGAAGTCGTCTAACATCTCCACGTAACGCTTTGCATTCACTGTAACTGTGCGTCCCCTTCCATTTTCAAAAAAGTAAGGGCCGATAATTCCTCGCGCCGACATCGCATCCCATACGGTCGTTTTAGGCGAATGTAGGGGTTTCTGATGTTTGTGTTTTGGATTGGCTGGACTCCAGTAGCGGCAATTTTGCTTGTTTACGTGTCCATCTAAAATGGAAATGAGCTTCATCCGAAAACAAGATGTTGGTAAACGTTATAAAGCGCTCAATCATCTGGTTTATGAATTCAAGCCTCTGCCCAGCATCCTGAGGCTTTATTTCTTGCACCAACTGAATTATTGTAGGGCTGCAGCTTTAAATCGTTGTGTAAAATGCGGAACAATGATAATCTATGCACGTTTAAGTCAACAGCACGCTTCCGAATCGAAAGGTCCGAGTTGTCACGAACAGACTGAGTAACACTGTCTACGTTTTCGATAGTTCTCGAAGACCTTGGACGCCCGGATTTTGATTTTTCCAGCGTTCTGAAATGTCTTCTAACTTCTCGACCCATTTTCCAATGAGTCGAGGGCTTGGCGTATCATTTAAATGACATCGACATGTTCTCGACTACTGCAGAATTTTCTACGCGCTACAGTCGCTGAATTACCGTTTTTGTAAAACTCACGTACGCACAACGCACGGTCCGGTCCCGAGAAACGCTCCATAGCGAGTATATTCCCAAAAGCTTAGGCTATCGATTGACATACCCCGCGCAATTTTAGGAATAGTTGCGTTCACGCAATCAGCAAATCAAATGTGAACTTTCTTTTGAGACACCCAGTATAAAATCAGAGGTTGTACCTACTATTATAGGTTTTATTTCAAAATTTTAGAACATGAAAGCGATGTCAGTAACGTCACGCAAAGTGTCAGTAACGTCACTCGTACGAATTCTCAATATAAGAACTTAACTTAATGTACTAGTGAGTGCCTTCAACGCAGCCTGACATTCTAATAGAAATTCAATATTATAGTTGTGATAGCCTCTATCTAGATTAAATTGCGCAGATTTGATTATTGTACACATTTCTGTTTGGAAGACTTGTTTGTTTTCCCATTGACTCCCTTAGTGAGTCCTAGGGCCCACAACTCCTTGTCCTGTACCATCATCCGTCATGAATTCATCCGTATACCACACTGATGGTGTGTGCCATGAGTATACAAATTTTACATTTTACAACATTAGGGATGCACCCTTCGTTCATGTTTTGAGAAGTTTCTGACAGATCTCCGATGTAACTTTGTTTCCAGCGAGTGATAATCTTAGGAGTGTTTCTTTGATTCTGTGTTCGATTTCTTGATGAAGTGGTGTCAAATACAGAATAACTTCAACACTACTGTTGGGCACGTGCACATGGTAGTCAATTGCATAGATTTCTGCTTAAAATATACTAGTCAATTTTCCTAGCGATTCGAAGTAGCTTGTGCGAGGTCCGAAGACTTTAGCACCAATTCCATGCTCTATAAAACAGCTCATTATTCCTAGCATAATACTAAAATTTACAATGATACATTCTTCAATTTGAAGTGTGAAAACTTCATTTTAAGTTGGTCACTAGGGTACAGTAGTAATCTGTAGTATATCTACTAGAAAAGATATAAAAACAATACAAAAATTTAACTTCGGTTGAACCGAAGCTCCACAGCCATTCACACAAAACTTTAAATCGTATTGTAAGACATAAACGTGGGGTGGGTTTGTGTAGGGGTTGCTCCAAAAAGTGGGCGATGCATGCCCATTAGCATATGTTTGTGAATCGTCCATCCATAAGAAACCACCAAATCGAATTTCAAGCTGTTATTGACTTAACTGAAGAAGTTTCTCATACAAATAATTAAAAGTGGGTTTGTATGGGTCAACCTCAAAAAGTTGGCGGGACACGGCCATTTTATACGTTTATGAAGCAGCCGTACAGAAGAGACCATCACATCGAATTTCAAGCTAATATTGACTTAATTAAAAAAGTTTTTCATGGAAAAGCACAAAATGGGCCACGGGTTTCAATGGGGGCTACCCCACAAAAATGGGCGGGCACGCCCTTAAGTACATGTATATAAAGCGGCTGTCCAAAAAAAGCCACCACATCGAATTTCAAGCTAATATTGATTTAAATAACCTAAAAGTGCAACTGAAAACGAATTGTGAACACCGACATTTGAGCTAAAAAAAAATTTTATAATTTTTCTAATGCAAAAACATTAAACTAGACGATTATATGCGAATGTATATGAGAGTTGTCACAACTGTACACGTTCTGAAACGTAAACTTTTTCGCTTAATTACATATTTTTAATTACTTCATACGCAACAAAATTATTCACAAACTTCTTAACCATTCACCACAGCAAAAAAGCTGAAATTACTCCAAAGTACATATAGGTACAATGTCATAACAAGCATCTTTTGTGGTCTGATGTTGAAAATGCTTCTCTTTAGTACATGGGATTTTTGGTTTGAAATCAACTCAGCATCTTTTGCACTACAGATAAATGCAAGAAAAACTGCAAAATTAGCATTTTTTTTTTTTTTTTTTTGGGTAGTATAGTAAAATCTACTTCCTTATATTCTAATTCCTTATATTTTTGCGCTAGTTTTTCCTCGTATTGAGGTAAGTTGCCCTCCACAAAATAAAATAAAAATTGAAAATACTTGTAAAGCGAAACAAAACCAGCTTTTTAGGTATGCACGACGTTACAAATGCAAAATATGATGAAAGCTAGGAAAGCTGTGATGAAGGTTGAGTGCAGAAAATTATAAACATATGTCGTAAAATGATATTAATAAGAGAAGTCTTCGATGATACGAAGAAGCCCCCGAGACTTCATGGCTACTGTGATTAGGTACTCTCAACGATTTCTACCTAAAAGTATGCGCGACACGAACTTTGATATTTATGTGAAGCATCTGTTGAAAAGAAGTCATCATGTAAAATGTCACCTCGATATTGACTGAAATAAAAACGTTTTCCATACAAAAAGCGTTTTGTATGGGCGTGGCATGCTAATTTTGAAACTCTGTTAAACTCAAATAAAAAGCAGTCTATGTAGCAACTTACAACCGGATATCTTAAAAATTGGTTCCCAAGAAATGCGCAACAACATACAGACAGACAGACAGACAGACAGCTAGACGGACATGGCTAGATCGATTCGTCTCGTCAAGCTGATCAAGAATATATATACTTTATGCCGTCTATGAAGCATCCTTTAATGCGTTACATACTTTCCGCCAAACTGATAATACCAGCGTGTGAAGCATTTCACATTATGTCTGAATGGTATAAAAATATGAGACGTTCAACGCTTTAAAGATTAATCTTCGCAGAGAATGTGACAAAATAGGATCATACAACTTCCATGCAGCGTGTGAAGCTTTCCCGGACAAACTCGATTTAAAGCTGGCTACATCGAAAAACAAACATCGAAATTTATATATATTTATATTTATATTATATTGAACTTTTTAAATCTGTACTAATATTATAAAGCTGAAGAGTTTGTTTGTTTGCTTGAACGCGCTAATTTTAGGAACTACTGGTTCGATTTGAAAAATTCTTTCAGTGTTAGATAGATCATTTATCGAGAAAGGTTATAGTCTCATCGTATCATCACGCTAAGACCAATAGGAGCGGAGCACCAATATTAATATAAATCTAAAATCTGTATATGTGTGTAATTATGTGTGTATGCATGTATGTCTGTATGTATGTGGAAGGTGGTGAAGACCACATACTTTCACATAAGCGCTAGCAAGCGAACTAAATCTTGTTCAACTTAACGCTAGATGTCGCACCAGCTGGTCATGAGCTAAAGAGGTCAATGATCATGAGTTGGTGTTTTTAAAATTTTATTACTACTTTATTATATGTATTTAAAATTTATCTGCTTTATGTATAAAAATGGAAGTATGTATATCATTATAGACATTATGGACTCCGAAACCGCTCAACCGATTTTGATCAAATTTTGTGGCAATATTTAAAATAGTCCCGTGGGTGATCCTGTGAAAATTCTTGGCGATTGGATAAACGATTGGATAATTTAGATTTTTCTAATTTTCATAGCATTGGTGGTAGAGTAAAGAAGCATGAGGAAGGTGGGGAAAGTGGAGGGAGAACGAGTGGCAGTGGAAAGAGGAGGGCCGCGTACAACGTCGCGGGGACCATCTCGTAAAATATAAATAAAATTACCGCATTTTTAATTGGTAACATTTCGAGCGCCGACCCCTGTATATATATATATATATATATATATATATATATATATATATATATATATATATATATATATATATATATATATATATATATATATATATATATATATATATATATATATATATATATATATATATATATATATATATATATATATATATATATATATATATATATATACATGTTATGCATTCTCTAATATACACTGACAAATTTAAGCTTTTTATGCTGCGCGTTGATTAATATTTTGTTGCCTATTTTTGTTTCATATCAAGATTTTTTTTCCAGTTTAATTCTGGCTTGCGGGTTTAAAGTGTTGCCCGTCTTTCCTGCTCCTGTAAACGTGTGTAAATTTATGACCGCTGACCAATTTAAATAGCCACGCGCTCGTGGACACACCTGCGCATAATGCGGTTTCATATTAAAAATTTCATTCATGATAAATACGGCTGCAATAAAATAATCGGACATAGAAGGTGAAAGAGCGCTACGGCAACAGCAGCAGCAACATGCAAAACAACATCCAACTATTGAGCCAGGAATGTACAAAAAAAAAAAAAAAAAAAAAAATGAAAACACAAATTGTATTCTAGGTATTCGTTTTTATTTATTGTATCAGCAAATTTTAATTAAAAAACATAAACTCAGCGTAAGTACCGTGTACGTACGTACGTATGTATGCATGTATGCATGTATACAGGCATTGATTGCGTTTTTTTTTTTTTTTTTTTGAATCGAATCCTATTACGCTTTCCTGCCACTTCGTTCCGTACTAGCTGAATGCGCATAATCAGCTCGTGGTGAGCTATTTGTAGCTACAATATACGGAAAGCAGGTAGCTGAATGTGTTTTAACCACAGATCAAAGTAGACAAACATGTATAAAGAAAGAGTTTATTATCACAATCCGTTGATCAATCAAATGCAATTCAATACAAAAAGTAAGTAAACTGATTAATGTACGTTATATAAAAGTTTCAACGTTTAATTTCGTTCTGAAATTCATTTTTTATGAGAGCAATGCTTTATAGTAGGGAAGAGCTAGTCAGTGATTTTTGAGTGGCAGTGATTATCGTGACTGCAATCACCGTAAATTTAAATGGCGACTGCGATCACTGTTTCATTCATGGTAAAAACAGTTTTTTTATTAATTAAACCAACACTTTTTTATGCATAGTCTTCTTAAATCTGAATATCTGAAATACCCCGTTCACGCCTCAATTCCCAAGTAAGGAGTCCATATGCTGTTGCGGGAGCCCAAATGATTCCGCCTATCTCTTGCTTGTGCCATTTTAGGCAAATCCTCTTCAGAAATTTGCATTATAAAGCATAATTTTGACAACACCAAGTGTTTTTTTTTTAACGTTCTTGCAGTATCCAAGCGTGATAGCCAAATGTGCCACCAAATTGATATCTAGTGACATTTTCTACAGAGAGAAATTTAACTTAAAATGGCACAAGAAACCATTCGATAGAGTGGTAGATGGTCGGAATCATTGGTCTTCCGCAACGGAATATGGGCTCCATACAAAGATCTTGGAATTGAGGCGGGAATATAGTATTTTAGGTAGTCACCTGATTTGTATATATTCCAAGTGGCGTACTTTTACTATAATTCTTTGGCACTAATTCCATACTACAGGAAACCTCAATCAGTTTTTGGAATAACTAATTTTTGGTGTCATTTTCTGGAAAAGATTGGCTTAAAATGGTACAAAAACGATTCGACAGTTTGGGAGATAGTCGGGGATAGTCATTTGGCTCCCGCAACAGAATATGGGCTGCTTACAAAGATTTACGGAATTGTGGCGGGAACAGGGTATTTTAGGTGGTCACCTGATTTGCACATATTCTAGTGGCAAATATGGTTGATTGCAGCGCCCATTCCGAAAACCCATATCACACATTATCCTTTGCAGGATTGACCAAGTGGCGTATCTTCACTACAATTCTTTGGAATTCAGGAAATTGCCATAAGTTTCTGGAATTTCTGCTTTTTTGTGCCGTTTTCTGCAGAGGCTTGGCTTAAACTGGCACTATAAACTAGAGGAGAGGAGTTGGTTATAGTCTCAATCATTGGGCTCCCGTAACCGTTGAAGTAAAAAAATGTTGTGAATTGGGGCGGGAAAATGCTATTTCAGGAATTCAACGTTTTTGTATTTACTTAACTATTGCTGATTGTATTTCCGATTCAAAAAATTGACTGGATCATCTATTTTTTTACAAAATCTCTTTCCCAATTCTGATCAAGTGCCTGATCTTCACTACAACTTGTAAGGACTAAGGCAATACTAGTACATGAAACCACAATGGTGTACTGAAAGAGTTCTGTTTTCATCTTATTTTCTTGATATAAATATAAAAAATTGATATAAATATATAAAATTAGATATAAAAAAACCCAAAAAGAAAATAGCAGCTATAAAAGCCAACGAAGCACAAAGATTGAATTCAAAACAAGTGCTTAAATAGCTTTAAAAATATGAAGTACTCGACTGTAAACACTACCTGCATGATACAATATATCAATTGAGCGATTGTTAACTGCCTGTGATTCAATCACGGCGACTGAAAAATCAGTAATATCAGTTGCCACTCGATATTGTAATTCACGGCGTATTAGTAATATATCATGCATCAACTTGATACTTTGATACATTTTGTGCTGCTAACACTACATGCATGATGTATTACTCATACGCCGTAAATCACAGTGACATTAGTAAGAAACAAATGATATTCAATCACTGGCATTTACAATATCGAGTAGCAACTGCTATTAGTGATTTTTCAGTCGCCTAGATTGTGAATCGCAGTTGGTTAAATATCGCCCAACTCTACTTTATAGGCTATTCATACTGGGCAACATCAAGCAACTACCAGCTTGTGACAAGATATTGCTCAAGATTTTGGCTTGCCGAAATTTGCTCATCCATTCCAACATATCTGTGAGATGTTTCTATCTCATACGGTTCCACTTGATACTATCACAATCGATACTTTCACAACGAAACTCTCAAGAGGAGCGCGAAAAAGTGCAGCAAGAGCTACTTAAGGATTTAGCATCCAGCACAGCCGCCTTTCAAATTGAATTGCTGGGATTTTTACGCGGATCTAACAACCAGAATTTAATTAAAAATAATAATTCCTATGCCTTTTAATGTGTTTTTTATTGTACGTTTCTATTTTGAACAAATTTTGCTATAGCTGACCTAATTTATTCCGCAGGTTGATTGTAATCTGAAGAAGTAATTTTTGTTCTTTTCTCACAACAAATTCATTGGCAGCAGTTATGACAGATGTTAGATGTTGAAAATGTGAATCATAGTTTCACATCTTCAATAAATTCCATGTGTTCCCCAAAAATGTATTCAGTGTGAATAGCCTATTAGGTGGCTCATGACCATCATATGAAACTATTTGTTTTTGGATAGCATTTATTCATTTTCTAAAAATGTTCCAAAATCGATCGACTTGAAATTTAATACAAAAAGTTTACAATCTATAATATTGACAAAACGGTGTCGTTGCAAGAAACTAACAAACTACTCTCGTAAGTAATTAATACTTTATAAAAACCAAGCAAGCTATCATTTTGAAGGCTATCTTTACTCTCAATGACGAATGGAGAAATGGGCGGGGTGACGCCCTCCATTTAAAGAAATACCAAACTCACTGTGTCTCAGCTACTACTATTTTAACGAAGAAGAAACTTTCTGGCTATAGAACTACTACCGTTTTCAATGTCACCGAAATCAAACAAAAAAATGTTCGCAATTCTATTCAACCGCGATTCTATATCGTAAAACCGACGATTGTACAACAGTTAATGAATATGGAACTTCCAGGAGAGAGGATCCTGAATTCTACCCCTTAGAATTCTTGAACTTCTCAAACCCATCCGCTTTACCACCTCATAAACTGCTTTTAAAGAAAATTTATGTTATTCTTGGGTGTCACAGAAATCGCTTTCACACCATTTCGGACCCTAAACAATTTCGTTGGAGTGTGTCACAGAAATCTCTTTCAAATCGTTTCAAATATCAACAGCCTTTTGCTAGGTGACATTGTTGATTGCATATATAAACTCATAAAACATTGTTTATGTGCAAGTTGAATGCACACATTTTCTTCGTAACTGTATCTTAGGATTTCAACAATTAACACATTTTATTATTTAATTTAACGCAGCAACAACGAATGGAAAAGTTCACAATCAGATAGTCTGTAAACTATTTTTGTTTTCTACGACAACTCTGCGTAGCACAAAACTCTTCTGTGCTTAAATGAAATATACCAGTGAGATTTCTGTGACACCTACGAAATTTCTCTATGAAATCAAAATCACCAGATGTCACTCTTAGGTGAGCACACCATTACTGGCAAATTGATTCACTCCGAAAAAGGCACATACCACGCATTAATCTCACACCTGATCAAACCATGTCTTTTCACAAATACCAATAAAACAATTCCCCAATTCCCAGGTAGCTTTCGCATGACCATAAATAAAGCAAAAGGTCAGACGTATAAAAGAGATGAATTGTACTTAACAGATTCAATGATATTCATGTTTGTATTAAAGACACATAGTGCTAAAAGTAACTGATGATCACATTATCCTTGTAACGTTGTTATTAAAGAAGTTTTGTATTGTTTAAAACAATGTACAGCTGCTATTTGTTACTGTGTTTAAAATAACATGCTTGTACTTACTTAATTACATATTCCATTGCCATTTGGTGACCGACCACCATACGAATTATTCGCACGGACCAACTAACAACCTGTAAATAGGTGCCCTTGATGACTTCCTGCACGCTCTCTACTGTTACTACAAAGGCGGCATCGTCATTGATGATAATTGAGCCGTCGTCGATTACCACCAGAGGGTCAAGGTGGCTGGGTCTCGAGCTGCAATGAGCCGTGTGACCGGAGTGGAGTTGTTGAGCGCAAGTGTCATTCGGGGTTTCATGCAGAAATGATTATCTAATAAAACCTTAATTATTGATACTTTCATTAAATCTGTTATTGTAATATTTGTAGAGCGCATTTTTATTAATTGGTTTACTTCACCTTAATTTAGTATTGTGGGGTTGCCCATTTTTATCTTTGCAAGTGTTATTGTTAACATTAAGTTTCTTTGAATTTTCAAAATCATTGAATTCCGGAGTTCCGGCCACAATTTTCAAAGCGGTTCCCAAAAAATGAATACTTCTTGCGTGTCTATGGTGAATACTAAGCGCTTCTAGTAATGTCCTTACAGCAACTTCCTCATGTACGATTGGGGGAAGTGGGTCATCAGTACTTTGGTCTCGTCTGCTATCTCGTAGTAGGCTATTATGTTCGTAGAGTGTCGTAGTCTTTCCAAATGTTAACTGTCCCGCGTATTATAGGAATATGTTAGTTTAGTCACTGTCCATGAAAAGAATAGACTAAAATTACAACTCGGATATTGTCTTTGTAGACAACCCTGCCCTTAATAAGAACGGTAGTTCCAAGGTTAGCTTCTATCTTTTGTTCATCATATAAAGGTGTTAGTTTATTTCCTAGTCTTTTTTTCTCCGTACTCCCAGCGTAAAGATCCTGTTTTGTCTGGAAGCATTATTCCGTTCTAACTGAATTTCTTGGGCTCTTTTAATTATATTCACAATCTGATCTTTCAACTCGGTAGGTGCGGACTATGCAATGTATATGGGTTTTTTATTAGTCACGGAATGAATGTACCGGTTATACTCGGCTCTTGCGATGTCCGAATATGCTTCTTCTTCTAGCGCATGAATATTATGTCGGGACAATGCGTCCGCAACATAGTTCTCTTTACCGGGCTTGTGGTAGATGTTGGCGTTATGCTCATCTATGAAACATCTCCACCGTTTTATTTTAGCATTAGCGTTACGATCTGACACAGCACCTGCCAGTGGCTGGTGGTCTGTGTAAATATTGAGATTTTTTATGCCATATAGGTAATTGTTCAGTTTTTGTAATGCCCACACAATTGCTAGCAATTTGCGTTCGTTTGTTGCGTAATGCAGTTCCCTTTCCTTTAGAGTTCTTGAAATCATGGTAATTAGTCTAACACCTTGGGACAAGACCGCACCTAAACCTAGAGCAGACGCATCCGTCGTTAGATCAAATGGTTTTTGAAAATCATGATACAGAAGGGTAACTTGTTCGGAAGCCAGTATCATTCTTAACTTATCGAAGGCTTGAAATTGTTCGTCGTTAAACTTTATTGAGATTTTTATGATTGAGTAGCGCTTGTTTTGCCGTTATCTCCCTTAAGGATATCAGTTAAAGGTTTCGCTATGGATGCAAAATCTTTTATGAAACACCTATAGTAACTAGCTAGACCCAAGAAGGACCTAACGTTAAACAGCGTTGTAGCAGTAATTAAGCAAAATTAAGGATTGCATCTACCTTATCTGGGCTCGTTTTTATGCCGCCCATTGATGCGAAAAATTCAAGGTATTCGAAACTTCCCTTAAAAAAGTGTGACTTTTCCCACATTAAAAGCGGTTTTTTTTCTCTGTCCCGCTCCGACAGAGTTATCTGATGAAAACCTGACTTGAGGTCAAGAGTAGTAAAATATTTAGTCTTACCTAGGTTTGTTCAAATGAATGTAACGTCTGGAATGGGGTACTTATCTAATTAAATTTGCGAAATTCTATGACGAGTCGCTTTTTAATATATCCTTGCTCACCTTTGCCAATTTTTATCAACAACCAAGATATGGTTACTGTAAGGTGATCGTGAGGGCTTAATTATGCATTTACGCAGTAGGTCCTTGATCTCAGAATTAACGAACTCAGCCACGCCCATTGGGAATGGGTACAGTTTTGAATAGACCGGATCATTATTTTCTGAGCGGATGGTGGTAATAACGTTTGTACGAGGTAATGTTGTGGTAATGATTCATTAGAGCTTGCAAAAACTCAATTCAGCCATATCATCATTTCTTTAAATTTCTCTGCCACGTTATGTGGTACTTCTATGTGTTCTATTTGTATGAAATTGACGTTTGCACAGCTGTAAAATTAGAGTTCTTCCGAAACTGTTTTTGTAAGAAATTTTTTATTCTTAAAATCTAGTGTAGCCTTCGTCTGCGTTAGCAGAACGAGGCCAATTATTCCGTCGAATGGGGAAAGGGATGGGGGGATAAAAAATGTCGTATTGACATCAAACAGATTGATGAGACTCTTATGAATAATATTATTGAAGCCGTGAAACGACTTCACTAAAAACGTTTGTTGCACCGGAAATATATGTTTTAGTTCTTTAAAGGCCTTAATGTAGTTTTTTGATGCCCCTGTGTCAATTAATAATATAATTGTTTTCCCTGCGATAGTCCTATCTAGGTATGGGATCAGGGATTTTTCACTAAAAAATTAATCTGTTCCGATTCATAGGGTGTTTCGATGTCTGATTCCTCCGAATTAGCCATCGAATTGTAGTCTTGGCTAGACCGAGCTGATGGTATATTTTCCTGGGTTGTATAGTTTATCCTTGTTGTTGTTTAGGACCCGTGAATCTAGCTGCACCACTATGTGGTCGTTTTTGGTTTTGAGTATAGTATTGGCTTTGGCCATACTGTAACGGGGTCTGGCTATGGTATTGTTGACCATAGGGTATGTTGCCATGCTGGCTAGGTGCTTGATTATTTTGCACCTGTGCCTGGTTCAGGTGAGGGGGCTGTTAGTTGTAAAAGCCATCATTGTTTACCATAGTGAGTTGCCAAAACCGAGATGAACTGCTAGTGTCCATTGGTTCCTGTGGCGGCTGTGGTTGAGGTGTCTGATTTCCAAAGCGCTGACGCTTTGAAAAATGGGGGTTCTTATTGTGGTTTAAATTGCCTGGCTGACTGGCATTTGGTTGGTTATGGGCTATTCCATTCTGCTTTTACCTGTCCCTGTCTTCTAGACACCTGGCATAGTTGCTTGCAAACATGTAAGTTTCGTGGTTAGCCTCGACCTCTTGAGCTAAAGCCAGGGCTGAAGGTAAATCACAGGGTCGTGCCGAGAAAAGTACGTCGCTTAAGGAGTTTTTGGCTCCATAGATGGATACGCGGAGTGCATCCATTCTGTATTTTGCATTCATTGAAGCTGCAATTGACGATTTATAAGAAATCACCGTCTTATTTGTGATAAGCGTTAGTTTCTTCTCTATTCTTCATAGTACTGTAAAAGTGTCGTGTTACCCTGACGTAGAGTAGTCGAAGTCGGGCAAGGATTTAATTATATCTAGGGACTCGTCACAGGGGATCCCTGGAGTTATTTCGATCTCTTTATAAACTTCAACTTCGGGGGTTGGGGTTTGAATATAGTTTAGCCTCTGTGTTAAAGTGGCGAGCTGGCGATCGAATTCAATTTTTTGTGCCCTAAGCCCATGGTCTAGCATCTGCTTAATTTGTTCACTAGTGGCAGTTCTGGTAGATAGATTAATGTTACTAAGTCTCTCTTGTAATGCCTTAAGGTCTGAATCGCAATCGTTATTGCTCATAACAGATTTACGAGTTACAAAACAGTCGTGCAATTGAAACGAGTCAACAAAAATGGTTGTCTGTAAAATCGGTTTACGGACGATAATTTTACGTGATAACGTCATAAGAAAACATTGATGAAAAATTGCATAATTTTGTGAATTGAATTCTAATGTAATTCCAATAATTCAATCAGTACAAAAACAACTTGTCATATAAAAGAGTTTCATTACCAGCAACAAAGAGTGAAATATACGCTCTCTCTCTCTCTCTCTCTCTCTCTCTCTCTCTCTCTCTCTCTCTCTCTCTCTCTCTCTTCGACTGACCACCAGCAACTTTAAAAGACTTTTGTTGTTGTTTTTGGTACTCAAATGCAAAAGTAACTGTTATTGTCGTCTTCCTTGATCTATGGTGTGCGTGCTTTGTTTACTTTGTACATGTATTTTATTTGAAACAAACTTTATTATACACTTACAATGTTAATATTCATACATTCTACCATGTGCATACCGCACCCCACCGCGCGCTAGATAACACTAATTCGCAAACGCACACACACACTTAACTATAGCTTTCAACAAGCCAATGCACGCTGGTCTGTATATCTCTGGCTTGTTGAGGCGGAACGACACAATCGTCACATGTCTTCATATGTGTACGATTACATGTATCGCCTTCTGCTTTTCGTTCGTTTAGTGTCGTGTCGAAACGGTAAACGGAACGTCAGAAATGCGTCATGCTTCTGCGCTAAACCAAACGATTTAATAGACGTTATCACGTCTAAAAAAAAAAAAATAAAAAATTACGAAACGCTCTTCACACAAATTTAAATTTTAATAATTATATTTATTCACTTGCAAGAATAAAGAATATAGTTTTGTTTTTATTCGTGAAAATAAATATTCGCACTACTTACAGTTTCATTTTTGTAAAAGCTAAAAGCTTATGTTAGGTTAAGTTGATGAGTTGCTCTGTTGTGTCTGCTGCACCGATCCCACTTCCTTCCCGTCGCCGCTACCCTAAAGCCGTCCGCTTTGTTATTAGTTTGGTTTATTTTTTTTTAGTTTTGAACTTGCACTTATACTTGAATTTGCACAGGATTTAGTTCTTTCGCGTTGGGCGCCAATTAAATATAATAACGATTTTAAGAGTTAAATTATTATTTATTTGTTTATTGTTATTGAGACCGATCGTCTCCAAATCGGAACTAAAGCAAAGAAAGACATAAAGTTCTTTTATAACAAAGCTAGCCCTCAGTCCAAGTTGGCGCTGCCGTCGAGTAAGTCGGTCGTGCAATTCGCCAGTGCTGCAGTTTTGGCACATTTAGCAACAGTTCGATGAACTAGCTGCACTTCGGTTTAACTTATATATACTTTATGGAGTGTACGATGCCTCCTTTAATGCGTTACAACCTTTTTGACAGACGGATAATACTATTTCACCCTGTGTGGAACAGTTTTTATATGTTTAAAGTGCTGCGAATTGTAAACTTTCACTTAGAACTTAATAGCAATTATAGTTCACAAATAGTTTTTGTACCATTCACACATAGTGTGAAATGATATTATCAGTTTGTCAGAAAGTTTGTAACGCATCAAAGTAGCCATCGTAGACCCCATAAAGTATATATATTCTAGATCAGTTCGACGTGACGAATCGATGTAGCCATGTCCGTCTGTCTGTCTTTCCTTCTGTCCGTCTGTATGTTGTTGCGCATTTTTTGGGGACCAATTTTAATGCTATCCAGTTGAAATTGTGCACATACACTAATTTTTGTTGCAGTTTAATAGAGTGTCAAGATTGTCCCGCCACCCCCATACAAACCTACTGCCCACTTTTGACTTTTTGTATGAAAACTTCTTTATTAAAATCAATATTAAGTTGAAATGCGAATTGTGCCATAGCCGCTTAACATATATAGACTAATTGGCGGTGCCCGCCCACTTTTTGGGGTAACCCCCATACAGACCCACCGTGCAGTTTTGTGTTTTTTATGGAAAAAATCTTCATTTAAATCAATATTAGCTTGAAATTTGATTTTGCGGATTTTAGTGGATATTGGCATGGTGACCTCTTGTTGGGCGTGCCACGCCCGCTTTTTCCGATGTACCCTTTAAGGCGTTGCGAACATTGTGATTCTACACTCTGCGTGAAGGGTATGTACACCAAGATAAATTGTGCAGCTTTCATTTTATTTTCGACCACTCACTGTTTAGCAATTAAACTAAGCAACAGCTAAAACAATTTCAATTGTATACACAAATGTATCTGTTAGGAGAATTTTGCTTCAGTGAACTGAAAAATTATGCATACGAGTAACGACGTAGTAAGTAGTAGGCAGGCCATACAAAGTACATTAGTATGACAGAACCGAGCTGAACCGAATGAAAGGATACTCGGCGGAAAACTATTTATTCTTGTTAACAACATCATCAGCGACATGCAAGCAGACAGGACTGACCGAAGCGAATGCAGACGCTTGGATGGCTAGATGGATGAATTGTTGGATAGATAGATGGCTGGTAGCCTACATAAATGGAGTGGACAACACAGAAAACTAGTAGCAGGCTAGACAGCATTGGCGTCTACACTAATGATGCCAAAAGGTGTTGATTTGTGAGGCTCATTATTTGTGGGTGAGTGGTCGTAGATGAAGTGACGCTCTACAAAGTTGACAGCAGACACACGGACAGACACTAATACACTCATTCATCCTGATACAAATACATATACTATGTACGTACATACTTATATATGTATGAACAGTGAGCAAAAGCCTTTTTGCATTTGAGACGCACAGAAGCGTAGTCGGTCAAATACATAACTCATGTTGGGTTAATTTTCGACAAAATTTATTTGAGAGCGCGTAACTGGACCAGCAGTGAGAACCCACCCCATAAAAGAATACCCATAAAAACACACACACACACACACACACACACACACACACACACACACACGTTAAATAACATACAGATGCTCAGACACACTTAAATATAGACATATGTGTGTGTACGTACAAGTGCAGAGCGCTCTGACACTTTATTGCATTCCATGCAAGTTTCATGACACTCAACACAGTTGAGAGTCGAATGACCACCATTTCGGCCTACTACACATATGCCCTTTTTCTCTTTCATATACAAAATCTCTCTATCTCTTTTGCACTCATATGCAAATTCCATTGGTTTAGTTAGTTTAGTTTCGTGTGGGCTTAATTTTTGACATAGTCGTCAGTTCATGAACTCAGCTAAAACTAATTAAAACGCGTTAAAATCATACATATGTAGAACATCTCAAAAACACACACACATGCATTTTTAAAAATGCCACTCATGCCTCAATTATTATTTGTTAGTGTGTAAAAAATATACCCGGTATTGCGCAGGTTTTGTAGTAAAAAAAAAAAAAAAAAATGTATTTCAATATATTTTCCAAAACAAATTGAAATTGCTTTTGGGCTTCTGCTAATTCCAATCTGATTTAGCATGATTTATTCATAAGAATATTAAAATTCGAATTCTGACGAACTCTTTTTTCGTTTATAATAAATATTTCATGATAAAGCTCAATACTGAGATCGATGAACATTTTTTATGCCGAAAAACTTCATATTAAAAAACGCTGTCAAACAATAATCAAAAATTTTCGGTACGAATTGTTTTTCATCGAGTACTCAGATAACAAAAATTTTTGCTATCGAAAATACGTCATATATTGAAAAAACAGTTGACAAAGAGTTTGACCTTTTGAATTTCCGTCATGTGTGGATCTTTCACCTAAACAATATCTGATTTTAGTATTTCATGTTGATTTGGGAACACTGTATTTTTGTTTGTTTGACATAGCTATAATAATTTACAATTTCGGTAGCAAAAATTTTCATCGATCTCAGTATTGGATTTAAGTCAACAAAATATGCTTATAAACGCTTTATCATGAAATGATCACGTAAATTGTTTATGTATTTCATGATATTCTCTTGTCGTTGTGACATGAAACGACAGTCTCTTAGCGCCAAATTTAAGGATTCGAGGATGCTTTCTTTCGTTTTCAGTTTTCCTGTGCTATTTATTTGACCCATTTAGCTTAACATACGTAGACTAACGGGCGTGGCCCGCCCACTATTTGGGGTAGCTCCCATACAAACCTATGGTCCACTTTTGACTTTTTGTAAGAAAAACTTTTTTATTAAAGTCAATATTAGGTTGAAATGCGATATGGTGTCTTTTAAGAGAGAGCCGCTAAACATACATAGACAATTGGGCGTGGCCCGCCCACTTTTTGAGGTAGCCCCCATACAAACCCACCGTGCAATTTTGTGGTTTTTATGAAAAAATCCTTCATTTAGATCAATATTAGCTTGCAATTTGATTTTGTGGATTTTAATGGACAACCGCTTCATATACATATACAAAGGGGCGTGTCCCGCCCACTTTTTGAGGTAGTCCCATACACAGTTCAATTTTATGCATTTGTATGGAAAACGTCAATATCAACTTGAAATTCGATATGGCGGCATCTTACACCTCTACTACATCGCTTCATACACATCTACTAGTGAGCGTGTACCACCCACTTTTTGGGGTAGCCCCTATTTAAACTCCCGCGCATGGTATTAGAGCTTCGGTTCAACCGAAGTTAACGTTTTTTCTTGTTTTTTTTTATATTTTAGATTGTACTTTTGCTAATATGCGTTGCCAGCTTGCTTCACATATTTGCCTGAGGTGGCAGCTTTCACCTCATTTCATGATATTGTAAATATATTGCATAAACTTGGATATTAAGTTTTCGCGAAATTCGTAATTACATTAAATGTATCGTATAAACTAGATAACTGATGATATTCTGAGCGCAAAAAGCGATAAATAACAAATTGCATTTACTGATATCAAACTCTTTATATATGTGCAAGTATTCTGTAAATAAACAGAAGACTATACTCGTACAAGGAGTACGTGTAAGAGTACACAAATCATTGCTAAATAGGCCAACAACTAAATTTACTAAAAAACAAGAGAAAAAGCAACTTAGGTGACAACGAAGCTTTAATACTTTTCACACTTTCTTTTTTCGTTCGCAACATGACTACTTCAGTTTCTAAATTTTTGAAGTGAGTGAGTTTTTTTGGAGTCTACCACTGAAAATGGGTATGACACGCCCCTTGATAATTATGCAAAGCGTCCGTCCACATGAAGCCACCATGTAAAAGTCAAGTTGATTTTGACTGAAATGATAAACTTTTTCATTGAAAAATTACAAAAGTGGGTTTGCATGGATAACTGCCCCTTTATAATGGATAAATTATATCTATATCTCTATATAGATGGGGTGTTCGTCCATAAGAAGCCAATATATTAAATTTTAAGTCGATATTTACTGTAATAAGAAAGTTTTCAGACAAAATTCCAGTTGGGCGGAAAGTTTCTATGGGGGCTACCCTTAAAAGTGGGGGTGAAACGCCCTTTGATATATGTGTGAAGCATCCGTCCAAAAGATGCCATCATTTCAAATTTTACTTCGATATTGACTGCAATAAAACGTTTTCCATACAAAAAGGAAAAATTGTGCGGGTAGGTTGTATACCTCAAACAAATTGGAGGGATCACGCCCATTGATATATACGAATAAATAAATATTTTTTCTTAAAAATACAAAGTCACCTTACTTTTTGAACATACATCGTATGTGAAGAGTTCAGTCATAAGAAGGGACCATGCCAAATTTTTAGGTGATATTGACAGCAATAAAACAAATTTTCTTACAGAAAGGCAAATGTGGGCGTCTGGTTTCCATGAGGGTTACCCTAAAAAGTGGGCGTGGCAAAATTGGTGCCCAAAAAATGCCCAACAACATCCAGACTGCCAGACGGTCATGGATAGACCGACTCGTCAATAATGAATGATGATCAATAATGGGGTCTACGATGCCTCACAACTTTCAGACAACGTTACTAACTTTCAGACAAAGTGATAATACCATTTCACACTATGTGTGAATTTCGCACTGTCGGATGTGTCACAGAAATCTGTTTCACCCCAATTCCGACCTAAATCAATTTCGTAGGTCTCACTGAAATCTCTTTTAGAACGTTTGAAATCTCCAGCCTTTTGCTAGGTGAAATTGTTGATTGCATATATAAACTCATCAAATCATGAGGTAAAACTTTATTTATGTGCTAGTTTAATGCATTTTCTTCGTAACTGTGTCTTAGCATTTGAACATTTAGCATATTTTATTATTTAATTTAAATTTATAACAATGTGTATTTAGTATTTGCTGAAAACCGACCAGGTCGGTTTAGGCAACAACAAAACGAATGACAGCGTTGGCAACACAACAACTCTGCGTAGCACAAAACTGGTCTGTACACTAAAAACTGTTTTCTATGAAATCTCGGAGATTTCGGAGATGCAGACTAAATGGGGCACTGACTGCAATAAAAAAGTTTTTCATACAAAAAGCCAAAAAAGAGCGGAGTGTTTCTATGGCCACTACCCCTAACATAATATAATATAATAATATAACGCAAACCTTTATTGCGGATTAAAATACATTCAATGCTATTTTGTTTCGAAAATGGTGTCAAAAATACAGCCTCTGTGCATTCGTTTACAGGAACCAAATCGATATTCCCAACTTCGTTTCACTGTGTTGAGGTAGGGGAAAGGGCAGCAACGAGCCGGGTTCCTTTTAAAAAGGAAGTAGCGGTATCGGAATGGGGAAATGGGTAAGGGGGAAGGAAAAGGTGAGTTTTGGGAAAGAGGTAGAATGGAAAAAGGGGCATGGGGAAGAGGAGTAGGGGAATGGAAGGTAGGATAATAAATCATAGGGAAGGAGGGGTAATGGCAGGGGAATGGCAGCAACGCGCTGGGTACCATTTTAGATAGAGGGATGCAATGTTGTATACATGTGAATAGGATCGAAGGGGGCAGGGTAAACGGGTGGTGAAGTAAGGAGAGGTAGGGGAAGGGGGTAGAGGAATGGGTGCAGCGTAAGGGGTGGTTGGAGAAAGGGTGGAAGGGACAGGATAAATGGGGTAATAGAATTGGTGGTAGAGTAAAGGGGCATGGGGATTGTGGGGCGGCTACCAGCTAGTAGTGAATAAAGCAAAACGTTTTCTTGGGTTTGTTAAGCGTTGGTCTAAGGAATTCGATGTCCATTATACCACTAAACTCCTCTATACTTCTCTTGTTCATCCCTTTTTAGAATTTGGCTCCAGTGTTTGGAACCGTCACAATGCTATTCACGAGGATCATATTGAGTCAGTTCAAAAACAGTTTCTTCTCTTTGCTCTTAGTAGTCTCAATTGGGATCCCGATATAAATCTTCCACCCTATTATAAAAGGTTAAAATTAATTGATATTCCAACCCTTTTATCACGACGTTCTATGCTCTCTAATGCTTTTCTTCATAAAATTCTTATTGTGAAGATTAATTCTCCTTACTTATTTCAGTCCATATTACTACATTTCTCCATTCAGCCAGCTCGTCACTTCGTGCCAATAAAGTTGCTTTTTTGTAGGACAAATTACGCACCCAATATTTCACTCCGAGCTCTATATTCTATCTACAATAAGATTTCTCCCTATTTTTCTTACAACGTCCACGGACAGCGGATCTATTGTCGCTCAGAATGCGATAAACTAATGTTTTGGAACTGCTCAGTTCTAACTCAAGAATATCAATGAACATTTAGACGATCTGGAAAATCTTGGAAAATCCCAAGCACTTCCATTTGTTGATTTTGATTTGATATGATTTTGGCCACCATATTGGATCCATATTTTCATTTTAATGTCCAAAGTTTTGTTTTTGATCAAAACTATAACCTTAATTTTACACATATAAAAATGGTTTATGTATGTATGTATGTATGCATGTGTGTATGTGTTTATGTATGTATGCAAGTATGACAGCTATAGATACGTAAACCGATCAAACGACTGCGCTCAAATTTTTAGTCAAACTTCAGATGAATGAGGTAAGGCATTCTGTGAACTATGGACTATAGTATCCTTTAGTTTGTAGCAACAACAATTCAAGGCCTATTATAAACTAATTAACATGAACACTGCAAATTGACAGCAAATTTGACGGGTTGGGTGCTCGGTTAAACTACGTGACGCAAATGGATGAGATTCTAGAGGCCACTGGAAAAATGGGCGGTGCCAGGCTCAATTGCAAAAATAGAAAAATACTATAGGACAAGAAACATGAGACGGGTTCGTTAGTCTTCGTTAGGCGCGTTGCTGCCCTTAACCTCTCCCATGCCACTTTCCCCCGTTGATACGTGGTTGATGCTCTGGCCCCCTATTCCTGCCCCATTATATATATTAAATATATCGTTATATACCTATTATAGCCTATGTTTTATTCTGATTTATAAGCTATAATATTAAAAAGTTTCATCAAAATCCGCAAAGTAGTTTTTGCATGAAAGAGTAACATACATCCATTGTCACAAACTTTCGTAATTGTACAATAATGTTATTAGGATATATACATAGTAGGGGACAAGGTATTCTTGTGTAGATTTGCAAATTATATACATATACGTCTAAGTCAGGTAAAATCAAAAAACAATATACATTTATACGCGCATTGTTGACGAGCGAAGTAAGCATTCAATTTATTTGACATTTATATGACACATTTTCTTCTATTTATGTATTTGTCACTATTTGAAGTGAAAATTTCGGTTGATAAATGGGCGATACTCGTACTTGTTATAAGATAAAATTACTAATATAGTTACATAGTAGTTCTCTCTAAAAGTTATTTAAGCATTTGGACATTGAAACGTACATGAATAAATTTTTCAGCATAAAAATTCGTTCAGAAAAGAGATGATAGTAGTAAAAAGACACATATACACACATAAATAACTTGTTAAATTTGTGGTTGGAGTGTAATAAATATTCGTAAAAATCATTTGGGAATGCCTTACTCTTAGTCTTAGTCAGAGTACAAATTGTACGCACAGTGTGCGAGACATTCACTAACGCAATGCACTTCAAAACAAACAAACAAAGAAAAAAAAAACATTGAAGTGTTCACACTATTTAAAAGAGTTCTGACAGCGAAACTCTTTAACATATAATTTCTACAAAGAAAACGAAACATATTAAATAAGAGAAAATAACAAGCAACTTATAAGTTAAGACACAGATATTGTGGAACAAATAAATTTTGAATAGCTCAACAGAACTTATTGATTCTACATTATTATGGTATATACTTGTGAATGTTCATATTGCATATTCATGAAAATTTCACTATATCTAGTTTATTTAATACATTTCTTTGTTACGCATTTGGTATGTTTTTCAGATAAAGACATCTTTTCAAACATTGAATTGAAGAAAATCATTTAAAACAATCAAAAGGGGTTTTATTAAAGGATTTGTACCTGCGAAACTTCAATTATTTTAAATTGACCTGTTTTTTGACGTGACAACGTCTACTAAGTCGATGAACGCCGCCAAATACGAAAGAGTCATGCCCACTCACGTTCCGCCTGAAGGCGGCTTGTGTGTGAAGCATTGGTTTGTGAAAGTTATAGTTATGTGCGTATTAGTGTGTCTAGCGCGCGGTCGGGTGCGGCTATACGTCATTAACGATCTTGTTATTGTTGTACTTGTGGCTTCTGTTGCTGTAGCTGTAGCTGTTGTTGTTATTTGTTATTGCTTTACCACTCTTTTTTTTGTAGATTTTTGTTGTTGTTGCAGTTTATATGCGTAAATATATTAAATTGCTTATTTAATAGACACTCAAAAATACTTGCTGCGCACATAAACACACAAACACGTATACGAGCCGAACATAGGGAGCGTAAGAGCGAGAGAGTGTTTGAGTTGGAGCTCACTAATGTAAATGCAAGCGTGATGGGGCGAGATACAGCGATTAAATATGCACGAGTTATATTTATTTGCAGTTGTATTTAATTGGAACATTTGATGCCGACAACGCCAAACTATATAGATACGCGTTTTATCTCTTTCTCTCGCAGCATACATTTATAGTTGTAAGGACAGGGGAAGCAGTGGCAAGGGGAAGGGCAGAACGACATCTGCCAGGGTACAAATATGACATACATTTGTAACGAGTGCAAATAAATGTGAATTTATCGAAATAATTGTAATTTTCAATTAACTCCATCGTTGTATTATACAAAATAATGATAATTCAGTGATAATAATTCAATTCAAAATTCATAAAAGTATGCAATTTTTTGTTTTTGTTTGTA
This sequence comes from Leucophenga montana, assembly GCA_035044765.1. NCBI lineage: Eukaryota > Metazoa > Arthropoda > Insecta > Diptera > Drosophilidae > Leucophenga > Leucophenga montana. The sequence goes on from JAWNNQ010000523.1 coordinate 431,831, forward strand.
GTTAATGAAAAACACAGACATGTGCAAATAGTGTGAACACTTTAATGTGTTTTTTATACCATGCACATATAGTATGATATATATTCTTGATCAGCTCGACGAGACATGTCGATCTTGCTTTGTGCGTCTGTCCATCTGGGTGTTGTTGCGCATTTTCTGGAGACCAATTTATATGCTATCCAGTTGTAAATTGGCACCTAGATTTCATTTTATTTCAGTTAAATAGAGGCTCAAAATTGAGTCCGACTTTAAAAACCCACTTTAAAAACCTCCGCACACTATTTACTCCTTGTATGAAAAACTTTTTTATTGTATATATCAATATCAACTTATTAATTGATACAGTGGCTTCTAATGGGCGTACGCTTCACATATATATCAATGGGCGTGTTCCGCCTTTTTTTTTTAACTAGCCCACATGAAAACCCTTGACCCGTTTTCAGTTAAGTTAATATTAATTTGAAATTCGATGTAGTGGTTTGCTATGAAAGGCTGCTTCACATACATATACACTTAGGCGTGTCCTGCGCACTTTTTGAGGTAGCCCGAATAAACCCATGCGTTTAGTTTTACAATATGATTGAAAATTTCGTGTGAAAGGTATTAGAGTTTTGGTTCAACCGAGGTTAACGTTTTTTCGTGTTTACACATGTGAGTTTTGTTAGTGTGCCATTATTTAGAAACCCTGGTCTTAGTACTCTACTTTATTCTCTTTTTTGCCCGGTCTATCTGCCTTTGACTATCTCTTTCTTTCTTGTATAGTTTTCATTGTTGAAGTGTTTGTCTTGACCTTTATTGTTAAATAAATCAAATGAGTTTATTTCGCTAGAGCATATACAAGAATATCCATCTATAACTGCAGAGTTAATGTGTATTCGTTTGCAAGTATGTGTATGTGTTTCATGTAAGCATGTGTGTGTGTGTGTATGTGTATGTGTTACTAACCTATCTTCATTAGTTATTCATTAGACGTGTCGTTACACGGTGTATATTGAGCGATATTAGTGTGTATGTGTGCGTGTATCTCTCGGCATGCGTTTTCATTATGAAATTGTTGCTCATTGTTTTAAATTGGTAGGCATTGTTCCAGCCTTCTCTTTCATTTACTCATTCATTTTGTATTGCATACTCTTAGGCATTTACATGGCTTCTTTCTCATGGATTTAATTGTGTAAAATGATGCAGTACATTTTCTTATAAGTTTTATCCTGTTCTAACTTGTTCATCGTTGGCTGAGTGCATTCGCAACTTAATGCCAGGGCTTACATTTTATTCATATGCTTGAGATATGCTCATAAGTCTAAATTTTCTAAATTATACTACTACTAATATCCTTAACTTCTTACGTAGCATATGACTAATACAATCACATTAAATGAAAATGAAGATGTCGTTGTCGTTGTCGTGCCTTGTCCTAGCTTATGCTGCTGGTCTGCTACTGCCTTCTGGATTCCAACGAGGGACCTGCCAAGTTATTCCAACTCCAACTTACCGATCGGAATGAAGGTTGATTAGCTCGGCGTTGTTAATTTTATCGGGCTACCAGATTTTATTTCGAGTTACAACAAGTTGACAACCGTACGTTTGGGCCGTGGGCAACACCGTAGCCACTGCACGTGATTGTTTTTAGTTTTGGATCGTCTTGTTTCAAGCCCAGCTACACGAGCGGCCGCAATTAAAGTGTTACATTTGTTTTAAAGTAAGAAAGCATCATCAGAGCAACCAATAACTTCAAGTTGAACTAACGGGCTCCATTGAATATACTGGCGACCGGTTAAAAAGAACCTGGTTACTTCAGGTGTTGATTGCGAGGAAAAAGTGGGTAGACGGAAATTGTGCTGTATGCCGAGAGGGTTGTGCAAAGCTTTGTTGAAGTGTAAGTTTAAGCGGTATGTAAACGTCCGTCTATGTCTCCGATTGGCCCTCGATTGTTTACATGTGTTCCGCTGAGCAGTACTGCAAGGATGTAACATTTTCTGACGTCTCCCATTCTGGCTGCAACTTATATTTGTTCTGCTCAGTTTTAAGTCGGATCATTTGTCGTGTTTGTCCGCTTTCTTTATAACTCTTGAGTACCGTTTATAATATTCAGAAAAGCTCCGTGATGGCTCAGCGCTAGAGTAAAACATCATCTGTTTTATTTGTATTCTTGCGTCTCACTCTCACATTCTCTATCACGGAATCATCGAATCTTATTGTTATCACTGTGTGCCTCGGTTTAACCACTGCAATCGCTGTCCTTCAGTAGCAAGAAAGGAATGAGCTTAAAGGTGTTGAGCTTCTATGTGACACAAAAGCTCGAAAATGTTATCAAAACATCAAGCGTCAGATCGAAGGTTATATTCCCGGTTATATTCCCAGGGTTATATTCACTGAGACTATAGGGAAATCATTTCTCTAACCAACTGTAACCTAGAGGCCAAAGGCCCTGCTGACCCATTCAAACAGGGACTGAGTCGAACGGGTTTACAAATAGTATCTCAGGTACCTGCAGAAGGGTTAGAAACCCGACGTAACGAGGGAGAGGCCACTTGAGCACAGAGTCCAATCTGTAGTCGAAAGTGGCAGTGCCAATGTACCCTTAACGAGAGCACCATGCGTGTCGCCTCCAGATAAGAAGGAGCCTGAGTAGTTCGACGTCGTTGTTTGAATTGAACGGAATTCACTTCACTGAACGGGCTTGATACTGATCGATTGTAAGGATCAGTGCTCGGCCAACAAGCTGCAGATGCTGGGCTCGAAACTGACCTAACTGAAATGTAGAATTAACGACATGCAGCGGTAGGGATATTTCAAACATGTACCTCAATACAAGTTCGACAATACCCCAGGTCAACTCACAGGCAGAACCTGAGTTTATTGCTTATCCAGGATCCCTACCCCTTCAAGGGTGGAATACGATGGCTTAATACACCCAATATTAAGGTAATTCGGGATGTGTTAACAGACAATATCATATCATCATCACATTTGGTGGCTATTCAGTTATTTCTAAATATTAGCGAAGCTCTTCGCGAAGTGGTGATCACGGCTGGCTACCTCCCAGGAGAGTAACCTACAACAATAGAGTTAGGCAGGAATTTATTGATATCACTTTGTGTACCACTCTTATGTCTAATTTTACTAATAGTTGGAGGGACCATATCAGGGCCAAATACTTGCTGAACGAACCACTCAATAGAAATTAGCATGCCTATATATATGGCAGATCTACCGAAACAGCTGTATTCCATGCTGTTTGCGCTTTTATGGACATTGAAGGTACTTTGACAACACAGCTCATAGAGAAGTTGATTGATTTTAATATGTATCTGAGCGTTCGTCATTTTGCTAATTTTATATGCTATTATATACAGTTTTACTTCTAAATCTAAATCAATTTTGTAGGTGTCACAGAAATCTCTTTTAGACCGTTTGAAATCTCCAGCCTTTTGCTAGGTGAAATTGTTGATTGCATATATAAACTCATCAAATCATAAGGCAAAACTATGTTTATGTGCTAGTTTAATGCATTTTCTTCGTAACTGTGTGTTACAATTTAAACATTTATTGCATTTTTCTATTTGATTTAAATTTATAAAAATGTGTATTCATTTGCTGTCGGTACACGCAACGAATGACAGATAGAAATATTTTATAACATCATAGTTGCTAATACAAAACAAGTTTTTTCTCTCAACATAAATCATAATTTAGTATTGGGTATTTTCCAAAAATAAGTTATTCAGACACATCACACCATATATAGGACTTCACAATGTTCTCCAAGTAAATCTGCAAAAAATGTATTTACAAAGTCTGTAACCTATTTTTGTTCACTACAACAACTCTGCGTAGCACAAAACTCTTCTGTACAATAAATACTGTTTTGAATGAAATCTCGAAGATTTCTGTGACAGCAACGGAATTTTTTAGAGAAATTCAAATCACCAGACGGAATTTTGTCTAGAGATTTATGTGACACCCCTGATAGTGTGAGATAGTATTTTTAGTTTGTCTAAAAGTTTGTCACGCATTAAAGGAGGCATCGTAGACCCCATAAAGTATATATATTCTTGATCTCGACGAGACGAGTCGATCTAACTATATCCGTGTGTCTGGATGTTTTGCGCATTTCTTGGACACAAATTTTTAAGATATCCGGTTGTAAATTGGCACATACACTTCTTTTTATTCCAGTTTAATACAGTTTCAAAATTGACATGTCACGCCCACTTATTAGGGTAGACCTCATATAAACCTAATTACAATAACCATGAAGTTTCAGGGCTTCCTTCGTATCATCGATTCTACAAATTGGCTGAACTGAGGAGCAGGAAATAATATAACTGTTTTGTAAACCAACCTCATTTTAATTTAAATTTTCGAAAAACGCTTTTAATTCGCAAATAGTTTATGCTTGATTGTATTTAAGTATCAAAAACTGTTAGAAATGTTGTATTTATTTTATTAGTTTTATATTTAATTTATTTATTTTTTTATTTTTTCATAAACAATGCTTAATTTATGCTTATTTGAGGCGATATGTATACCCAATAGGAATGGCCTTCGTGTGCTGTATGCAAAACCTTATGAGACTTTTTTCAACAGTTTTTATTGCAAACAATTGGCTTTGATTTGTTCTGTTGCATCCTAAATAGACTATCCCAAATGCACCAGCACCCAGTCGACACTTTATTTCAAACTGTTTTATGTTCACTTTCTCAGGGTCAAGAAAATGTTATTATGATTTTGTGTCTTTTATACGAGTTTCGACGTCGTCGGCATTGTTCCTTGTGTCAGCAAACGCCAAATTATCATCCATTTTGAAATTATCGGATTGTCCAGAGTCACATTTGAACGTTTCACAGCTATGTAGATTATGAAAGTTATACATTAATTAAAGATTACACTGCGCTGCAAATTCCAATTTTTTGGATGCGAGAAAGATAGGACCTTGTATTTCCGAATGGATTTTTCTTGTTCAACACGAATCTGGGTTCAAAAACGTCCCATCACGTCACATTTTTGAGAAAATAGGGGTTGAAACCCCTAAAACTAGAGTTTTTAATTTTAAAAAAGTGGTCCGCCATTTTGAATTTTTAAAATGTAACTGCATATTGGTAATCAGCGACAATCAAACCACCAAGTAACAAGTTTTAAGCGATTACAATCAAATTTTTAATAAATACCTTTCTGTTTTCCTTTTTTCCCTCACCCTTTGACAATGCGCATGCGATTAAATTGGCATAGGGTTTATTTGAAAGGGCTTGTTTCAGCCTTTAATTTCTGATAATAGCGATTCAAATACTGCCAAAAACGCCATTTTTAGGGGATTCAACCACTATTTTCTCGAATTTTGAACCCAGATTCGTGTTAAGAACGAAAAAGCCATTCGGAAACACTAGGTCCCATCTTATTCGCAAAACTCATGTAGGACAGTTTTATTAACAACTACATTGTAAATATAAATCGCTTTTCTAAACATCCAATTAGAACACATGCATTGAGTAAAAAGAAGAAAAAACGTTAATTTTGGTTGAACCGATTAGTTTAATTTATTTACCGAGAGTTTAATTTATTTTACCGATTTTATTATGTCTTATTACTTACACTTATTCGCGTAAATTCTAAACCAACAATGTTACCTAATATCATCTGTAACACGTTGACAACCTCCCAGACGTTGGAACGGGTCTTTGTTCACCATTTTTGTGATGAAATGCATGAGGTTATCGGCGATGTTTCTCGGATACCTGGGTGGACGGTGGTTGAGTAAATTACATGTCAAAACACAAACTGCCCACCAGTCGACAGCGACAGCGTAAGTGTAGGTACTATATTTATTCAATATTTCTGGTGCCATCTATACAAGCGTGCCACAACGCGTATTGCAGCGACCATTTTCTGATTTCATTACCCTCACTAAACCAAAATAAAATAATTATAAACTCAATAACTCAAAAATAAAAAAAAGGAATGGTGTCCCTGATTTCGAAGCTAGCGCTTCATCCATAACATTGTAAGTAAGTAATCACTGTAAACTGTTGTAAGCATCCAAAAGAAGTTTGAAAGACAATTTTGCACCAGAGTGAGTTTCAGCATTAGACCACAGATTAAACTATGACAAAATCTAGCTAGCTGAAATATTTATGCGAAAGGTAGGAAGCATATGGGGTAAATCTTGAAAAGAGATAGTCTACAGTTAAAAACCATATAAAAATCTGTACTGGAATCCAAAATGAAACTTTTAATCTGATGGCCAGATTACAGCATAAGCTATATCTGTCTCCAAGTTTAGAAAACGTTAAGGAACGATATTTTTGAGATAACACTGATGATTATAATTTTTCGAAAACTTTTGAATTTTCATCACTCAACCTCCATCACAGCATTTGCAATTGTAACACCGTGGATCCGCTGGTAGAGCTAGTTTGATTTTTCTTCTAAATACAAAATAAAAGCACCAAATTGTAATTTGCAAGTATTTTAAATTTGATTGAACCGAATGAGATTTCTTTTTTTTTTGTTTTGTTGAGGGCTACTTACTCAATACAAAAGGAAAGACTAGCTAAAAAATATATGGAAATAAAATATAAGGAACTAGATTTTACTATACTACCCAAAAAAAAAAAAAAAAAATGCTAATTTTGCAGTTTTTCTTGCATTTATCGGCGATGGAAAAGATGCTGAGTTGGTTTCAAACCAGAAATCCCATGTACTAAAAAAGAAGCATTTTCAACATCAGACCACAAAAGATGCTTGTTATGACATACGTATATATACTGCAGTATATATATTTTTTAAATATATTGCAGAGCTTTGACAGAATCGTATACGTGCAACAATTGGGAGAACTTACGTTTTAGGAGCGTTAGAAGCGCTGGAGTGGATTCGGTTCGAATCGTTAAATCGATAGAATGCTATTAGTTATAACAATATGATACCTTTGACGAAATAACGACAACATACTGACTGGTCAAAAGATTACTACTTAATTTGTTTTCTTTGTGCTGAGAATTCAATTTTTGTGAAAATAAAAATTACTCAAAGGCTTTCATTAGATTCTATGGTTTTAAACATTGATTATGAAGCACCAGGTAAAAATATTAAAATTTTTGAATTAGTTCCATTTGAAACATGGTCGATAATCTTAGATCAATCTTTGTATAGGCTTACCAAACTATGTTTTAGTTGAGTGAAATGCATTAAGTTAAAGCTAACACATCATCATATCAAAATATCTCCCCCCTTCTTCAATATTTGTTGAAGTAAAGTTACGCAATTATGTTTAAGTGTGTGAATTTAGAAGATCGGCGAATAATTCTTCGGCTTAAAAAGACAATCGATTATTTAAACAAAATAGTTTAATTGTGGACTTATTGCCAGTACGCATATTTTGGCTTAACTCTATAACTAATAGAGTTTGCTACATTTAAATCTATTAAAAATAAAATACGCAGTGAACTTTCTGAAAAATGATCAAGAAACGTAAATCTGAAGCACTACGCTCAAGAACGAATTTGTATACGTGCGTTAAGTATTGAAACTTATAATTATATTATTATATTAATTATAATCATATTTTGACATACCTTTTCACAGAAATGTTCAATAAGGTTCACCATTTTATTATGAAAAGATATACGATACAGCAACGTATCGAAATTATTCAGCGCTACTGTATTGAGTGAACAGAAATTATTTTTACTGTCGCATCTGGGCCGAAGAGAATTCACAGGTATTACTGGAGTCTCCAGTACATCCGCAAAACATTATTGCTTGCTTGTGGATTTTGGGTTGGCGGTCAATAGCAGCATTTATGCTGAAACTCAATCGAAAATTGAACCTAAAGAATGAAGGTTGTGAAGATCATTGCAATCATATCTAATTCCATTATTAATGGTAAACTCTTAGCTTGCGGAGCACATTAAAATTTTGATGATTACAGTTTGATACTTTCAGTTCGCAGATGAATAATGCTTAATTAAAATTAAAAAAAAAAAAAATGCATTAGCTCAACGGGAAACTAAGTCTGTAGACAACGTGTGAGTAGAAACATCACAAATATAAAAAAGGTTTTGCCACGCCTACTGAAAAAAAGGTATCGCTCACATGAAAACTTTTATTTATTTTATTGTTGTGTTTAAAGTGAGAAAATGAAGTTTTATTAAAAACGGCAGAGCTAGCGAAATCTATTTATTTTGTTTTTTATACCATTTGATTAATACAAACTTTAAGGGTTTCACTCGCATGCAACAATTATTTCAATCTCTCTCTCTCTCTCTCTCTCTCTCTCTCTCTCTCTCTCTCTCTCTCTCTTTCTCTCTCTCAGATTCGTTTAGTCTTTATGTGAGTTTTTGTCTATTTGCCAATAACTTATTTGTAATATGCAGCGGCGTCGCCACATTTAAAAATCCCTCATGACCATAGACCTTCAACGTGTCTCGTCTCGCCCACAGAATTATAGACATAGGTACATATATGGTCGCGGCCAAAGTCAGTAACGTCACATTCGTACGCAGTATTTATTTATTTATTTTTAACAACTAACATATTAATATAAAGATGTTGCTTATAGTACTTAACAAAATAATTAAATGAAAATTAAATTAAAAATTATAAGTTATAATTATTTAATGCATTACGAACAGAATTTATAGGGAGACCTGGATTGAAGTTATAAAATCTGTTATATGTAGAACATAATCGTTGCATGCATAATTAGTTGTACACGTGTATAGGTGGAACAATGAGAAGTTTCTAGTAATTCTTGAAGGAATGGAGAAATTTAATTGCTTCAATAAATAGGGTGAATAAATATCATCGGAGATAAGTTTCTGGATGAATGAAGCACCAAGTATATTTCTACGTTTTTCTAGTGTAGGCAGATTGATTAAGTTTAATCGTTGTGTTTAAGGCGGTAAATTTATACTAGGATTCCATCCCAAATTACGCAAAGCAAAAAGAAGAAACTGCTTTTGAACAGATTCTAACTATACCTTATAAACTGAGTATTTGCGGGTTCCAAATACAACAAGCATATTCAAGTATTGGACGGACCAATGCAGCGAATAAAAGTTTCGTAACGTAAGCATCATTAAATTCCCTCGACCATCGTTTGATAAAGCCAAGCCAAGCAAACCCATTGCCTTATTACAAATAATATCAATGTGGGAAGAGAACAAAAGTTTTGGGTCAAAAAGAAGGCCAATGTCATTACTACCAGCGCAGAGCTTTCGATAAGGAATACAGATAAAATAGGTATTCTACGACAGAAAGTCATTACTTTACATTTATCGCAATTTAGCACTAGGCCATTACGACGATACCAGTTATGAAGTATATTTAAATCAGATTGTATCAAATCATGGCCCTCAGCACCATGGTAACTCAAACATAACTTAACATCATCTGCGTACATCATTAATGAACAGTACAAATAGAAGGGGTCCAAGGTGACTACCCTGAGGTACACCTGAAAAGACATCAATTCTGTGAGATAAGGTGTTATCAAATACTACATATTGTGAACGGGAATCCAAATAGGATGTGATCCATTTGACTAAAGCTTGAGGAAAACCTAGACATTCAAGTTTGTACACCAAAATCCGATGATTAACACAATCAAACGCCTTACTAAAATCGGTGTAAATGACGTCTGTCTGAAAACCATTAATAAAGCCTTTGTTAACCAATGTCGTAAGTTCCAATAGATTAGTACAAACTGATCTATTTCTAAGGAAACCATGCTGTGCAGAAGAAAAAAGAGGCTTACAGTAAAATTGTAGTTGATCGGTAATTACCTTTTCAAAAAGTTTAGGAATTGCGCATAATTTTGCAATACCTCTATAATTAGATATATCCGATTTACAGCCTTATTTATGAAGAGGAATTATAAAAGATTCCTTCCTGTACATTCTAAAAGAGATAGTTGAAAAAGGTGTAGTAAAGGATCACAAAGTGAAAATGCACACTTTTTAAGTACAGCTGAAGGAACATTATCAGGACCACAAGAATAGTTAATTTTGAGTAGAAGTAAATGTTTAAGTAGCGAATCTTTAGAGATAGTAGGGTTTGGTATATTATGCGCATAACCATTTGAAACAGAAACTTCGCTAAGGGAGACGAGTAAGCTAGTAGACGAGTAAACTGATTGAAAAAATTGTGCAAACAAATTGGATGCTTCTTGCGAAGAAGTAGCAGTAGAATTTTTAAAGAACATACTCGAAGGTTAGGAATACGACGTTCGTTTAGAATTAACAAAACGGAAAAATGATTTTTGGTCATTTCGAATGTTGTTTTTAATTCTAACTAAGTAGCTATTGTATGATTTTTTATTAGCCGATTGAAAATGTGCACGTGCAACTGCATAACTTGCGTAATTTAGAAAAGTTTTAGTTTTTAAATATCGCTTATAATATCTTGATTTTATGTTTTTTAAATGACACAACTGACGTGTGAACCACGGGGGATTAGAAGAACATATCGGTGTAAAGTAAGGGACACATTCATCAAAATATTGAGACAAAACATCATAAAAAACATAACAAGCGCTTTCTATGTCACGGCCCTAAAAGAGATTTGACCAATCGGTGTTCAGCAAAAGAGAATTAAGCTTAATAAAGTCAGTTTTTTTTTTTAAAGCAACGACACATTGAGCTTGAGTTTCTATTGCTGCTATGTGGCAAATTTAAAACCATTTTCAGAGTTGGGTGGTATTTATCCTCAGGATTGGAAACTGGAAAAGTTCGAGTGACAAACACATCTAAAGTTCTATTCACAAATATGAGATCAATGGATGGATTAAATGCGGGACTAAGTGGAGGCCAATTTATGTCACCTCTCCTGGAGAATAATTTGCCAGGAAAAATTTCATGAACTCGTGGTAGAGACCTGTTGGACGTGTGTGGAGTAGCTAAAAATACGGAACAATGATAATCTATGCACGTTTAAGGTCCGGGTTGTCACGAACAGACTGAGTAACACACTGTCTACGTTTTCGAACGTTCTCGAAGACCTTGGACGCCCGGATTTTGATTTTTCCAGCGTTGAATCGGTCTCTTCCACCTTCTCGACCCATTTTCCAATGAGTCGAGGGCTTGGCGTATCATTTAAATGACATCGACATGTTCTCGAATACTGCACAATTTTCTACGCGCTACAGTCGCTGAATTACCGTTTATGTAAAACTCACGTACGCACAACGCACGGTCCGCTCCCGATCCGTATCAGCAAATCAAATGTGAACTTTCTTTTGAGACTCCCAGTATAAAATCAGAGTTTGTACCTACTATTATAGGTTTTATTTAACTTAATGTAACTTAATGTACTATTAACGAAAGATAAAGGGTTTAAGATGACATCAAAACGGAGGTAATAGTAATTATGATAATGCTTAGTAGCGTCACCTGTACGAATTGTTAAAATAACAAAACACAACATTTTTTAACAACAAATAGTCAAAATAAAAAAAATGGTTGTCTGTAAAGTCGGTTTACGTGATAACGTCATAAGAAAACATTGATGAAAAATTGCATACTTTTATGAATTGAAATGAGTTATTATCACTGAATTATCATTATCATTTGTATAATACAAAGAAGGAGTTAATTGAAAATTACAATTTTTTCAATAAATTCACCTTTATTTGCACTCGTTACAAATGTGTGTCAAATTTGTGCCCTGGCAGACGTCGTTCTGCCCTTCCCCTTGCCACTCCATTCCCCCTGTCCCTACTGCTATAAATGTATGCTGCGAGAGAAAGAGATACAACGCGTTTCTATATAGTTTGGCGTTGCCGGCATCAAACCCCCAAAAATTTTATTTTTAAATATTTCAATTAAATACAACTACAAATAAATATAACTGGTGCATATTTAACCGCTGTATCTCCAACTCAAACACTCTCTCGCTCTCTCGCTCTCACGCTCTTAATGTTCGGCTCGTATACGTGTTTGTGTATTTGTGTGCGCAGCAAGTATATTTTTATTCCTGCTTTGTGTTGCTTATATTGGTTCTTAGTTCTTTAACTTTGTAATACGTTTTTGGCGTTGCTTGCTAAAGTGCGGCTGCGTTAATTCGTATAGCAATAAGCAGTTTTCTAAGTGGAGAGTTCAAACCTCGGACGAACGCAGAAAAAAGATTTTATTGAAACAAACTTATTATACGCTTACAATATTATTTTCAAATATTCTACCATGTGCATACCGCACCCGACCGCGCGCTAGATAACACTAATACGCAAACACACACAGACACACATAACTATAGCTTTTACAAACCAATACAAGCAGAACGATTAGGGTGGTCGTGCTGTCTATCGCTTGTTCAGGCGGAACGTCAGAAATGGGCCGTAAATCGATTTAATAAAAGTTATCACGTCTAAAAGTCTTTATTCATTTTTTAAACATTTTTAATGGATTTTGTTAGCACTTCAGATATATTAATGTTATTGTGTTCTGGTTTAATAGTTCAGCCTTGTTAAAGTAAAAAGTCACAAAATTTAAATTAAAATTTATTCGTATCCTTGCTTTTGAAGTAACATGAGCTGCTATTTTTCCGCCAACGTTACGTATTTGATGACAAGATGCGATGTCACGAACATTTACTGCGCTTGAAAAAATTTCGGTTGAACCCAAAGTGCTGTTAATTTCGCTGATTTGCTTGTCGATTAGTACTTCTTCAGTCGCGAGCTCTGACATGACGTCGGTCTACAGTTTTTACTGTGGCTCCGATTCCATCTATGCAGCCCTTGACGTGCGAAGCTGCGAAATAATTCCAAACTATTTGCATGCTGAATTTCACTTCTAAGTGTTGAATGACCGATGCAATGTATTTGTTTTTAAACTGCGAGGACGGACAATCGCTCCAGATTTTCAAAATTTTAACTATACTTAGCATTTCTGACAGGAGCTTGTGGAGGTAGGGCATAATGGAACTTTGGTGTGAGACAAATTGTCCGAAACGAATACCTTTGATTGAAGAGTGTCATTATAAAATAAAAGGCCGATGTAAATAGAGACAGAGTTGTCGCTGATTCCAGTGAGCGCTCGCATACGAAATTTTCCGCAAAGTCGATTTGCAGCAAACCCTCAAGGGCATAAACGGTGCCAGTTGCGCGTGGAAGTTCATACGTATTAAACGTTTGCGATTGTTGGTGTTTAATGTAACTGTGTCGCAGGAATTGTGGTGATAAAGCGGCCAAATGCGCGATCAGACTTGCTAAAGTGCCATTTTTCTTTTGTTTTTCAATATGCTTTGACTGCACATTTTTTTGCCTATAACATTCACGATACCGACGAGCAGAGTGAAATATTCCCAACTGCGCTCTTTAGTGATTCAGCAGTGATCCCTGGGCATTTGGTGTATTTCCCGAACCAACAGTCTATAGGAAAATCGTTGCACAAAAATTGGCGGACAAAGGCATCATCATAATATGGTAATTTCGGTGAGGCTTTATGAAGCGCAGAAACAGCTTCCATAAAGTTGGCATAATAGGAGCACATGCATGTGTTGTGGGGCAATTCATTAATAGGTTTCACATGGCAATGAGGAAATGAGTCAAAGAGCAGAAATCTGTAATTAATAATTTTTTAGTACAAAGTTCTAAAGTTTTTTTTAAACTGAAAAAAAAAACAAGAAAAAACGTTAACTTCGGTTGAACCGAAGCTCTAATACCATTCACGGGAGTTTAAATAGGGGCTACCCCAAAAAGTGGGTGGTACACGCTCACTAGTAGATGTGTATGTAGCGATGTTGTAGATGTGTAAGATGCCGCCATATCGAATTTCATATTGATATTGACGTTTTCCATACAAATGCATAAAAGTGAACTGTGGGTTTATATGGGACTACCTCAAAAAGTGGGCGGGGCACGCCCATTTGTGTATGTATATGAAGCGGTTGTCCGTTAAAATCCACAAAATCAAATTTCAAGCTAAAATTGATCTAAAGGAAGGAAATGAAGGACAAAATTGCACGGTGGGTTTGTACCCCAAAAAGTGGACGGGCCGCGCTCAATTGTGCATATATGTTTAGCGACTGTCTCTTAAAAGGCACCATATCGCATTTCAACCTAATATTGACTTTAATAAAAAAGTTTTTCTTACAAAAAGTCAAAAGTGGACCATAGGTTTGTATGACAGCTACCCCAAATAGTGGGCGGGCCACGCCCGGTAGTCTATGTATGTTAAGCGGCTTACCATAAAAAGCCACCATATTGCATTTCAACCTAATATAGATTATCATAAAGAAGTTTTCTTACAAAAAGTCAAAAGTGGACAGAAGGTTTGTATGGGAGCTACCCCAAATAGCCATAGCGGGTATACCCATTAATGTATATGTCAAGCATCTGTCTGCTTTAAGTTACTACATAAATTATTAAGTTGATATTGACTACAATAAAAATGTTTTTCATACATAAAGTCAAAAGTGGGCGGTGAGTTTGCATGGGGCCTACCCCAAAAAGTGGGCGTGGCGGGACACTCTATTAAACTGGAATAAGAAGAAGTATACGTGCAAAATTTCAACTGGATAGCATAAAAATTGGTCCCCAAAAAATGCGCAACAACATACAGACGGACAATAAGACAGACGGACGGACATGGCTAGATCGACTCGTCACGTCGCGCTGATCACGAATATATATATACTTAATGTAAAAATGCCTCCTTTAATGCGTTACAAACTTTCACACTAACTGATAATACCATTTCACACTATAATAAAATAGTAAATACTGGCTAACCCAGCTTTTCAATTTGCCGTTCTTCAGCGAACAAAGAAAACGCTTCCCTTAAAGACATGATCATGTGTGAGTAATTCTTCATCAGTCTTAGGGCACTTATGTCTCTTCACAGCTCGAGTTTTTGACATGACTAGTGAAATATCGTCGCGCTCATAAGATTTACGAATTTCGTTCGTAAGCTGAATAGCTGCTGGTGCTCTCTCAGAGTTTTTTTCTGGCAAATTGATCTTCAGGAGAGCTCTTACTTTTCAAGCCTCTTATTCTTCAAGCCTCTTACATTTTGGTAATTAAAAAATAAGCTGAAATTAGTTTAAAGAATTTGATACTGATGAGGTTCTGGCAGGTTGACGCGATAAGTCCTTGGTCCCACGCAGGGTATTCTTTGACTAAAATCAGCACCGTCCAAAAATTTGAACTACAGATGATGTCAAAGAGCTCTTGAGTTACGCTAAGCTTGAGCGAAGCTATATATCGGGTTTAATTAAAATTGAATTTCTGAACACCATTATTTGTAGAGGTAAGGTAGCAGTTTGATGTTATATATTCGGTGATGTCTTCAGAGGTTGAGGACTCTGCAAACAGATATTTAAACACATTTCACATGCCTCAAAATATGCAAACTAAATTGTAGCATAAAATTTACATCTCGGCAAAATATTTAAACTACAACCAAACGACTCAACTAAAATTGTGCATCTGCACTTCAAATGTGTACATAACTACTGCCAATTCAGCCCAGCTTCTAGTTTTAGCTAATCTGAAAAACTGACTAACTGATTGACGTTATCTACCCGGTGAAGAACGTTTGCAGCAGTTTCAGTTTATGTCTGACAAACTCATTAAGCAAAATTACAAACAAAATTGTGAGGAAAAAATTGTTTTCATTTTTTTTTTTGCGCTTCTCATGAGAGAATCACACTTGGTCAAATGCTTGTTGCCTAATGTACCGAGCTGAACTGGCTCACTGAGTGTTCATACATACATATATTCACTTGCAGAGTGAACGCCTTCAAATGTCCGTCCGATAATTCAGTTGAAGAACTAAAAATTCGGAGAGCAACTTACTAAAATCTGAAAACAAACAAAACTCAAAATGAATAGCAGTGGAAGGCAAAGTGATGGGAAATTTTGTACAGACAACAAAACGGAAATGACAAGTGCAAACGGAAGTTGCATATAATGTTCGCACTGCAGAGAAACATGTCTCTCTCACACACTCTCACTTTTAGATATTAAAAGTTGCTATATATACATATATGAATTAGATATATACAAACATATATACTCGTACATACAGAACAAAGTAAACTTACAAACTCACAAAAGTGCTTAACTGACCAGCAACAATAATGAAAACAGCGACCACACAAACAGACAAAGCAAATACCCACATGTGGGCGTACTTATATCTTCCTTTATCACTGTTAAGCTCTGTCTCCCTCTCACTTAAAGCAGTCGAAAAAAAAAATGAATTGCTCATACGATTACAAATGTGCTTCCGGTTTTGACAGCACTTCCGGTTTGGTCAATGTGGCAATATGTGATGTAGCAACTGTTTCAGCCAAATTGTACACTGTACTTTTTTTTTAGATACCTTCATACGTGAATAGATGACGAAAAGGACAATGAAATTAAATTGAATAAAATCATTTGCTCGATTGGACCAATTTCATTTAACACATTTTAAGCTTCTAAAAGTTGTTGGTAGTAGCTAATAAACAGATTATTTCAAATTTGCTATACATTATCCTGATGGTATAAGTGTATACTAATTTTGTGCAAATGTATGTAACATGAAAACAATGTGTGATCATATGCAAACGACACTAAAGCTCATTTCTAGTTTGGTAGACTCTTCAGGGTTAGGAGTAAATCCCAAAAGGTACAAGATACCCAATTTAGTCCCTCCGAAACTGTATGGGGTACATCTCACACTCGTAGTTCCTGGGCATAATACTAGATAGGAAGCAGCTGTAGAATGATAACATAACATAAAAGAAAGAGTAAAAAAAGTAATGGTAGCACTGTTTGCATGCAACAAAGCCAGTGGCAAAATATGAGGGTTCTCTTCAGCATTTATATACTGGCTGTATACTGCATACCTATCTGTTTGGTAGGAAATTTCAAATTGTTACCGATCACAGGCCTTTATTATGGCTTATGAGCTTAAAATAACACAATTCAAAACTAATTCGTTGGCGTTTAAAGTTAGTAGAATTTGATTACGAAATACGATATACAAAAAAGGAAAACAAAATACAAACGCTGATGCCTTGAGTAGAATTCAAATCGACATCAATCTTAACGATATATCTGAGCAATATTCATGCGGTGCTACCATTCATTGAGCCAAAGAAAATACTGATGATTCCTACCTCAGAAAAGCCATTAAACGATTTCAACACAAAATTTTCGCAACTAGTTCTCCAAGAAATAAATGATATTTTCAATCACTGACATTTACAATATCGGGTAGCAACTGATATTAGTGATTTTTCAGACGCGGTGATTGAATTACAGGTTGTGAAATATCGCTCAACTCTACTAGAAACACCGTCTAAGAGCAAATCCCGAAGAAATGTCAAACAAGGATTTAATGAAAAAACTGTTCTAGACATATTCAAACAATTTTTTTTTGATATGTTGGTAAGCTTTTTATGCTATAAAATACAATTTTTTTCACCTCGCCCACTTTCGTCTTTATTTTTTAAGAAAAAATCTTTATTAAAACAAATATTAGCTTGAAATTCGATTTTGTGGATTTTAGTGGACAACCGATTCATACACATATACAAATGTGCGTGCGTGTGCCGCCCACTTTTTGAGGTAGTCGCATATAAAACCACAGCTCACTTTTATGCATTTATATGGAAAACGTCAATATAAACTTGAAATTCGATATGGTGGCATCTTACACATCTACAACATCGCTTCATACACATCTACTAGTGAGCGTGTACCGTCCACTTTGTGGGGTAGCCCCTATTTGAACCCCCACTTTTATGTTTTATAATACTATTTACAATTTCGTGAGAATGGTTTCAGGGCTTCGGTTCAACCGAAGTTAGCGTTTTTTCTTGATTTTTACTAATTTTTTAGATAGCTGGTCGAAAGGCGGTATTTCTTCTTTTAGTTTAATGGCACATCGCACTTGGCCGGTATATTTATTTAATATAATATTCTTAGCAACAAAACAAACAAGTTTCAGTAGAATTTAAGTTGGTTAGTTTATTCAAATCAAATTAATTAAGGAAAAATAAATATTTGGGCGTTTCATAACGATAAGATACTTTTCAATAATGATTTAACAAATTGATTGATAGACAATTCTTTGGGGTTATGTGCAGATATTTAACTTTTTAAATGTCAATAGGATTACCTCCACCTTAAGCAATACAAAACAATCTTTTTTTCTTTAGTTCGTTCAATAATGTGTTGAATTGGCGATTTTCATCGTAAACTCGTCTTACTAACATAAATCACACATTTTCAATGTGATTTAAGTCCGGCGAAGAGGCCGGCCAGTCCATAGTTATGATAGAGCAATGAGTTAAAAAGCATTTTGTTTCCCTGCTAACATGAATGCGAGAGTTATCTTGTTGAAATATAAGTGGTTCTTCTCTGTTTGCTTCAATATAAGGAAGGAGACACCCTTCTAATACACGAATGTACTCCTTGCTGTTCATTCGAGATGAAGTGAACTACCACCAAAATTTCGTTTGGAAAAGTAAATTGGATACTTTCGCAAATCACTCCAATAGAATCGGGAGCCATCAGGACCATCAAGATTCCACTACTTTTCGTCAAAAAAAAAAAAAAATCTATATTGCAGTTAATTTTTATCAGCTTACTTATGCGGCGCTACAACAGTATATCTGTCATGGCCAAAATTATGAAAGCGTACCTGTCACAATAGTCTTGTGCGTCACTATAGTTTGCGGAGGTTTTGCCATACTTGGTTATCCCAATGAATGCAGTGTCGCCCTTCCACCAATTAAGTTTATGCTCCCCTCGCAAAACATCTGTGCTGGAGCTGCGCTGTCCATTATGATAAAATGAACACACGCCGGGTTTTCAGCCACATAGAACCAAATACATACCAAACAAACCTCTCATAGATCAAGTAACTTAATTCAATAATATAATTCAAACGATAGTCTTTTTAAATCCATTAATCTATACTACTCGCTATAAATACTCGACAAAAATAGTTTGTAAATAGCTTATATAAAGAAAGTAAACATAACAACGCTGCAGTTTGTTGTACAACTTGATCAAGTGGGGGGGGGGAGGATCTATCACCTCAAACTTATTATTTTTTTTTTTTTTATTTATTCTTGACGCCGAGACGAGTCCAACGACCCCAAGATCACAAATCGGCTCAGAATAAGCTTTAATTTCAATTGGTTACTGTGGCCAAACGGCTTAATATTTTTCAACGTGTAATAGCTCGTTGGGAAGGTCTTTTGAATTCCTTCAAATGTATGCTAACACGATGCTTTACAATACCTACTTAAAAAAATATAGGTTAAAATAAAAATTGAAAAGTACATTTTGCTATTTTGCCGAAAATTGAAATTATCGTACTCATATTATGAGTGCTAAAACTTATATATACTTTTTTGTGAAAATTCCTTGAGCTGAGATATAACATCGCAAATATCAGAGTGTGCAAAATTAGTTATTCTTCCTAATGCGTCATACTAATGGCTGTTACTGTTAAGCTTCTGTTACTGTTAAGCTGCTGTTACTGTTAAGCTTCTGTTACAGTTAAGCTGCTGTTACTGTTAAGCTTCTGTTACAGTTAAGCTGCTGTTACTGTTAAGCTTCTGTTACAGTTAAGCTGCTATTACTGTTAAGCTGCTGTGACTGTTACGCATCGTTAACATAAACCTGTTATACCTATTATACACTTCTATTTTTTGGATATTTTTGTATTTTTTGTATTATTTTTTGTATTTTTTTTTTGTATTATTTTTTGTATATATAGATATGCATGCAAGAAATAACATATATATGTATGTATAAGTACAAATCGCCATAAAAAAATTGGTTATTTAATCTCGCACATTTATTGACATAAATTGATATGTATTTGTTGTACGAAAACAAAAAAAAAAAAAATTGTTTATACCCTTTAAAAGGTAAAAGGGAACATTAGTTATGTGGAAATATATTTAACAGGCAGAGGGAGAAATGGTAGATCCCATTATGTATATACGAGTATATTCTTCATCAGCATGCGAAGACAAGTTTATATAGTCCTGTCCGTTTGTCCGTCCGACAGTCTCTTTGAACGAAAACATCTCGTACACTATAAGAGATAGAGACTTCAAGTATGAAAATCTAGACACTTCTTTTCAATCTACAGATAAAGTGTATTAAAAGAACATTTTAAGGGGCAGCCGCTGTACAAATATGGTCCCACTTTTAAGTTTTGAAATAAAAATTTAATGTTTTTTTTTTAAATGAATTTATTATAATTTTTTTTTTTTTCAATTCAATTGAAATATCTCACATAGTATATTCAGAAGGGACAACTTAACAATATAGAGAAATAAATAAATTGATGTTTAGCGACATGACGAACGTTCAGTTACATATTTCAATCGATTCCAACCATAGAAATGAAAAATATAAATATATCGTCACAAAATTGATATCAGAAGTTTTGTGTGTTGCAAATATGCTTTCGTCACTTGATTTTTACCTGGTCAAGAGGTTTTTTTATTTGATAAAAAAATACACAAAGAGTGAAATAGTAGTTTTAATGTTTTACTCTTGTCCGTTGGCACACAGCATATACGCATGAGAGACAGCGGCAGCACACAACATACACGTGAACTGTTTTGTCAAAAGTGAAGTGAAAAGATAATTATGGTTTCCATTGTTTATTACAACAACAATTGCGGCAAAAAGGGTAATTAATGTTTCAATTTTTCAACAATGTTTTCTTATGACGCTATCACGTAAAATTATCTTCCGTAAACCGACTTTACAGACAACAATTTTTTGCTTGATTTTGCCCTCGTTTCGATCGCCGCAAAGAACATCTTCGCTCTTTATTTGACGTCGTCGGCGCAGTCGGCTCCAAAATTCCAAAAAAAACCAACAACACCTAATTTTTGTTCGATCTCTACGCTAAGCTTTAATTATTTATTTTCACCATTAGCGTGTGCTGTCCACTCTCAAAGACCGTGCTGAATATACCGAATGTGATCAAAGCCCAAGGAAAATATATGTAATAAACATTTTCTCAATAAACTACTTACTTTTTTTTTTAGCGATTTTTTAAATGTGAACTTTCTTTTGAGACACCCTGTATTATGCACTATTCGTTTCGTAGTGTCCATCGAGATAGAAAGACTAAACTATATTAGTTCACTTTATGAAAATTTATATACAAGTGTATATTTAAAAATCAAAATCCAATGCTTCAGATACGTAAGTCTAATAGTTAAGAACTTTGAAAAATCTAAAAAAAAGTTCAAATTTGAGATATTTTCAATTTTGGTTTTATCTCGGATTGATTGCTCTTTTATTGTCATATTCGGAGGTGTCACAGAAATTACTTTCACCCCAATTCCGACCTAAATCAATTTCGTAGGTGTCACAGAAATCTCTTTTAGACCGTTTGAAATCTCCAGCCTTTTGCTAGGTGAAATTGTTGATTGCATATATAAACTCATCAAATCATAAGGTAAAACTTTGTTTATGTGCTAGTTTAATATATTTTCTTCGCAACTGCATTTTAGGATTTAAGCATCTATCACATTTTATCATTTAGTTTAAATTTATAAAAATGTGTATTTAGTATTTGCTAAAAACCGACCAAGTCGGCTTACGCAACAACAACGAATGGCAGCGTTGCCAACACAACAACTCTACGTAGCACAAAACTAGTCTGTACACTAAAAACTGTTTTCTATGAAATCTCGGAGATTTCTGTGACAGCTACGGAATTTTTAAGAGAATTTCAAATCACCAAACGGAATTTTGTCTAGAGATTTCTGTGACACCCCTGATAGTGTGAGATAGTATTTTTAGTTTGTCTGAAAGTTTGTCACGCATTAAAGGAGCCATCGTAGACCTCATAATGTATATATATTCTTGATCTCGACGAGACGAGTCGATCTAACTATGTCCGTGTGTCTGGATGTTTTTGCGCATTTCTTGGACACACATTTTTAAGATATCCGGTTGTAAATTGGCACGTACACTTCTTTTTATTCCAGTTTAATATGGTTTCAAAATTGACATGTCACGCCCACTTACTAGGGTAGACCTCATATAAAATTACAATAACCACGAAGTTTCAGGGGTTCCTTCGTATCATCGATTCTACAAATTGGCTGAACTGAGGAGCAAGAATAATGTAACTATTGTGTAAACCAACCTCATTTTAATTTAAATTTTCGAAAAACGCTTATAATTCGCAAATAGTTTATGCTTTATTATATTTAAGTATCAAGTACTATTTATTAGAAATGTTTTATTTATTTTATTAGTTTTATTGTCTTATTTAGTTCTAATGGCTTTTTTTCACTTATCTTATGTTGTTGTTTTCTGATTTCATTATGGTTTTAAAGTCACGATAAACAATGCTTAATTTATGAACCAGTATGAGTTCTGTTATGTAGAAACGTAGATGATCCTCCTGCAACTTTTTTTTCACTTATCTTATGTTGTTGTTTTCTGATTTCATTATATTTGATATTCTGAAATTGATCAGAACTATATGCCCTCAGTGATCTAGCATAATGTTTTCTGGTTTCAAATCACGATAAACAATGCTTAATTTATGAACCAGTATGAGTTCTGTTATGTAGAAACGTAGATGATCCTCCTGCAACTTGTTTTCCACTTATCTTATGTTGTTGTTTTCTGATTTCATTATATTTGATATTCTGAAATTGATCAGAACTATATGCCCTCAGTGATCTAGCATAATGTTTTCTGGTTTCAAATCACGATAAACAATGCTTAATTTATAAACCAGTATGAGTTCTGTTATGTAGAAACGTAGATGATCCTCCTGCAACTTTTTTTCCACTTATCTTATGTTGTTGTTTTCTGATTTCATTATATTTGATATTCTGAAATTGATCAGAACTATATGCCCTCAGTGATCTAGCATAATGTTTTCTGGTTTCAAATCACGATAAACAATGCTTAATTTATGAACCAGTATGAGTTCTGTTATGTAGAAACGTAGATGATCCTCCTGCAACTTTTTTTTCACTTATCTTATGTTGTTGTTTTCTGATTTCATTATATTTGATATTCTGAAATTGATCAGAACTATATGCCCTCAGTGATCTAGCATAATGTTTTCTGGTTTCAAATCACGATAAACAATGCTTAATTTATAAACCAGTATGAGTTCTGTTATGTAGAAACGTAGATGATCCTCCTGCAACTTGTTTTCCACTTATCTTATGTTGTTGTTTTCTGATTTCATTATATTTGATATTCTGAAATTGATCAGAACTATATGCCCTCAGTGATCTAGCATAATGTTTTCTGGTTTCAAATCACGATAAACAATGCTTAATTTATGAACCAGTATGAGTTCTGTTATGTAGAAACGTAGATGATCCTCCTGCAACTTTTTTTTCACTTATCTTATGTTGTTGTTTTCTGATTTCATTATATTTGATATTCTGAAATTGATCAGAACTATATGCCCTCAGTGATCTAGCATAATGTTTTCTGGTTTCAAATCACGATAAACAATGCTTAATTTATAAACCAGTATGAGTTCTGTTATGTAGAAACGTAGATGATCCTCCTGCAACTTTTTTTTCACTTATCTTATGTTGTTGTTTTCTGATTTCATTATATTTGATATTCTGAAATTGATCAGAACTATATGCCCTCAGTGATCTAGCATAATGTTTTCTGGTTTCAAATCACGATAAACAATGCTTAATTTATAAACCAGTATGAGTTCTGTTATGTAGAAACGTAGATGATCCTCCTGCAACTTTTTTTTCACTTATCTTATGTTGTTGTTTTCTGATTTCATTATATTTGATATTCTGAAATTGATCAGAACTATATGCCCTCGGTGATCTAGCATAATGTTTTCTGGTTTCAAATCACGATAGACAATGCTTAATTTATGAACCAGTATGAGTTCTGTTATGTAGAAACGTAGATGATCCTCCTGCAACTTAACGCGCATTTCGACAAAATGTGTGAATAGATCTCTACCCCTTATAAAATCAATCACCAAAAAAACTACTTATTGTCTCAAAATCGGTGAAGAAACAATAGCACTTCAGTTTTTTTTTCTGATTAATTTAAGTCAAGAAACGAGTAGGGTCAGGTTAGGGAATGTCCATGTGTCTTTAAACTAATAGAAGAAATACCTTTTTTTTAAATTTATTTATTTTGATTTATTAACTTAATAAATAGAAGTACAATTCAGTTTTGATCTTATGCTATTCTCTGATCGAGCTCTCGGGCAATAATAAATCTTATGGGTAGGTTTTCTTTTCAAAAAAAAAAAATGTTTATTTATGTACTAAATACTAAGTATAGTAACAAGAAATTAAATCGCAAGATAAAAAGTTAACAAAAAAATTTGCATCGATAAGTGTAAATTTAAGATAAAAAAGGGTAAGATGCCACCATATCGAATTTCAAGTTGATATTGACGTTTTCCATACAAATGCATGAAACTGAGCTGTGGGTTTGTATGGGACTACCTCAAAAAGTGGTATCTATGTACGTTAAGCTGCTGTCTATAAAAAGGCTCGTTCACGGTTCTCCCTTCTGAATATACTATGTGGGAATTTCAATTGAATTGAACAAAAAAAAAAATTATAATAAATTCATTTAAAAAAAAAACCATTAAATTTTTATTTCATTAAAAATATAATGAAATCAGAAAACAACAACATAAGGTAAGTGAAAAAAAAGTTGCAGGAGGATCATCTACGTTTCTACATAACAGAACTCATGCTGGTTCATAAATTAAGCATTGTTTATCGTGATTTGAAACCAGAAAACATTATGCTTGATCACCGAGGGCATATAGTTCTGATCAATTTCAGAATATCAAATATAATGAAATCAGAAAACAACAACATAAGGTAAGTGAAAAAAAAGTTGCAGGAGGATCATCTACGTTTCTACATAACAGAACTCATGCTGGTTCATAAATTAAGCATTGTTTATCGTGATTTGAAACCAGAAAACATTATGCTTGATCACCGAGGGCATATAGTTCTGATCGATTTCGGAATATCAAATATAATGAAATCAGAAAACAACAACATAAGGTAAGTGAAAAAAAAGTTGCAGGAGGATCATCTACGTTTCTACATAACAGAACTCATACTGGTTCATAAATTAAGCATTGTTTATCGTGATTTGAAACCAGAAAACATTATGCTTGATCACCGAGGGCATATAGTTCTGATCAATTTCAGAATATCAAATATAATGAAATCAGAAAACAACAACATAAGGTAAGTGAAAAAAAAGTTGCAGGAGGATCATCTACGTTTCTACATAACAGAACTCATACTGGTTCATAAATTAAGCACTGTTTATCGTGATTTGAAACCAGAAAACATTATGCTTGATCACCGAGGGCATATAGTTCTGATCAATTTCAGAATATCAAATATAATGAAATCAGAAAACAACAACATAAGGTAAGTGAAAAAAAAGTTGCAGGAGGATCATCTACGTTTCTACATAACAGAACTCATACTGGTTCATAAATTAAGCATTGTTTATCGTGATTTGAAGCCAGAAAACATTATGCTTGATCACCGAGGGCATATAGTTCTGATCAATTTCAGAATATCAAATATAATGAAATCAGAAAACAACAACATAAGGTAAGTGAAAAAAAAGTTGCAGGAGGATCATCTACGTTTCTACATAACAGAACTCATGCTGGTTCATAAATTAAGCATTGTTTATCGTGATTTGAAACCAGAAAACATTATGCTTGATCACCGAGGGCATATAGTTCTGATCGATTTCAGAATATCAAATATAATGAAATCAGAAAACAACAACATAAGGTAAGTGAAAAAAAAGTTGCAGGAGGATCATCTACGTTTCTACATAACAGAACTCATACTGGTTCATAAATTAAGCACTGTTTATCGTGATTTGAAACCAGAAAACATTATGCTTGATCACCGAGGGCATATAGTTCTGATCAATTTCAGAATATCAAATATAATGAAATCAGAAAACAACAACATAAGGTAAGTGAAAAAAAAGTTGCAGGAGGATCATCTACGTTTCTACATAACAGAACTCATGCTGGTTCATAAATTAAGCACTGTTTATCGTGATTTGAAACCAGAAAACATTATGCTTGATCACCGAGGGCATATAGTTCTGATCGATTTCAGAATATCAAATATAATGAAATCAGAAAACAACAACATAAGGTAAGTGAAAAAAAAGTTGCAGGAGGATCATCTACGTTTCTACATAACAGAACTCATGCTGGTTCATAAATTAAGCATTGTTTATCGTGATTTGAAGCCAGAAAACATTATGCTTGATCACCGAGGGCATATAGTTCTGATCGATTTCGGAATATCAAATATAATGAAATCAGAAAACAACAACATAAGGTAAGTGAAAAAAAAGTTGCAGGAGGATCATCTACGTTTCTACATAACAGAACTCATGCTGGTTCATAAATTAAGCATTGTTTATCGTGATTTGAAACCAGAAAACATTATGCTTGATCACCGAGGGCATATAGTTCTGATCGATTTCAGAATATCAAATATAATGAAATCAGAAAACAACAACATAAGGTAAGTGAAAAAAAAGTTGCAGGAGGATCATCTACGTTTCTACATAACAGAACTCATGCTGGTTCATAAATTAAGCATTGTTTATCGTGACTTGAAACCAGAAAACATTATGCTTGATCACCGAGGGCATATAGTTCTGATCGATTTCGGAATATCAAATATAATGAAATCAGAAAACAACAACATAAGGTAAGTGAAAAAAAAGTTGCAGGAGGATCATCTACGTTTCTACATAACAGAACTCATGCTGGTTCATAAATTAAGCATTGTTTATCGTGATTTGAAGCCAGAAAACATTATGCTTGATCACCGAGGGCATATAGTTCTGATCGATTTCAGAATATCAAATATAATGAAATCAGAAAACAACAACATAAGGTAAGTGAAAAAAAAGTTGCAGGAGGATCATCTACGTTTCTACATAACAGAACTCATGCTGGTTCATAAATTAAGCATTGTTTATCGTGATTTGAAACCAGAAAACATTATGCTTGATCACCGAGGGCATATAGTTCTGATCGATTTCGGAATATCAAATATAATGAAATCAGAAAACAACAACATAAGGTAAGTGAAAAAAAAGTTGCAGGAGGATCATCTACGTTTCTACATAACAGAACTCATGCTGGTTCATAAATTAAGCATTGTTTATCGTGATTTGAAACCAGAAAACATTATGCTTGATCACCGAGGGCATATAGTTCTGATCGATTTCGGAATATCAAATATAATGAAATCAGAAAACAACAACATAAGGTAAGTGAAAAAAAAGTTGCAGGAGGATCATCTACGTTTCTACATAACAGAACTCATGCTGGTTCATAAATTAAGCATTGTTTATCGTGATTTGAAACCAGAAAACATTATGCTTGATCACCGAGGGCATATAGTTCTGATCGATTTCGGAATATCAAATATAATGAAATCAGAAAACAACAACATAAGGTAAGTGAAAAAAAAGTTGCAGGAGGATCATCTACGTTTCTACATAACAGAACTCATACTGGTTCATAAATTAAGCATTGTTTATCGTGATTTGAAGCCAGAAAACATTATGCTTGATCACCGAGGGCATATAGTTCTGATCGATTTCGGAATATCAAATATAATGAAATCAGAAAACAACAACATAAGGTAAGTGAAAAAAAAGTTGCAGGAGGATCATCTACGTTTCTACATAACAGAACTCATGCTGGTTCATAAATTAAGCATTGTTTATCGTGATTTGAAACCAGAAAACATTATGCTTGATCACCGAGGGCATATAGTTCTGATCGATTTCGGAATATCAAATATAATGAAATCAGAAAACAACAACATAAGGTAAGTGAAAAAAAAGTTGCAGGAGGATCATCTACGTTTCTACATAACAGAACTCATGCTGGTTCATAAATTAAGCATTGTTTATCGTGATTTGAAACCAGAAAACATTATGCTTGATCACCGAGGCCATATAGTCCTGATTGACTTTCGGAATATCAAATATAATGAAATCAGAAAACAACAACATAAGGTAAGTGAAAAAAAAGTTGCAGGAGGATCATCTACGTTTCTACATAACAGAACTCATGCTGGTTCATAAATTAAGCATTGTTTATCGTGATTTGAAGCCAGAAAACATTATGCTTGATCACCGAGGGCATATAGTTCTGATCGATTTCAGAATATCAAATATAATGAAATCAGAAAACAACAACATAAGGTAAGTGAAAAAAAAGTTGCAGGAGGATCATCTACGTTTCTACATAACAGAACTCATGCTGGTTCATAAATTAAGCATTGTTTATCGTGATTTGAAACCAGAAAACATTATGCTTGATCACCGAGGGCATATAGTCCTGATCGATTTGGAATATCAAATATAATGAAATCAGAAAACAACAACATAAGGTAAGTGAAAAAAAAGTTGCAGGAGGATCATCTACGTTTCTACATAACAGAACTCATGCTGGTTCATAAATTAAGCACTGTTTATCGTGATTTGAAACCAGAAAACATTATGCTTGATCACCGAGGGCATATAGTTCTGATCGATTTCGGAATATCAAATATAATGAAATCAGAAAACAACAACATAAGGTAAGTGAAAAAAAAGTTGCAGGAGGATCATCTACGTTTCTACATAACAGAACTCATGCTGGTTCATAAATTAAGCATTGTTTATCGTGATTTGAAACCAGAAAACATTATGCTTGATCAC
Organism: Leucophenga montana; assembly: GCA_035044765.1. Taxonomy (NCBI): domain Eukaryota; kingdom Metazoa; phylum Arthropoda; class Insecta; order Diptera; family Drosophilidae; genus Leucophenga; species Leucophenga montana. Next base: position 460,560 of record JAWNNQ010000523.1, read on the forward strand.
CGAGGGCATATAGTCCTGATCGACTTTCGGAATATCAAATATAATGAAATCAGAAAACAACAACATAAGGTAAGTGAAAAAAAAGTTGCAGGAGGATCATCTACGTTTCTACATAACAGAACTCATGCTGGTTCATAAATTAAGCATTGTTTATCGTGATTTGAAACCAGAAAACATTATGCTTGATCACCGAGGCCATATAGTCCTGATCGACTTTCGGAATATCAAATATAATGAAATCAGAAAACAACAACATAAGGTAAGTGAAAAAAAAGTTGCAGGAGGATCATCTACGTTTCTACATAACAGAACTCATGCTGGTTCATAAATTAAGCATTGTTTATCGTGATTTGAAACCAGAAAACATTATGCTTGATCACCGAGGGCATATAGTCCTGATCGATTTCGGAATATCAAATATAATGAAATCAGAAAACAACAACATAAGGTAAGTGAAAAAAAAGTTGCAGGAGGATCATCTACGTTTCTACATAACAGAACTCATGCTGGTTCATAAATTAAGCATTGTTTATCGTGATTTGAAACCAGAAAACATTATGCTTGATCACCGAGGGCATATAGTCCTGATCGACTTTCGGAATATCAAATATAATGAAATCAGAAAACAACAACATAAGGTAAGTGAAAAAAAAGTTGCAGGAGGATCATCTACGTTTCTACATAACAGAACTCATGCTGGTTCATAAATTAAGCATTGTTTATCGTGATTTGAAACCAGAAAACATTATGCTTGATCACCGAGGGCATATAGTACTGATCGATTTCGGAATATCAAATATAATGAAATCAGAAAACAACAACATAAGGTAAGTGAAAAAAAAGTTGCAGGAGGATCATCTACGTTTCTACATAACAGAACTCATGCTGGTTCATAAATTAAGCATTGTTTATCGTGATTTGAAACCAGAAAACATTATGCTTGATCACCGAGGGCATATAGTCCTGATCGACTTTCGGAATATCAAATATAATGAAATCAGAAAACAACAACATAAGGTAAGTGAAAAAAAAGTTGCAGGAGGATCATCTACGTTTCTACATAACAGAACTCATGCTGGTTCATAAATTAAGCATTGTTTATCGTGATTTGAAACCAGAAAACATTATGCTTGATCACCGAGGGCATATAGTCCTGATCGACTTTCGGAATATCAAATATAATGAAATCAGAAAACAACAACATAAGGTAAGTGAAAAAAAAGTTGCAGGAGGATCATCTACGTTTCTACATAACAGAACTCATGCTGGTTCATAAATTAAGCATTGTTTATCGTGATTTGAAACCAGAAAACATTATGCTTGATCACCGAGGGCATATAGTCCTGATCGACTTTCGGAATATCAAATATAATGAAATCAGAAAACAACAACATAAGGTAAGTGAAAAAAAAGTTGCAGGAGGATCATCTACGTTTCTACATAACAGAACTCATGCTGGTTCATAAATTAAGCATTGTTTATCGTGATTTGAAACCAGAAAACATTATGCTTGATCACCGAGGGCATATAGTACTGATCGATTTCGGAATATCAAATATAATGAAATCAGAAAACAACAACATAAGGTAAGTGAAAAAAAAGTTGCAGGAGGATCATCTACGTTTCTACATAACAGAACTCATGCTGGTTCATAAATTAAGCATTGTTTATCGTGATTTGAAACCAGAAAACATTATGCTTGATCACCGAGGCCATATTGTCCTTATTGACTTTGGAATATCAAATATAATGAAATCAGAAAACAACAACATAAGGTAAGTGAAAAAAAAGTTGCAGGAGGATCATCTACGTTTCTACATAACAGAACTCATGCTGGTTCATAAATTAAGCATTGTTTATCGTGATTTGAAACCAGAAAACATTATGCTTGATCACCGAGGGCATATAGTCCTGATCGATTTGGAATATCAAATATAATGAAATCAGAAAACAACAACATAAGGTAAGTGAAAAAAAAGTTGCAGGAGGATCATCTACGTTTCTACATAACAGAACTCATGCTGGTTCATAAATTAAGCATTGTTTATCGTGATTTGAAACCAGAAAACATTATGCTTGATCACCGAGGGCATATAGTACTGATCGATTTCGGAATATCAAATATAATGAAATCAGAAAACAACAACATAAGGTAAGTGAAAAAAAAGTTGCAGGAGGATCATCTACGTTTCTACATAACAGAACTCATGCTGGTTCATAAATTAAGCATTGTTTATCGTGATTTGAAACCAGAAAACATTATGCTTGATCACCGAGGGCATATAGTACTGATCGATTTCGGAATATCAAATATAATGAAATCAGAAAACAACAACATAAGGTAAGTGAAAAAAAAGTTGCAGGAGGATCATCTACGTTTCTACATAACAGAACTCATGCTGGTTCATAAATTAAGCATTGTTTATCGTGATTTGAAACCAGAAAACATTATGCTTGATCACCGAGGGCATATAGTCCTGATCGATTTCGGAATATCAAATATAATGAAATCAGAAAACAACAACATAAGGTAAGTGAAAAAAAAGTTGCAGGAGGATCATCTACGTTTCTACATAACAGAACTCATGCTGGTTCATAAATTAAGCATTGTTTATCGTGATTTGAAACCAGAAAACATTATGCTTGATCACCGAGGGCATATAGTTCTGATCAATTTCAGAATATCAAATATAATGAAATCAGAAAACAACAACATAAGGTAAGTGAAAAAAAAGTTGCAGGAGGATCATCTACGTTTCTACATAACAGAACTCATGCTGGTTCATAAATTAAGCATTGTTTATCGTGATTTGAAACCAGAAAACATTATGCTTGATCACCGAGGGCATATAGTCCTGATCGATTTCGGAATATCAAATATAATGAAATCAGAAAACAACAACATAAGGTAAGTGAAAAAAAAGTTGCAGGAGGATCATCTACGTTTCTACATAACAGAACTCATGCTGGTTCATAAATTAAGCATTGTTTATCGTGATTTGAAACCAGAAAACATTATGCTTGATCACCGAGGGCATATAGTTCTGATCGATTTCGGAATATCAAATATAATGAAATCAGAAAACAACAACATAAGGTAAGTGAAAAAAAAGTTGCAGGAGGATCATCTACGTTTCTACATAACAGAACTCATGCTGGTTCATAAATTAAGCATTGTTTATCGTGATTTGAAACCAGAAAACATTATGCTTGATCACCGAGGCCATATAGTCCTTATTGACTTTCGGAATATCAAATATAATGAAATCAGAAAACAACAACATAAGGTAAGTGAAAAAAAAGTTGCAGGAGGATCATCTACGTTTCTACATAACAGAACTCATGCTGGTTCATAAATTAAGCATTGTTTATCGTGATTTGAAACCAGAAAACATTATGCTTGATCACCGAGGGCATATAGTTCTGATCGATTTCGGAATATCAAATATAATGAAATCAGAAAACAACAACATAAGGTAAGTGAAAAAAAAGTTGCAGGAGGATCATCTACGTTTCTACATAACAGAACTCATGCTGGTTCATAAATTAAGCATTGTTTATCGTGACTTGAAACCAGAAAACATTATGCTTGATCACCGAGGGCATATAGTTCTGATCGATTTCGGAATATCAAATATAATGAAATCAGAAAACAACAACATAAGGTAAGTGAAAAAAAAGTTGCAGGAGGATCATCTACGTTTCTACATAACAGAACTCATGCTGGTTCATAAATTAAGCATTGTTTATCGTGATTTGAAACCAGAAAACATTATGCTTGATCACCGAGGCCATATAGTCCTGATCGACTTTGCGAATATCAAATATAATGAAATCAGAAAACAACAACATAAGGTAAGTGAAAAAAAAGTTGCAGGAGGATCATCTACGTTTCTACATAACAGAACTCATGCTGGTTCATAAATTAAGCATTGTTTATCGTGATTTGAAACCAGAAAACATTATGCTTGATCACCGAGGGCATATAGTCCTGATCGATTTCGGAATATCAAATATAATGAAATCAGAAAACAACAACATAAGGTAAGTGAAAAAAAAGTTGCAGGAGGATCATCTACGTTTCTACATAACAGAACTCATGCTGGTTCATAAATTAAGCATTGTTTATCGTGATTTGAAACCAGAAAACATTATGCTTGATCACCGAGGCCATATTGTCCTTATTGACTTTGCGAATATCAAATATAATGAAATCAGAAAACAACAACATAAGGTAAGTGAAAAAAAAGTTGCAGGAGGATCATCTACGTTTCTACATAACAGAACTCATGCTGGTTCATAAATTAAGCATTGTTTATCGTGATTTGAAACCAGAAAACATTATGCTTGATCACCGAGGGCATATAGTCCTGATCGATTTCGGAATATCAAATATAATGAAATCAGAAAACAACAACATAAGGTAAGTGAAAAAAAAGTTGCAGGAGGATCATCTACGTTTCTACATAACAGAACTCATGCTGGTTCATAAATTAAGCATTGTTTATCGTGATTTGAAACCAGAAAACATTATGCTTGATCACCGAGGCCATATAGTCCTGATCGACTTTCGGAATATCAAATATAATGAAATCAGAAAACAACAACATAAGGTAAGTGAAAAAAAAGTTGCAGGAGGATCATCTACGTTTCTACATAACAGAACTCATGCTGGTTCATAAATTAAGCATTGTTTATCGTGATTTGAAACCAGAAAACATTATGCTTGATCACCGAGGGCATATAGTCCTGATCGATTTCGGAATATCAAATATAATGAAATCAGAAAACAACAACATAAGGTAAGTGAAAAAAAAGTTGCAGGAGGATCATCTACGTTTCTACATAACAGAACTCATGCTGGTTCATAAATTAAGCATTGTTTATCGTGATTTGAAACCAGAAAACATTATGCTTGATCACCGAGGGCATATAGTCCTGATCGACTTTCGGAATATCAAATATAATGAAATCAGAAAACAACAACATAAGGTAAGTGAAAAAAAAGTTGCAGGAGGATCATCTACGTTTCTACATAACAGAACTCATGCTGGTTCATAAATTAAGCATTGTTTATCGTGATTTGAAACCAGAAAACATTATGCTTGATCACCGAGGGCATATAGTCCTGATCGATTTCGGAATATCAAATATAATGAAATCAGAAAACAACAACATAAGGTAAGTGAAAAAAAAGTTGCAGGAGGATCATCTACGTTTCTACATAACAGAACTCATGCTGGTTCATAAATTAAGCATTGTTTATCGTGATTTGAAACCAGAAAACATTATGCTTGATCACCGAGGCCATATTGTCCTTATTGACTTTGGAATATCAAATATAATGAAATCAGAAAACAACAACATAAGGTAAGTGAAAAAAAAGTTGCAGGAGGATCATCTACGTTTCTACATAACAGAACTCATGCTGGTTCATAAATTAAGCATTGTTTATCGTGATTTGAAACCAGAAAACATTATGCTTGATCACCGAGGCCATATTGTCCTTATTGACTTTCGGAATATCAAATATAATGAAATCAGAAAACAACAACATAAGGTAAGTGAAAAAAAAGTTGCAGGAGGATCATCTACGTTTCTACATAACAGAACTCATGCTGGTTCATAAATTAAGCATTGTTTATCGTGATTTGAAACCAGAAAACATTATGCTTGATCACCGAGGCCATATTGTCCTTATTGACTTTGGAATATCAAATATAATGAAATCAGAAAACAACAACATAAGGTAAGTGAAAAAAAAGTTGCAGGAGGATCATCTACGTTTCTACATAACAGAACTCATGCTGGTTCATAAATTAAGCATTGTTTATCGTGATTTGAAACCAGAAAACATTATGCTTGATCACCGAGGCCATATAGTCCTGATCGACTTTCGGAATATCAAATATAATGAAATCAGAAAACAACAACATAAGGTAAGTGAAAAAAAAGTTGCAGGAGGATCATCTACGTTTCTACATAACAGAACTCATGCTGGTTCATAAATTAAGCATTGTTTATCGTGATTTGAAACCAGAAAACATTATGCTTGATCACCGAGGGCATATAGTCCTGATCGATTTCGGAATATCAAATATAATGAAATCAGAAAACAACAACATAAGGTAAGTGAAAAAAAAGTTGCAGGAGGATCATCTACGTTTCTACATAACAGAACTCATGCTGGTTCATAAATTAAGCATTGTTTATCGTGATTTGAAACCAGAAAACATTATGCTTGATCACCGAGGGCATATAGTCCTGATCGATTTCGGAATATCAAATATAATGAAATCAGAAAACAACAACATAAGGTAAGTGAAAAAAAAGTTGCAGGAGGATCATCTACGTTTCTACATAACAGAACTCATGCTGGTTCATAAATTAAGCATTGTTTATCGTGATTTGAAACCAGAAAACATTATGCTTGATCACCGAGGCCATATAGTCCTGATCGACTTTCGGAATATCAAATATAATGAAATCAGAAAACAACAACATAAGGTAAGTGAAAAAAAAGTTGCAGGAGGATCATCTACGTTTCTACATAACAGAACTCATGCTGGTTCATAAATTAAGCATTGTTTATCGTGATTTGAAACCAGAAAACATTATGCTTGATCACCGAGGGCATATAGTTCTGATCGATTTCGGAATATCAAATATAATGAAATCAGAAAACAACAACATAAGGTAAGTGAAAAAAAAGTTGCAGGAGGATCATCTACGTTTCTACATAACAGAACTCATGCTGGTTCATAAATTAAGCATTGTTTATCGTGATTTGAAACCAGAAAACATTATGCTTGATCACCGAGGGCATATAGTCCTGATCGATTTCGGAATATCAAATATAATGAAATCAGAAAACAACAACATAAGGTAAGTGAAAAAAAAGTTGCAGGAGGATCATCTACGTTTCTACATAACAGAACTCATGCTGGTTCATAAATTAAGCATTGTTTATCGTGATTTGAAACCAGAAAACATTATGCTTGATCACCGAGGGCATATAGTTCTGATCGATTTCGGAATATCAAATATAATGAAATCAGAAAACAACAACATAAGGTAAGTGAAAAAAAAGTTGCAGGAGGATCATCTACGTTTCTACATAACAGAACTCATGCTGGTTCATAAATTAAGCACTGTTTATCGTGATTTGAAACCAGAAAACATTATGCTTGATCACCGAGGGCATATAGTTCTGATCGATTTCGGAATATCAAATATAATGAAATCAGAAAACAACAACATAAGGTAAGTGAAAAAAAAGTTGCAGGAGGATCATCTACGTTTCTACATAACAGAACTCATGCTGGTTCATAAATTAAGCATTGTTTATCGTGATTTGAAACCAGAAAACATTATGCTTGATCACCGAGGGCATATAGTTCTGATCAATTTCAGAATATCAAATATAATGAAATCAGAAAACAACAACATAAGGTAAGTGAAAAAAAAGTTGCAGGAGGATCATCTACGTTTCTACATAACAGAACTCATGCTGGTTCATAAATTAAGCATTGTTTATCGTGATTTGAAACCAGAAAACATTATGCTTGATCACCGAGGGCATATAGTTCTGATCAATTTCAGAATATCAAATATAATGAAATCAGAAAACAACAACATAAGGTAAGTGAAAAAAAAGTTGCAGGAGGATCATCTACGTTTCTACATAACAGAACTCATGCTGGTTCATAAATTAAGCATTGTTTATCGTGATTTGAAGCCAGAAAACATTATGCTTGATCACCGAGGGCATATAGTTCTGATCAATTTCAGAATATCAAATATAATGAAATCAGAAAACAACAACATAAGGTAAGTGAAAAAAAAGTTGCAGGAGGATCATCTACGTTTCCACATAACAGAACTCATACTGGTTCATAAATTAAGCACTGTTTATCGTGATTTGAAGCCAGAAAACATTATGCTTGATCACCGAGGGCATATAGTTCTGATCAATTTCAGAATATCAAATATAATGAAATCAGAAAACAACAACATAAGGTAAGTGAAAAAAAAGTTGCAGGAGGATCATCTACGTTTCTACATAACAGAACTCATGCTGGTTCATAAATTAAGCACTGTTTATCGTGATTTGAAACCAGAAAACATTATGCTTGATCACCGAGGGCATATAGTTCTGATCAATTTCAGAATATCAAATATAATGAAATCAGAAAACAACAACATAAGGTAAGTGAAAAAAAAGTTGCAGGAGGATCATCTACGTTTCTACATAACAGAACTCATGCTGGTTCATAAATTAAGCATTGTTTATCGTGATTTGAAGCCAGAAAACATTATGCTTGATCACCGAGGGCATATAGTTCTGATCAATTTCAGAATATCAAATATAATGAAATCAGAAAACAACAACATAAGGTAAGTGAAAAAAAAGTTGCAGGAGGATCATCTACGTTTCCACATAACAGAACTCATGCTGGTTCATAAATTAAGCACTGTTTATCGTGATTTGAAACCAGAAAACATTATGCTTGATCACCGAGGGCATATAGTTCTGATCGATTTCAGAATATCAAATATAATGAAATCAGAAAACAACAACATAAGGTAAGTGAAAAAAAAGTTGCAGGAGGATCATCTACGTTTCTACATAACAGAACTCATACTGGTTCATAAATTAAGCACTGTTTATCGTGATTTGAAGCCAGAAAACATTATGCTTGATCACCGAGGGCATATAGTTCTGATCAATTTCAGAATATCAAATATAATGAAATCAGAAAACAACAACATAAGGTAAGTGAAAAAAAAGTTGCAGGAGGATCATCTACGTTTCTACATAACAGAACTCATGCTGGTTCATAAATTAAGCATTGTTTATCGTGATTTGAAACCAGAAAACATTATGCTTGATCACCGAGGGCATATAGTTCTGATCAATTTCAGAATATCAAATATAATGAAATCAGAAAACAACAACATAAGGTAAGTGAAAAAAAAGTTGCAGGAGGATCATCTACGTTTCTACATAACAGAACTCATGCTGGTTCATAAATTAAGCACTGTTTATCGTGATTTGAAACCAGAAAACATTATGCTTGATCACCGAGGGCATATAGTTCTGATCAATTTCAGAATATCAAATATAATGAAATCAGAAAACAACAACATAAGGTAAGTGAAAAAAAAGTTGCAGGAGGATCATCTACGTTTCTACATAACAGAACTCATACTGGTTCATAAATTAAGCATTGTTTATCGTGATTTGAAGCCAGAAAACATTATGCTTGATCACCGAGGGCATATAGTTCTGATCAATTTCAGAATATCAAATATAATGAAATCAGAAAACAACAACATAAGGTAAGTGAAAAAAAAGTTGCAGGAGGATCATCTACGTTTCTACATAACAGAACTCATGCTGGTTCATAAATTAAGCATTGTTTATCGTGATTTGAAGCCAGAAAACATTATGCTTGATCACCGAGGGCATATAGTTCTGATCAATTTCAGAATATCAAATATAATGAAATCAGAAAACAACAACATAAGGTAAGTGAAAAAAAAGTTGCAGGAGGATCATCTACGTTTCTACATAACAGAACTCATACTGGTTCATAAATTAAGCACTGTTTATCGTGATTTGAAGCCAGAAAACATTATGCTTGATCAAATCAGAAAACAACAACATAAGGTAAGTGAAAAAAAGTTGCAGGAGGATCATCTACGTTTCTACATAACAGAACTCATACTGGTTCATAAATTAAGCACTGTTTATCGTGATTTGAAACCAGAAAACATTATGCTTGATCACCGAGGGCATATAGTTCTGATCAAATTCAGAATATCAAATATAATGAAATCAGAAAACAACAACATAAGATAAATGGAAAAAAAAGTTGCAGGAGGATCATCTACGTTTCTACATAACAGAACTCATACTGGTTCATAAATTAAGCATTGTTTATCGTGACTTTAAAACCATAATGAAATCAGAAAACAACAACATAAGATAAGTGAAAAAAGCCATTAGAACTAAATAAGACATAATAAAACTAATAAAATAAATAAAACATATCTAATAAATAGTACTTGATACTTAAATATAATCAAGCATAAACTATTTGCGAATTATAAGCGTTTTTCGAAAAGTTAAATTAAAATGAGGTTGGTTTACACAATAGTTACATTATTCTTGCTCCTCAGTTCAGCCAATTTGTAGAATCGATGATACGATGGAACCCCTGAAACTTCATGGTTATTGCAATTTTATATGAGGTCTACACTAGTAAGTGGGCGTGACATGTCAATTTTGAAACCATATTAAACTGGAATAAAAAGAAGTGTACGTGCCAATTTTCAACCGGATATCTTAAAAATGTGTGTCCAAGAAATGCGCAAAAACATCCAGACACACGTACATAGTTAGATCGACTCGTCTCGTCGAGATCAAGAATATATATACTTTATGGGGTCTACGAAGCCTCCTTTAATGCGTGACAAACTAAAAATACTATGTCACACTCTAAGGGGTGTCACATAAATCTCTTGAGAAAATTCCGTCTGGTGATTTGAATTTCAAAGAGAAAATCCGTAGGTGTCACAGAAATCTCAGAGATTTCATAGAAAACAGTTTTTAGTGTACAGACTAGTTTTGTGCTACGTAGAGTTGTTGTGTTGGCAACGCTGCCATTCGTTGTTGTTGCGTAAGCCGACTTGGTCGGTTTTTAGCAAATACTAAATACACATTTTTATAAATTTAAACTAAATGATAAAATGTGATAGATGCTTAAATCCTAAAATGCAGTTGCGAAGAAAATATATTAAACTAGCACATAAACAAAGTTTTACCTTATGATTTGATGAGTTTATATATGCAATCAACAATTTCACCTAGCAAAAGGCTGGAGATTTCAAACGGTCTAAAAGAGATTTCTGTGACACCTACGAAATTGATTTAGGTCGGAATTGGGGTGAAAGTAATTTCTGTGACACCTCCGAATATGACAATAAAAGAGCAATCAATCCGAGATAAAACAAAACTGAAAAAATCTCAAATTTGAACTTTTTTTTAGATTTTTCAAAGTTCTTAACTATTAAACTTACGTATCTGAAGCATTGGATTTTGATTTTTAAATATACACTTGTATATAAATTTTCATAAAGTGAACTAATATAGTTTAGTCTTTCTATCTCGATGGACACTACGAAACGAATAGTGCATAATACAGGGTGTCTCAAAAGAAAGTTCACATTTAAAAAATCGCTAAAAAAAAAGTAAGTAGTTTATTGAGAAAATGTTTATTACATATATTTTCCTTGGGCTTTGATCACATTCGGTATATTCAGCACGGTCTTTGAGAGTGGACAGCACACGCTAATGGTGAAAATAAATAATTAAAGCTTAGCGTAGAGATCGAACAAAAATTAGGTGTTGTTGGTTTTTTTTGGAATTTTGGAGCCGACTGCGCCGACGACGTCAAATAAAGAGCGAAGATGTTCTTTGCGGCGATCGAAACGAGGGCAAAATCAAGCAAAAAATTGTTGTCTGTAAAGTCGGTTTACGGAAGATAATTTTACGTGATAGCGTCATAAGAAAACATTGTTGAAAAATTGAAACATTAATTACCCTTTTTGCCGCAATTGTTGTTGTAATAAACAATGGAAACCACAATTATCTTTTCACTTCACTTTTGACAAAACAGTTCACGTGTATGTTGTGTGCTGCCGCTGTCTCTCATGCGTATATGCTGTGTGCCAACGGACAAGAGTAAAACATTGAAACTACTATTTCACTCTTTGTGTATTTTTTTATCAAATAAAAAAACCTCTTGACCAGGTAAAAATCAAGTGACGAAAGCATATTTGCAACACACAAAACTTCTGATATCAATTTTGTGACGATATATTTATATTTTTCATTTCTATGGTTGGAATCGATTGAAATATGTAACTGAACGTTCGTCATGTCGCTAAACATCAATTTATTTATTTCTCTATATTGTTAAGTTGTCCCTTCTGAATATACTATGTGAGATATTTCAATTGAATTGAAAAAAAAAAAATTATAATAAATTCATTTAAAAAAAAAAAACATTAAATTTTTATTTCAAAACTTAAAAGTGGGACCATATTTGTACAGCGGCTGCCCCTTAAAATGTTCTTTTAATACACTTTATCTGTAGATTGAAAAGAAGTGTCTAGATTTTCATACTTGAAGTCTCTATCTCTTATAGTGTACGAGATGTTTTCGTTCAAAGAGACTGTCGGACGGACAAACGGACAGGACTATATAAACTTGTCTTCGCATGCTGATGAAGAATGTACTCGTATATACATAATGGGATCTACCATTTCTCCCTCTGCCTGGTAAATATATTTCCACATAATTAATGTTCCCTTTTACCTTTTAAAGGGTATAAACAATTTTTTTTTTTTTTTGTTTTCGTACAATAAATACATATCAATTTATGTCAATAAATGTGCGAGATTAAATAACCAATTTTTTTATGGCGATTTGTACTTATACATACATATATATGTTATTTCTTGCATGCATAACTATATATACAAAAAATAATACAAAAAAAAATACAAAAAATAATACAAAAAATACAAAAATATCCAAAAAATAGAAGTGTATAATAGGTATAACAGGTTTATGTTAACGATGCGTAACAGTCACAGCAGCTTAACAGTAACAGCAGCTTAACTGTAACAGAAGCTTAACAGTAACAGCAGCTTAACAGTAACAGAAGCTTAACAGTAACAGCCATTAGTATGACGCATTAGGAAAAATAACTAATATGCTTTAACATTTTCTGAAAGTATGTTTCAAGACCTTTTTAATGGTATGTAACACGTTTCGATCGGACTTACCAGTAAAAACTTTGATATTGCGCGTATAATTTAGTGCTCGTGCAGCAGCCACACTGGGGTGGGCTTACGTCACTTGCGTGGACTACCGTCCACAGTGATACCTTTGACGACCGCAAGTAAATTCGCGAATCCCACACCGGTTTCGTGTTTACCGACCCGTATTTACTAAAGAAAAGTTTTACATCAACGATAAAAATGTATGCGACTATTTTCGCAAGTTGGCAGTACGCGAACGATGAATAACAACAGTTGACGACCATTGAGACATAGTCCGATTGGGTGGTCGCGTCGGTGGTCTTTTGTTATTGGAACGAGGAAGGTTGCCTGCAACTTCTCCAAAAAACTTTGGACCTGTATCTCCACCCACATCCTAAATATTGTACCAGGAAGAATGGGGAGAAAAAATTAAGTTTTTTCGACTTTGGAGTGATCTGGTACGCAAAAGGATGTATATGCCCAAGACAATTAGGTACTTTCTGAAAGCCACGTTCATTGTTTATTGATTACCTTGCTGAGGAAAATCCATTCAATAGTTTTTAGAGCAATAATTCGAAGGTCAAAGAGGTAACCTAGTTGATCGGCTACACCGGTGCTACAGTAGAGATTTTTCCCAACACTTGAAGGGAGTACTAACTCACGGTCTAATCACGGTCTATGCAATTGCCAAACGAATTTAATATAGGCATGTCAATATCAGCGATCGTGCGGTACGAAGTTTCACTACATACTTTCATATATAAAACAGATGCGTAAAAAATGTTTTAATTCAACTGTAAGAAGTTTATACATTAACTAAACTAACTTAAAACTGGAAGAAGGAAGTTGCGGACACTCAGACATGTTGGACGAATTTTTGTTTGGCTGCGAGCTTGACCGAGTGTGCTCCTGCTTACAACCTGGGAGGCGGTCCAAGCGGGCGCAATTACAAAAATAAAGAAAGTCCCAAATGAAATTTAGAAATTTATTGAATAGTTATTTGTCAGTACAGAGTTTTTTGCATAGTTAAAGAACGAATTAAAAGAGAAATAAGGCAACAGTTTATTGTAGATAGAACACAGAGATCGGAGTGAGTTATTTAGCGGGCAATTTGCTATACAAAAGGGCATCTTTATTGGGACGAAGTAACTTGTTGGCCGAATGGGTGAAATGGACTGAAGCAAGTGGGGAGAATCAATCTCACCAAAAGAATTTTATGAAGAAAAGCAATAGATAGCATAGATCGGCTTGATAAAAGTGTTGGAAGATCAATTAATTTTAACCTGTCATGATAGAGTGGAAAATTTATTTTAGGATCGCAATTGAGACTCCTAAGAGTAAAGAGAAGAAATTGTTTTTGAACTGACTCAATACGATCCACGTGAATAGCATAGTAAGGGTACCAAACGCAGGAGTTAAATTTTAAAATCGGACGAACAAGAGAAGTATAGGGGATTTTATTGGTACTTATAAGGGTCATCGTTTTCCTTAGACCAACACCAAACAAACCCAAGAACACCTTTTGCTTTATTTACTATTGAACAAATGTGATTGCTATAAATAAGTTAAGGTTTCATAAGGATATCTAGGTCATTAAAACAAAACTCTCTACCGAGGCTAATGTCATTTAAAACATATGTCACTATAAATGGTTTTCTGCGATGAAACGTCATACATTTGCATTTTGAGAAATTTAGATAAAGAAAATTTAGACGACACCGTGTACACGTATGTAGGGAATTTGAATCAGTCTGCAATAAACTGTGTTGCGAAATATCACATAATGCATAATCTGTGTACAATCATCTGCATAGAGTATGGGCATGATTAATAGACAAAGGAAGATTATTAATAAATATGTTGAACTATACTGGACCTAGGTGACTCCCTTGAGAAACACCAGATGAAACAAAAATAGTTTTAGACATACAATTGCATCGCCTTCTGCTAGCTATTCGCTGGGGAAAAGAAGTTAGCCATTCGTTGGGACTAAGGAATTAGCTCTTCGTTAGGGAAAAGTGGGTTATGAAATCCAACAACATTTTTTTTTTGTGTTCCTTTTGTTTACTTTTATATATATTTTTTTTTTGCGGTTGAAGTGATATTTTTAGAAAATTTAAATTGAATTTTGTTGTATTTAAGAAGTTTTTAAAAAAGGTTATTTGGTGTAGGAAACTGGTATTCGAACCATGGCAAACACCGCTGATCACAAAGTATCACCATCTTAGCTAACAGGCGGCCAACTCAACGACTTGACGAATTAAACGCAATTGCTTTCTCTTTGACGGTCACCACAAAAACAAAAATATTTTTTTTTTATTTCTATTGTATTTTTAAGTGGTTCGATTTTGCACGACGCGTTACGAATGAGTTATGCAAATATGATTTTGTTGTTGTTGTTATTATTATTTTAGGCGGTGTAATGCTACAAACCTTTAATCGTTAAATCGTTAATACTAACGACCAGTAGTTAGCGAATCGTTAGCGCATTGTGAACTTGCACCACCGATCGAACAACAGAAATGTGATTGAGCTAAAATTTTGTGTACACAATATATACATACATACCTGTACATTGGCAACACAATATTCTAGAACTTTCGATAGGCAAATCAAAACAGCGTAATCAGCGTAAACAGCAAAATCGAAATTTAAAGTTGCTAATTTTGATGTTTGTATTACGTTTTATATTACGATAGCTAATTCATTGTTGCGGATCCAAAATAAGCCTAAAAATTAGCCAACTTCGTTAAATTTCAAACAAAGAAGCAACGTCGGCGAGATAATTTTTTTGAATGTATACAGCTGTTATCCGGTTGCAGTGTTTGTGTGAGCATTTATAAACCTTCGATTACACCAAAGCTAACCTGAATTTCTTATTTTACAACAATAGTGCATGCTTATGGAATCGGGTTCGATGTTCAATTGCTGTTTCATGCACGTTGCAAACTTAATGTTTAAGTGTGCGCGAAAGTATAAGATACAAAAGTATACAGCAAAACAAAACCAAGCAAGTAGATAAAGTAGAAGTAACTACATATGTGGCTGATACTCCCCAAAGTATGTCATAAAAAACGTGTAAACCAAAGAAACGAACGAAAACGAAATCTTTACGACAATATTACTGGTAAAAGATGTCCTTAGCGCGCTTCTCCTATTACATATTCTGTAAAACTACTCCTCATTCATTCACTCATGCTTACATGCTTATAAGAAAAATGCAGCACGGCTTTTGTCGAATTGTATTTCGAATTGGAAAACTGCAGCAAACTCAGCATGCAATTCGTTACTCTTCGTCGTCCTGCTCAGAATTACAAACAAAATGGTTCAAGAAAACTTTCGAGAGTATGGGAGTTATACGGAATCATTGGGCTCTCGCAACACGATATGGGCTTCTTACAAAGATCTCGGGAAATGAGGTGGGAACATGGAATTTTAAGTAGTCAACAGATGTGTACATATTCTAGTGGCAACCATTGCTGATTTGCAGCGCCCATTCCAAAAACCCATTGAAACATATATACCCACATAGTCCTTCCTGGGATTGTCCAAGTGGCATATACTCATTACAATTCTTTGAGTCTAATGCCATACCTCAGGAAACCGCAATCATTTTCTGGAATATCTTCTTTTTTGTGCCATTTTGTGGAGATGATTGGCTTAAAATGATACAAGAAACAATCGGTGGTATTGGTATTATCAGTTTCTCAGACAATTTGCAATGCATTAAAGTAGGAGACCTCATAAAGTATGTATATGTATTCTCGAAATGCTCAAAGAAGCGAGTCGAAGCAGCCATGTTCGTCTGCCTGACTAGATGTTGTTGCGCATTTTTTTGGGGTCAATTTGTAAGAAATACAGCTGTAAGTCGACACATAGACTTCTTTTTCTAGTAATGAATGTGAATTGAATGATTGAGTTTCAAAAGTTCACATTCATTCTAATTCATTCGAAGCTTGTGACTTTGTGATGTTTGAATGCTCATGAAGTTGAATGTCATGAATGAATGAGTGAATGAGTGAATGCGGTACATTCGAATGTTATGAATGCGATTCATGTTAGTGTGTTTGTTTCTATCTGTTTGCTTGTTTCTTGCAGTGAAAATGCAGAATTATAAAAAAAGTAGGCGTGTTGAAATTTTGACATGCAGAGTATGTCAAATTACATTTTAGACTACAATAAGTAATTGTATATTAATCACTTTCCACTCAAGTAATTCGTAAAAAGTATAAATAGCATATTTGAAAATATTTTATCAGAGTTTAAAAACACTCGCTTACGGTCTGCCCATTTTACTTCATTTCGGCTCTTGCTCGTGACACATGTTTGGGAGCAGCTCATAAGCAGATTTATTTTATCTTTTTGTAGTCAATCCTTTCTTGTAAATTACATCATAACTCAACTCTGGTAGCAATGCGTTGCGGTTTCCTCCAGTTTTGTTCAAGTTCCAAAGTTTCGTCGTAAATATATGTCTATTGATCAATCCTGGGAAGGACATTGTGGGATATATATGTTCTAATGAATTTTTGGGAGCGGAATATGAAATGGAATATATACAAAACTGTTGACTACCTTGAATTTGTCCCGCCTCAATTACCAACATCTTTATAAGAAACACTCTTTCTGTTACAGAAGTTTATTGAATGGGATCATCTCCGATTCTCTCCGATTGTTTCTTGTACCATTTTAAGCCAATCATCTCCAGAAAATGACACAAAACAGAAGATATTCCAGAAAATGATGGCGGTTTCCTGAGGTATGGCATTAGTCTCAAGGAATTGCAATGAATATATGCCACTTGGTCAATCCCGGGAACGACTTTGTAAAATATATATATGTTTCAATGGGTTTTTGGAATGGGCGCTGCAAATCAGCAATGGTTGGCACTAGAATATGTACAAATCTGTTGACTACTTAAAATTCCATGTTCCCGTCTCATTTCCCAAGATCTTTGTAAGGAGCCCATATCCTGTTGCGGGAGCCCAATGATTCCGACTATCTCACATACTCTCGAAAGGTTTCGTGTATCATTTTGAGCCAATCCTCTCCGGGAAATGTTACTAGACATCGATTTTGTGGCACATCTGGCTATAACGCTTGGATACTAAGAAAACATTTAAAGAAAACACACGGTGTTGTCAGATTTCTGCTTTGTAATGCCAATTTCTGGAGAGGATTTGCTTAAAATGGTACAAGAAACCATATGGGCTCCTTACAAAGATCTTGGGAAATGAGACGGGAACAGGGCATTCCAGGTAGTCATCAGTTTTGTACATTTTGAATTCCATATTTCGTATAATCCATTAGTACATATATATCCTACAATGACTGAACTGCACTCAATCCAACAATAAGAAGGTGGTGTTGTTGCTTTTTATGAAATTCTTCGCTTCGGCTGCTGAAAGTGTTCGTGTTGATATAGTAAGCGACCGACAACTGAATTTATTCGAACCTTCAACGCATTCGAATGAATGAATGAATGTTTCGGTTAATCTTGCATTCATAGTGAAATGAATTGATATTTCATTCAGTCATTCAAAGTGAATGTTAGTGAAGTTGAATTTATTCTGCATTGAATGAAATGAATGTTGAATGTTTAGAATGTATTGCATTTATTAATTGAATTAATATGAACGAATATTCATAAATCAGCTTCAATGAATTAAGTCATGCACCACTCTAGTGCATGCACAATAACAAATAGTACTTTTGTGAGTTTACACAAGCAAAATAGCATTTTTATATTTGCATTTAGGTATTTTAATTTTTTGTTGAAAAAAAAAAATAGTACCTACTTTTTGCATTGTAAATGCAACTCTGCCTGGTATTGCAATTTTTAAAATGATCTTGAAATTCGGTCACACTTAAAAGCGATAATGGTGACTACAGAGAAAGAAAAAGAGTGAAATTGAAAATAAAATAATTCAAAAAGACAGAAGAATAATATTTAAACCAACCGCATCAAAATGTGACATTTGGATAAACTTTAATCTCGTGGAATTCAATGATAAGCTTGATGATTTTTTGTGTTGCACGACATGCAAAACACAAATACAATGTATGTAGGTTATAATAGTATAATTGTTGTTGGCGACATAACAATTGTGGGAAACATTTTTATGTATATTTTTTTCCTCAATGCAAACGAAGGAAAAATTAACAACTTTTTGCTTACATAGAAAAATGATCGGCTTCCG
Organism: Leucophenga montana; assembly: GCA_035044765.1. Classification (NCBI taxonomy): domain Eukaryota; kingdom Metazoa; phylum Arthropoda; class Insecta; order Diptera; family Drosophilidae; genus Leucophenga; species Leucophenga montana. The sequence continues at coordinate 479,591 of JAWNNQ010000523.1, forward strand.
ATACACGTATTTCAGGGTTTGCCAAAACCCATCATAAGTCGGATTTGCCATACATTGCTAATGATTACTTTTTATACCATGCTTAATTCAAAATCGCCTTGTCTATCTCACGATTTTATGTTATCTAATGATAACGAAATGGGAAAGACGTTATACATTCCAAGGATGTTCTGTTGCAATCTTGCAAGTACGACTCTCTTCATGCTTCTGTGTTTTGTTATTGTGTTTATCCGTTTGAAATTTTTTTTTCAATTTCATGTTGTTTCGTTGTCTTTAGATTTTGACTAATAGCCCACCTTCAATCCAAATATCAAGCATTTCGGCGTGACTGAATTCTAACTTGCCTGCAATATCAACAATTATTTTGAGACAGCGCAAAAAGTCGCAAAAAACAATTAGTCACACCATATTAAGTACATTTTGGTGAACAGAATTGCATTCTTACTTTCGAGAAGCCGCGAATAGCTGCCAACTTTTACTCCACGAAACAGGTGACATTTAGGTTAGGTTACTCTAAAACATAACACAACACTAACATACAAAACCAAAGACAAAATCACATAAACATAAACACATAAACACAGACTTATTTTGAAAACTACATACTTATATAGGGTGTCTCAAAAGAAAGTTCACATTTAAAAAATCGATAAAAAAAAAGTAAGTAGTTTATTGAGAAAATGTTTATTACATATTAAAAGACACACTTTGGGAATTTATTTCTTAAAAATGATATTGTCCAAATGTAAACCGTTGCGTTCACGGCATTCATTTAATCGAGCACTAAAATTTCCTATGACGGCTCGGCAGGTATTCTCCGTGATGGCTGCCATTTCGTGACGGATATTTTCTTTTAATTGTGCCAGGGAAGTCGATTTATTGCCGTAAACTTTAGATTTGAAGGAACCCCACAGGAAAAAGTCCATAGGGGTTGAATCGAGACTTCGTGGAGGCCAATTTATATCACCACTCCTAGAGATCAATTTGCCAGGAAAAATTTCATCCTGAGGCTTTAATTCTTGCACCAACTGAATTTTGTAGAGGTGCAGTTTTAAATCTTTGTCTAAAATGCAGAAGAATGATGATCTATGTACATTTAGAGTAACAGCACGCTTCCGAATCGAAAGTTCCGGGTTGTCACGAACAGATTGAGTAACACTGTCTACGTTTTCGAAAGTTCTCGAAGACCTTTGAACCGGTCTCTTCAAACTTCTCGACTCATTTTCCAATGGGTCGAGGGCTTGGCGCATCATTTAAATGACGAACATGTCGAATACTGCATAATTTTCTACGCGCTACAACCGCTGAATTCCCGTTTTTGTAAAACTCACGTACGCACAACGCACGGTCCGCTCCCAAGAAACGCTCCATAGTGACTAAATTCCCAAAAGCTAGGCTACCGATTGACACGCCCCGCGCCCCTCGGAATCGTTGCGTTCACGCAATCAGCAAATCAAATGTGAACTTTCTTTTGAGACACCCTGTATATATATTTACTATTTTAAAGAGTCCTTTCTTTAAATTAAACAGTAGGTTTAAGCGTAACGTATTAGAGCTGACTTTCAGGGGTGCTTAGAAAATCAGGGATGCACAAAACCATAAAATTTATATTCCTGGGTCTATATTCTTGATTATTTTACATGTGATTTTCCCATGCTTAAAACTTGTTTTTTCTATATTATGGCGCAATTTTGCTCATTCCGTTCAGTGTGCCATGGGGCTATGGCTGGACAGCGTTGATTAACAGGCGAAAGCATTATCCGTGACGATTCTGTATTATTTATATTTTTATTATTGGCTACTTTAAAGACAATATATGCGTTCAAGGCGCAGCAATGTGTACTGTGTTCGTAACGGCATGCGTAACAAACGCGGCACCGAATGTGAACTCGCACTAACTCAAAAAAAAGCAATGCAAAAATGCACAATAAATGAAAATTACACAATGAAATTTAGACACACATTCAGAGACAGTCAGATGCAGCTACACCAAACTATCAACTTAAAACAGATAGAACAAGGAAAAAAAAATCATAATAGAAAACAATCTAAAAACGAACAAATGAATGAAGCAATAAAAAAAAAATGAAGGAGAAACCCGGAAACGGAAACGAGCAACAGCAGTTCTATGTCGTACTGGTTATTCGCACACAACTTCTAACTCTATCTCCCCTAGACTATTTCACTGCTTTTCTCGTGTGTACGCTGTGCAAATAGACAAAATTTTGCCCTGTAAGTGTGTGTGTGTGTGTGTGTGTGTTTGTGTGTGTATACGCAGCAGTTCTCGCGGTTTTACTGAGCTGCGTGTGGCATATGTGTACATATGTTGATCTGTGTGTGTTTGTGTTTGTGTCTGTTTCTGTTTCTGTGCCATTCAAACATAAGTAGTGTGAAATGGTATTATCACTTTTTCTGAAAGTTTGTAACGCATTAATGAAGGCAGCGTAGACCCCATAATGTATATACAAGTATATTTTTGATCAGCTCATCGATACAAGTCGATCTGGTCATATCCCTTTGTTAGTTGCTGCGCGTTTTATTTGAATAAATTTTTTGGCTCTCTGCATAAGAGATTTTTTATTTAAGCTTCTTTTCATTCCAAGATTATAGATTATATTCATAGGACATAGGATACGCCCACTGTTTGGCCTAGTCTCCATACAAACCACATGCCCACTTATGTGTTTTTGCAAGAAAACCTCCTTAATTTAAGTTAATATTTAAGAAATGCATTATAGTAGCTTCGTATGGAGGACCACCACTTTTTGTGGTAGTACCCTATCAAACTTCCTGCCCACTTATGTGTTTTTGTATGAAAAGTTTCTTTATTTAAGTCAATTTCAGCTTGAGATATTATATTCTGGCTTATTATTATCAACGGTTTCACAGACATATGCTACTGTGTGTGTTCCGCCCAGTTTTATAGGTAATCCTATAGAAACTCATCACCCGCTATATAGCTACTATACACTTCGGTTCAACTGAAGTTAGCATTTTTTCTTAGTCTGATTTTATTTGTTTGGCAATTTGTGTAACTAAAAAGCATTCACTTTTGAACTTCACCAAGATACCAACATTTATACTAACACACACACACACAAGCAAACATTCATACATACATACATACATACATACATACATATCTATATATAGTAAGCTGTCGATTGCGTTGCTAACTCGACATGTTTAGCCATCATACGAGTATCGCACGCTCTATTCTCTCCTATTTCACTGCTATTTTACTAGTAATATCTTTCGTCGGAAGCAGTACAAAAACAAAGAAGAACGATGTAGTTTAGTTTAGTTCGACGACGAGATACCCTGCAACTAACGTAATACTGAGCCTATTTACAATGTTGTCTTGTTGTCTTATTTACTAACTTACTTACTAACCGCATGTAGGAATGCGCTCCATTCGGTATAATTTTGTGATCGCCGGCGTTAGTCGCTGGCAATGCGAAGTTTCTTGAGGTCATCATACACGGTATGATCTAAAAATAACCGAACTTTTTAGTTGTAAGATCAAACAAGCGTGGTATTATGTTTAAAAGCTAATATTAATTCAAAATACGATCCCTTTAACTAAATATACAACGTTTGGAACGCTCAACCAATTTATCCATAGAATTTTTAAACTTGCTTTTTGGGATGTTCCTTAGCAACTGTGTTACGACTACTTGTATGGCTGGAATGTCATCGTAAAAAGCCCCTTGCATTGCAGTTTTCATTTTTCGGAAGAGAAAATAATTGCACAGTAATAGATCTGTCGAATGATGAGGTTGGTCGATGACACAAATCTGTTTTTTTTTTGTTTTTTCATCAAAAACTTTTGGTCTTGTGATCATGCAATAAAAACAGCTGCTTTCATTTGCAATATTTGCGCCTAACACGTAAATCTCTCGACCAAAAACGATATAAAACTGGTAGATAATATTCTCCATTGACAGTTTGACCTTCGGAAACAAATTCTTTGTGAACAATACCCTTGGAATCATAGAAAGTTATCAACATTGTCTTGATTCTTGACTTCTTAAAAACGCAATTTTTTCGGTTTTGGCTCGTCTTTTGACTTCCATTCTGCAGAGTTTCAGCTTAGTTTCAGCATCATATTTAAAACAACATGTTTCATCACCAGCCATGATCGAATCAAGAAAATCTGAATCGTTTTCAGCTGTTGAAATAATATCTCTGCAATGCTCTGCAAGAGCAAGTTTTTGATCATCATTTAACTAATGTGGAGAAAAACGTACACACACCTTTCTGTTAATATTTTGTAGATTGTATAGTGAGAAGAATTTAATTCTTCTGCCAGCATTCTCACAGTGAAATTTGCATCGGTAGCGATTATTTCACTTACATTTTCCACCAACTCAGCAAGATTAGATGCTCATCATTTAAATCATCAAGGCCGTTTTTATATCGTGTAAACCACGTTTAAACTTGCTTACAACTCATGCAACCATCAAGATAAACTTTTTTCAACAATTCGTAAGTCTCAGCAAATTTTTTACCGAGTTTAAAACAAAATTTTATATTTGCTCTTTGTTCCATTATGTTTCTATGACATATCTACATAAACTGCTGTTATTAAAACGTGTGTAATTTTGCAGCCAGTCTACCGATTAGCATGAATTTAGCTGCTTTTGAAAGAAGAAAAATGTACCTTTCTAACACTGCCAACATTTAATAGATAAAGCTACGTGTTCTATGATTTAAATGAAAAGTTCGGTTATTTTTAGATCAAACCTTGTGTGATGGTTAGACAGATATAAAGTAGAACAGGGCAAAAATTGGCACCAAACGCAATCGTGTGATAACTTTTGTTATGCTCATTCATTAGCGTGAATGAAACATAAATCCATAGCAACACTTTACAGGCAAACAGTAGTAGAAACAGAGAATTTTTCTGAAACGATGGGCGCAGAAACTTTCCGATGTCCGTCCATCTGTTTACCTTTAATGTCTGCTTTCAAAAGCTGTCACGTACAAACTTAATGATGTAGATCAGCGGTGCACAAGCCCTTGCTCTCGTTGCTCTGAGTGCTCAAACCGTTACTTTTGCATGCTTGCGATTTTCGACGAAAAAACAACAACAACAACAACTTTCGGCGCAGCCGAAAACGAAACAACAACCACACACGATTTTCGTTGCGTCGCCTACCGTCATAAAAGTGTTCATTTTGCTATGATTTATGACTGCTGCCGCGTCTTGTACACTGAGTAAGAAAGCGAAGTAAGTATTTTTAAAGTAAAATTAATAATGGCTGAAAAACTGGAATTTTCCGAGTTTGAGACTCAGTAATTTTTTTTCGCAAATAAATAATTTGGAAATGTTTAAGTGCCTTATTTGCGGAACTGTAATAAGTTCAAAAAGAAATTATGTACAATATTCGACGACATTATTTGAGACTCCATGAAAACTTCTATGGTTCTTTGATTGATATAGAAAGGATGAAAGAAAAATTGATAAATGAATTAAATAAATTTAAATGGTTTCAATAATTTTTTTCAGTGTTTTTTTTTTTTCCTTAATAAAGCAAAGAACAACAATACAGCTAAGGCTCGATTTTCTTCGCGACGCATAGAATCATAAAAGTGTTCATTTTGCTTAGATTTATGACTTCTGTTTGTTGTAGATGTTGTTGTACTGCACCCGATTCAAAATTTCGTGCCCACCACTGATGTACAGATTTTTTTTTTTTGAAAACGAGATTGGAAGAACGGTTACCGACAATGCTGAGTGCTATGGCTGTACTGCGCGTGAAGTTTCCGGGATGATTAATTAATTGTTTTGTCGACGTAAACAGTTCACGGACATTATGCATTTCGACGCAATTGAATTTTTTTCTAAGGCAACATTCCTCAATTTATGACCAATATATCCGTCAAAATATGTAAACAAGTTTCAAGTTTCCTCAAATGATCGGCTCCTCCCGAAAAAAAATTCTTCAAAAATATAAATTTATATCTTTTATACCATTCACACATAGTGTGAAATGGTATTATCAGTTTATCTGACAGTTTGTAACGCATTAAAGAAGCCATAGTAGACCCCATATAGTATAATTACTCTTGATCAGCTCGACGAGACGAATCGATCTAGCCATGTCCGTCTGTCTCTCTGTCCGTCTGTATGTTGTTGCGCATTTTTTGGGGACTAACTTTTGTGCTATCCAGTTGAAATTTTGCACGTATACTTCTTCTTATTCCAGTTTAATAGAGTGTCAAGCCCCCATACAAACTCACCGCCCACTTTTGACTTTTTGTATGAAAAACTTTTTTATTGTGGTCAATATCAACTTAATAATTGATATGGTAACTACTAGTGATTGGATGGTTGACATATACATTAATGGGTGGGACCCGCCCAATAGTTGGGGTAGCCCCCATAAGAAAAACTTCTTTATTAAAGTCAATATTTGGTTGAAATGCAATATGGTCCCTTTTTATAGACAGCTGCTTAACATACATAGACTAATGGGCGTGGCCTCCCTTTTTTTGGGGTAGCCCCACATACAAACCAACCGTGCAGTTTTGTGTTTTTTATGAAAAAATCCTTCATTTAGATCAATATTAGCTTGAATTTTGATTTTGTGGATTATAATGGACAACCGCATTTGTATACATATACAAATGGGCGTGTCCCGCCCACTTTTTGAGGTAGTCCCATATAAACCAACAGTTCACTTTTATGCATTTGTATAGAAAACGTCTATATCAACTTGAAATTCGGTATAGCGGCATCTTACACATCAACTACATCGCTTCAAACACATATACTAGTGGGCGGTACACGCCCACTAGGTTATAGTATATTTGGGGTATCCCGTATTTTTAAATAGTATTGTTTTACAATACTATATAAAATTTCGTGTGGATGGTGTTAGAGCTTCGGTTCAACCGAAGTTAACGTTGTTTCTTGTTTTATTTTGCAAACATAAAATCAACAATTAGTCAATTGTTTCAATTTTACTCTAAGAATGTCATAGATACTATAAACTTGTGGCTATAGGGTGTAACAAATACTCTATGACTTCAATTACTGTAACAACAAAATCAGCAGGTCAAGCGCATTCTGCAGCTGCGGTTGAAAATTGGATTTTTAAACGCTGTCATGTGTTTATACATGCAATCACGAATTCATATATACATTATATCTATTTGTAAGTCAGAAAAAACAAGTATATAGCTAAGTATGTAAAAAGATGAACATTTCAATGTGTATTTGTTCTGTGTTTCGGTTTTTGCTCAACGATGAACGAATTTTGTTGTTTGTTTTCATTTTTGTTTTTCTATCTTCCACTATTTCCCCCTCCCCCCACCAATTTTTCGATGTCCAGAAAGGGCTGCTTGATAAGTCATAGTGCTGAGTTGTAAAAAGAATTCACCAACAAAATAAAAAAACTATAAATGAAGTAAGCTAATGCTACCTCTAGCAATGTAGAGAGGCTAATCAATTTCGCCGCAGGACGAAACATGGTAGCGCCAGATTTCCACACCGAAACATACACAAGGCTACTTGGCGCAGTCGCGATCAAAATACACTCAACCAAATTGATCATGTTGTGATCGACAGAAGGCACGCATCGAGCGTGTTGGATGTGCGAATGGAACGAGGTCCCAACATCGTCTCGGACCACTACCTTATAGCAGCCAAGGTACGCAGCATGGTTCCAACACTCAACGAAAGCTAGACGTCGGTAAGCTGCAATCACAATAGACCACCGAAGCCTTTTCAACCAGACTCTCCCAACTGTTCCGGGAGGCCTTCCGCCTTCTGAAGATATAAGTGAGCAGTGGAGACATATCTCCCACTCCTTGGATACGGCTGCCAAGGAGGTCACTGGATTCACCAGACTTATGACGAACCCTTGGTATGACGAGGAGTTTCGCCAACCTAATGCAGAGAAAGGCGCCGCTTACAAACGAACTCTACAGTCGGGAGCAACGCGAGCTGTTAGAGAGCGATATCGTGAGACGCGAAGAGAGGAGAAACGTCTTTTCAGATGCAAAGGAACAAGAAAGGCGTGAGCTTGAGGAAGGTGAGGTGTTATGTCAAAGAAATGAATCTCGAAAGTTTTATCAAAAGGTCAAGCGTCTGACCGAAGGTTTTAAGCCCGGAGTTTCTTTCTGCAAGAACAATAAGGGAAGTCTGGTTACAGATGCACAGCAATCACTGAGACTATGAAGAACTCACTTTTCTAACCTACTAGGGGCGATGAAGAGAACACTACCACCGATAGAGAAGCATTTCTAGAACCACCAATTGATGATGGATGGCCACCGGATTATAACGAGGTCGACTCAGTAATTAAAAGACTGATGAGTAGCAAAGCGGCATGCTCCGATGAGCTGCCAGCTGAGTTATTCAAGACTGGTGGCGAAGAGTTGGTAAGGCGTATGCACCAACTCTTATGCAAAATATGGTCTGATGAGTGCATGCACAACTATTAGAACCTCAGTGTTCTTTGTCCTATCTTCAAAAAATGAGACGCTTCTGTCTGTGTGAACTGCCGGGGAATAAGTCTAATAATATTAATAGGAAATAAAATTCTGTCCCAGCCATACACGGATGCACTGATAGGCCAGTATCAGTGTGGCTTCAGACCAAAGAGGTCGACCAGTGACCAAATTTTCAATTTACGCCAAATCCGGAAAAATGCCAGTGAGTACAACAAAGACGCACAGCACCTATTTGTCGTTTATACGGCTGCTTTTGACTTGACACGCCGATAAGAACGAAGTTCTTCAACGCCCTATCTGAACTTGGTATCCCAGCAAAGATCGTTCGTCTTTACATGATGAAGCGTCGTCAGAGTAGGATAGAACCTCTCTGAACCCTTTGATACCAACAGAGGTTTCAGGCGGTGTGATGCTTTATCGTGCGATCTTCCATAAGGAAGTGATACTACTCGCATATGCTGATTATATTGACATCATCGGCACCAACGAACGACGAATTAGCAGGGCGTTCTCGGAGATTGAGAAACAGTCACGTCTCATGGGCCTAACGGTGTACGAGGACAAGACAAAGTACTTGGTGTCCACTCGCAGACCATCAGCGCATTTTGGACGGTCTGTGAGTATGGAGAATTTCAACTTCAATGTTGTAAAAAACTTCGTCTATCTGGGAACAGAAATTACCAGCGACAACAATGTTAGCCGAGACATCAGACGAAGAATCACGCTTGCTAATCGCTGCTACTTTGGGCTCAGCAAGCAAATTCGAAGTAGAGCCCTCTCTCTCGAAGTACGAAGATAAAAATCTATGACACTTATAATCTCGGTCCTGCTGCATGGCGCAGAAACATGGACCCTGACATCAATGGTTACATCGTCTTTAGTAGTGTTCGAGAGAAAGATTCTTCGTAGGATTTTTGGTACCTTAGAGTTGGCGTCGAGTTTAGGACCCGTATGAACCACGAACTGTATGAGCTATATGATAGAGTTTGACATATTCCAGCGCATTAACATCCAGCGGCTGCACTGGGCTGGTCACCTCATCCGGATGAACCCCGAAGCTCCAGCACTAAAGATTTACGACAGAAACCTAAACTTGGTTAGTGGGCGGCGTCAGAGAGGACGTCATTTTAAAAGTATATAAATATAAAAAATGCGTTTTGAGCGCGTCAACAGCCTTTTCACTCATTGAGTGTCGTTATATAACCACGCTGTGTCTCCTTTACTTTTGGAAACAAAAATACAGCTTTGGGTGATAAATCAGAACTGTGCCGAGGTTGATCCATGAATTTTCTGTTTTGAGTGCTCAGAGAGTAAGTTGTTTGAAGCGTATATCGCTGAGAGCTCACATTGTCATTGTGTAGATTGAACAAAAAATTACGGTCTGCTTTGCTCCATTTACCGAATACTTCTGGGAAAGGAATGGCTCTGTTCTATTTATAATTAACTGATCTACGATTTTCTAATGCAGCGTTGTGACACTACTCGATTTTTTTTTTTATTTCAAAGAAATAGGAGAAGATTTGCTACAAAGTGCTTCACGTATGAATAACTTTTGTTGCGTTTAGCTCTTCTTGGAGTATCCATAAAGCTCCATGATCCGTTCACCATTTTAAAGACGTGCAGGACTGCGACTAGGTTCATCACTTAAAATGTTATAATTATCTAAACCCTATTTAAAAAACAATTTCAATATGTGCAAAAAGTTTTTAAAAGGACTGTATTAGTGTGACTTCAGACCAAAGAGGGCGACCAACGAATAAACTGCCATTCTATGACAATTCCTCGAGAGGACCCATAGATACAACAACAAAAAAAAACACACACAACCTATTTGTCGATTATAAAGCCGCTTTCGAAACGCCGATAAAAACGAAGTTATTCAACGCTCTGTCTGAACTTGGTATCCTAGCAAAGGTCGTTCGCAATTGCATGATGACGCTATCACACACACTCCGTCAGAATTGGAAAGAACCTCTCCGGCACCTTTTGTTACCAAGAGAGGTTTTAGACAGGGTGATTGTTTATCTGTGAGAGTGGAGAATTTTAACTTCAATGCTGTAGAAAACTTTGTCAACGTAAGCCTGGATTTCAGGTTTTTTTCTACTTTTTTTTTATTTATTTAGTTTTGTTTGGCCGCCAGATTGACCAGCTGTGCCTCTACTCACAGCCTGAGTAGTGGTTCAAGCGGGCAAATTTATTAAATAGTAAGAGTTTTTTTTACAAATTTCAAGGACGAATTAAAATAGAAATACGACGAAAATTTATTGTAGATAGAACAAAGAGATCGGAGTGAGTTATGGAGCGCGCAATTTGTCGTACAAAAGGGAAACTTCTTTGGCACGTAGTGACGAGTTGGCCGAATGAGTACATTTAGTGATATGGACTAAAGCAAGTAGGGAGATTCAATCTCACTAATAAGAATTTTATGAAGAAAAGCAACAGAGAGCATAGATCGGCGTAATAAGAGGGTTGGCAAATCAATTAATTTTAACCGGTCATGATAGAGTTGAAGATTTTTTGCCGGATCCCAATTGAGACTTCCAAGAGCAAAGAGAAGAAACTGTTTTTGAACTGACTCAATACGATCATCGAAAATAGCATAGTAGCATAGTTCCAAAGACAGCAGCCAAATTCTAAAATCGAACGAACAAGAGAAGTATAGAGGAGTTTAGTGGTATAAGGGTCATCAAATTCCTTAGAGCAACGCTTCACAAAACCAAGAACACCGTTTGATTTATTTTGATTTACTGTACTGTTTGATTTACTTTTGAACAAAACTCTGTAATGTAACTCGGTAATGTTATTCTAAAAATATGTCAGGATAAATGGTTTTCTGCGATGAAACGTCATACATTTGCAATTTGAGAAATTTAGATAAAGAAAATTTGGACGACACCATGTATGTAGTGAATTCAAATAAGCCCTGTAATAAACTGTTGTGTGAAACAATAAAATATGACAAGCATAACTTAATATCAACTGCATACATTAGTATATGGGCATAATCAACAGAGAATTGAAGATCATTTATAAAAAATGTTGAACAATAATGGACCTAGATGACTATCTTGAGGAATACCAGAAGAAACAAAAATCGTTTTAGACAAACAATTGTTAAATAAAACTTTTTGTGTTCTACCGGATAAGTATAACTCACAATCCAAATAAAACGACTTGCTAACCTTTTTATGTAAAGGTATAATAAAAGCCTCCTTCCAAAGAGATGGAAATTTGCATAACTTTGTGTATAGATTGAAAAGAATTGATAAGGGAAAAAATGAAGCTAGAACATTGTTTTATTATGCAACTGGGAATATTAACAGAGGCAGGTAGGAAAGAGAATTTAATGGATAGAAGTCATGTTAACATATTTTACATGGAGATAGCAGGCGGAGATATAAAGCCAAATGATGTGATGCTGTAAGGATATGAGAAAGAGAAACTATTATTAACAATACTACTAGAATACTAATAATATAATAATTTGGAAAAAAAGTCAGCAAAGAAATCTGATATGTGTGAATCGGAGGATGCAACCGTGCCATCAAGAAATAATTGTGAAGGATACGCTCAAGTACTACGTTTCATATTAACGAAATTGAAAAACGATTTTGGATTGCGACGCATGTTTCGTTTAACTTTTATTGAAAAGTCAGCATAACACTTTTTATTTAATGCGTTAAAGTCCGAAAGTGCGACACAATATTTACTAAAATCAGTGTTTTTGAGCCATATTTCATTCATATTTTTTTAAATAAACGCGACTTAATATTTTTTAATCGGTAATGACTACGAGTGAACCCCGAAGCGCGAGCACTGAAGATTTACGATGTAAACCTAAACTTAACCCTGCCGTTAGGTTGAGCCCATTTGGTCCAATTTTTGTTTAGTTTCCTTTCTAAGTTTTGAACGGTGATATCTACACACTTTATTGTTTAGCTAATGTGGTCTTTTTATAAAACACTGCTATCAGCGAAATTTCAACTTCCTGACCTAAGGCATGGCTGAGAAAAATAAAAAATTACGAAATAATTGGGTTAGGGGACCATTTTGTCCGTAGTGCATTTTCTTTGATTTTCTTTACATTTGATTTAAGTTAGGTTTGGTTAGGTAAGAATGGCCCAACATGGTTAAACCCCACATTGTCACTTAGGCCAGCATAGGCCCCATGAGACACCATATTTGTTCCTATTTCATCCGCAGCTACTCAGGAAGCCAATTTGTCAGTGTGTCAAGAACGTCGAGATGTGTTTAATCTCTTTTTCAGATATCTCAATTAAGTTGTCCAGGAAGAGGCGCCCTAATAACGTTAGTCTCTTCCTACTGTGCGCCGGACAATGATATAGCAAGTGCTCGACCGTCTCCTCCTCTTCGGCGTTTTCGCAGCTTCTGCAGAAGTCCCAGGAATTTAAACCTAGCCTTGTGGCATGTCGTCCTATTGTACAGTGGCCTGTGAGGGCTCCCACAATATCAGCAAACGTATCTCTCCTGTACTGACGTAGTGTTATTGTTCTTTTAAGATTATATTTTGGCCAGTTGAGTCTAGAGATTATACACGTGCCAAGGTTACACCATCCATTGGTTGCTATACCGATTATCTCTGTTGAGATCTGTAGTTTAAATGCAGGAAGGATATCAGCAGTGGTACCCTCTCTTGCTAATTTATCCGCTTCATCATTTCCCTCCATGTTTTTGTGACCAGGCACCCAGATGAGATGTATAACATAGTGCACTGCAATCTCGTTAAGAGATTTCCGGTACTCTTGTGTGGTTTTAGTGTTGGAGCTGAAAGAGTTCAGCTCCTTTCAGGGTAGCCAGACTGTCCGAGAAGATAAACACATGTTCTTGAGTATTTGAGTATGATCTTAGGAGATGTGTAGCTTCCTGAATGGCTAGCATCTCCGCCTGAAAGACGCTACAATGATCGGGCAGTCTAAAGGATTATATAATCCCCAGATCCGGTGAAAATACACCTTTCTCCTACCCTACCATCAAGCTTAGACCCCTCTGTAAAGATATTGATAGCGTTTTCTCTACAGTGAGGAAGGTTGGCCCACTGTAGTCTTGTGGGTATTATGACGTCATACTCTTTAAGGAAGTTAATGTTTGGTGTGCAATAATCCGTATTTGGTGTTATGTTTCCTTGTAGTAGTAGAATCCTCGAGTGTCCAAAGGAACTACCGTACCAAGCTGAAGATTTCCTTAGTCTGACGGCTGTGACTATTACCTTCTCTCTCGCAAGGAGATCAAGTGGGATCAGATGGAGCAGTACATTTAATGCGTCCGTCGGTGAGGTACGCAGCGCTCCACTGATACAAAGTTCAGAACTCCTTTGCACCTTATGCATTTGCTTAAGGGTAGAAGCCTTTTCTAGTGCTGGCCACCATACACATACTCCGTATAGCAGAATGGGCCTAACTTCCAATAGCTTTTTTATTATGTACCAGGTGCAAGTGCAAGGCTGTTTCTGTTGATTTGCCATTACTATACGCATGCTGAGCATTGAAAAGAAGCGAGTGATTGACTGTGCTTCTTATATGAGCGTCCAAGAGCCTCTCTAAAGTTTTTAGTAGAAAAGACGCTAGACTAATTGGCCTGAAGTCCTTGGGTACGGCGTGAGATGCTTTACCTGCCTTTGGTATAAACACTACTTTGACTTGCTTCCAATTTGATGGAATATGATTAAGGCTGAGACAGCTATTAAAAATTGTGTATAGCCAAGGTAAAATATACTCTTTCGTGTATTGTAGTTGAGCTGGGAAAATACCATCCGGGCCCGGGGATTTAAAGGGCTGAAAGGTATCAATAGCACATAAAATCTTCTTCCTACTTTTATATACTTTCCTTTCATGAAGTTTTTTCGCTAACTCATACTTTGAAAAAAAAAATTGTCGTCCGTAATATTTTGCCCTTTCAAGCCTTCTGTCAACTCCAACTCCTTGTTGTTATTCGTTGGTGGTGCCGCCGCCGCTGTTCTCGCCGTTGACGTGTTTTCGCTTGTTTTTGGTGTTGACCATCGCTGCAACACTCATTGGTTTCTTCAGAGCTTTGTTATTGATGCTAACTCTGCTTCTGCTGCTGCGTTATTGCTGCTACTGTTATCCTGCTGTCTTCTATGTGGCTGCCTCATTAATTATGCACTCATAGCACAATGATTACAACAATATCCAGTACGTTTCGGTTTCAATTGATTTACTGCACAGTACACATTTTGTATTACGTTGATTTTTCACATTTTTGTTTGCCTCTTAAACATTTTCACAAGTTTTTCTTTTCAGCATTAAAACAAAAACTAATTTTCTCCGCCTGTGTTCGTGTGTTGAAGCATGTAGCTGTTGCCTTGTCTGCAACTCCTTCACTTCATGTAGAATAAGTGTATGAAGGACACCGTCACGGTCGCCATGTAATAATTGTTTTTAATTTTATTATAATTAGTATGCTCCCGTATTGGGTGGATGGGAGTTCCCACCACTAATGGCGGTTGAAGGGCATGACATCCATCCTTCGGAGGTGATTCATCTTTTCCTTCCCAGGAGCCACGGGACTGCAATAGAGTGGCTTCTAGATATGCTGAAATGAAGGACTGAACACGCATATATGGAAAGTCATCTCCCTACGACAAGAAGGGAATGGACAGCTGATGGTAGTAGGCATCGATGAAGAGTCGAAGTCAGCT